>OX453039.1:22100871-22467534 GCA_949699805.1 Tromatobia lineatoria
TCGAAGCCGATCTAAGATTGGCACTGCTGCGTGTCGTTACGTGCGAGTAAATCGAAGGTGTGCCCATACTGGGCGATTTTTTGCCGTAATTCATTCTTCTTTGGGATCTTTATGAAAGCACAATTAATTGTTACTTATTATCACAATTAACGTCAACAGGTGGAATAAAATAAAACGCAACTGTCAACAGGCACGCCCCGTACGAAACACGCTGTCCTCCGAAACGAAACAATCTAAATTTCATCAATAATAACAACTACTATTCTAATGACCTATTATTATTCATCACTCACCAATGAATCACTCCGATTCTCTAAGGTACCCCAATTTTTCCCTAATTACTCGTTAACTCGAGCTGAATTACACGAGGACGCGGACACACCTAAAGTTGTAAACTTTCTGTGCGACGACTGCACCAGGACACAACTGAAGCGCGTTAGTCACTCTCTTCCCGACGCTCGATTAAAGAGAGTCGGTGATCTATGTTATCCTTGGCGCTCGGCAAAATAGACATTCCATAGACATTGCCGCTGCTTCACAAATTCCGCCTTCACAGACTCGTCGGACAAACATTTTCTTTGATACTTGCAGCAGAACTCGTGAAGGTTATAATACTCCAATTGCTCATATTCACGAAATCTTTGGAAAAAACAAGTAACATCTTGTTAAACGATGTCGAAGGCTTCGAAAGTGAGTCTCGCTGACAGACTACATCGTGGATTCGTTTGGGGCTGCATCGGATTTACCTTGTTAACTGCACTCAACATTGGCATTAAGGGTTACGAGTACCTCATATACGTGAGACCTGTGCGCAAAGCGGAAGAAGCAAAAATGGAGCAGGAACTACTCAAGGAAGGGCTAGGAATTTCAAATGGCGAGGAAATTTCGGCATAAAATTTCCATGATGTATCTTCAATGAAAATTGGCGTGGTTTCCTGCAATGGAATAGACTGAAAACCCATAACATCTATGCGCCACATCGAAGATAATCTTCGGTTAATCCTTATTCTGTCTTTTCTGTTTGTACATAGTTTACTACTCGCTTAAGGAAATTGGCAAATTGTTAATAAGACTAGATTGTAATAACTAGAATGGACGATGATTGCGACATTACTAGTTTGCTTAGAAATCAAGACCCTTCAAATTGTATACTTAAAACATATTGATTCTTTGATTATTCTTCTGTAATAATGCCAAGTGCTTTTGCGGTTTACTTTGGTAATGTGTGAATTACACAGATAAATATTACTTTGAAACTCAATTTTTTTTATCTCCTTCCCATTTAGATGATCAGTATCACGCAGATCAAAGATGACGATATCCAAGTTTTCTCAAATGATATTCATTTTTCATATCAAAAGCTATATAAAATGAACTTGGAGGATTTTATTTTGAGCGGTATTAACCCTCAAAACTACTTATAAATTGTAATTGCTCGATAACAGGCAAATAATTGCATTTATATATCTGGATATGATGATAATAATAATAAGCAGTCTTCAGATTGCTTCTGTTCTTGTATTTTTATTCATTTATTTACAATTATCTCAAAAAGAGACAAACAATAATGAGTCCACAGTTTCTAACGAAAAATTGTAAACTGTTTCACTATGCGTTATTAATGCTGATGAAAATTTTCTTCATTGGCAAATTTTGTACTTGTTTATCATCGACCGTCTCTGAAAGGCATTGTGAAACGGCTATTTGTCGTATTGTACGTTAGAAAATTTTTACGAAACTCGGAGTATCCCGTCATTTATATAAATCGCAATTAAATATGCGGGATCAAAATGACAGCGTCGTAGAAAATGATTTGGCAGTTTCGACGCTCGAAATGCGGTCAATGCTACACGTTCAAGAGCACAGCTATATAAGGATAATTCTTATATGACAAAAAAAAGAAAAAAAAAACAGAAAGTAACTAGCTATAACAGATATATTTAACTTATCGAAATGCACTATAAAAATTTTCATTCTAAATGAATACTGAACACCTTATCGATAAATATTTACACTTAGGCGTAATAATTATAGTGTAATAAAAGCGTCGAGTCCTGTTTTTTTGTTCAAACAAATAGTAAGTGCCGAACATATACATATATATACATATATATATATATATATATATATATATATATATGTATATGTTCGGCACTTACTATTAAATGGCATAGTAATTATATTACTATAGAACGTTGCAAAAATATGTAACATCTACGTTATGTAGTTTCGTTACAGTCATGTAACAAAAATGTGTTATTGTTACGTAACATGTGTATCACGATGTGATGTCCGCTAGATGGCATACGACTTCCATGTTTCTCGCAAGCGATTCGTGTCACTAACGTATATAAATTATTATTAAACGGCGTTAATACAGTAAATATCGCAGATATACCGCTTGATAAGAATATATGGTTTTTTTTCGCGATTTCATATTGAAATTATCGAAGTTGTTTTCCATATTTTGGCGTGAAGTATTGATAAACGCGAAAAAAAACCATATATTCTTATCAAGCGGTATATCTGCGATATTTACTGTATAACTAATGTTGATATCCCCCCTTTTTTTCAAACATACCACCGAATACAACACGAGACAAAGGAACACAGTCATAGAGACAGTTAAAATATCTCTCTCTCTCTCTCTCTCTCTCTCTCACACTCTCTTTTTCCTTTCCTGCCTATTTTTTTAACCCCACAAAGGTACACTTTCGAAACCGGTCACTAAATTTATGCCACTTGCACTTGAAAGTGATGCCATTTAAAATGTTACAATCTTTCCATTCTTTAAAAGAAAAGACATTCCGCTAAACACATTGCATCCCTTGGAATTGCGAATCGATGCGAAAATCGAAGTTGATTTTTTTGTACATTGCGTTATAAATAGTGTAATCCGAAGGCACTTTTCAAAGATGCATGATTTTTTTCGTTAAAAAGGCCTGAGTATACGACAGTGTATTTTTCTAGGGTTAAAAATATAAAACGCTGGATATGTTACAGACTGAATTTTATACAAATGCAAGAGATTTCTTGACTTGAAAAATTCATAGTCTCATATGACAACACGTTTTTTTTGTCCGCTAAAGCCCAAAGTACATTTAATACACTACTTAATAGCGGAAAGTTTAACACGTGTTAGTCAAATCGTGTTAAGAAAATTTCATAACTTGTCCGTTGAAACAAGTGTTACTTCACTGGCCTGGTACGCGCAAATATTCACTGGGACGCACCACGACAAAAAGAAGAATTTTCTAATTCGCGCAATCGGAGGACGCGAAATCATTCTCCACTGATGAGTCTCGAGGGGTAATTTTTCAGAGTTCTTTTGGGGGGGGGGGGGGTATCATACTGCACAGACCCTGTAGCCCCTAGTTATTTCGTAGGGATGAGAGCGCCAAAATCTTGTCGGAAGATTGCAGTTCACGATGCGGTGTTTGACGAGGGTGACGACGAATTCGGCATCAACTCGTGCTTCATACAGTCAATTCTCGCGACGATCTTCAAGGCAGGTCCGAGCTTTATACTCATCGCTGACATAAGATGATCTTCTTTCAGCAACATCAGGGCTTGACCGTCGATCTCTTGAATCGCGAAGTCTTCCGCGTAATCCGCGCAACCCGGCAAACCGCGAATAAAGTCGCAAACCTCGTTGACCTGGAGCAAAAATTTAATACGGCGATTGAATATTTTATCGAAGAGCAAATAATTTTTTAATAAAGAAAAAAAAATCTTGATTTTCAATCAAAGCAACAAAACGAACATATAACTTCACTTTCAGGGAAATTTTTGTATCCAAGAGAGAGTGAGAGAGAGACAGAAAAGCGCAAATAGCTTACCGTCCAGTTGACTGGCTGTATTTTTGGAATGGCATCTTCGGCCGTAGTCACCACAGCAGCTGACAACGTTTTTTCATCGTTGCTCTTGGTCGATATTTCCGAATCGCTTTTCTTCGCGTCGACGTCCATATCCGTCCACTGTTTCTCGTTTGACTCGCGTTCCCGAGTTTCTCTTCGTTTACTGATTACAACAACAACAAAAACCGATTTATACATCGAATTCACCGTTTCTAATAAACCGTTTCTTAAAATCGAGTCATACCTCTTTGCACAGACGGAGGAGCAGAAACGTTTATCTTTCTTGAGTTTGCAATTTTGTTCGTCGAGCGCATTACCACAGGCCTCGCACTTGCCACCGATGATTCCGTTGTTTTCGTTGTCGTGCGACGAATTCGATGCATGTTTCTTTCCTGATAACAAAGAGCACGTTAAATTTAATGTTTAGACGACAGATACACCGAGCAAAATGGGCACTAATCCAATGTAAATGCGTCGGAGCTATTTTAAAAATAAGTTATTCTGACTTTTTATTATATACTTGAATGAGACGGAAATGTTCACTCGTTTGTTTCAAAATATAAATATTCACTCGCGACGAATGACGGAAAATGCATTTTGTTATTCGAATAGTGGCCATTTTTAAGACTGAGTAGATAAAGAATGAGATCAGTACTTTTCTTACTTGGCGGTTCATCGTGCGTCTCTTTTTCTCCCAAGTTGTTGCGATTCATGGACGTCGGCGTTTCCTGTCCGATGGATCCGTTCAGCGACGATCGATTAACTGCAAATGGTTCCGAAGCTGTAAGTCAGAATGCAAGTCTATCAATCGAGGGCTCGGGTGATTTTGTTCGTCATTTGACTTTCTTGATTGGAAAAGAACGATTTTCACAGCCACGATACGATTGACACATGCGACTCGACACAAATTTTTAATACTAATGTTTACCTTCTTGTATAACGAAACCTTCGATAACGTGGGTGAGAACCTGAGGCTTGACGAGAGCCTTGGGCGGTGCCTGCTTGTTATTCGCCAAGAGCGGAGTCGAAATTGAAGTGTTGAGTGGTTCTTCGTTACTGACTCCATTCGTGATCGAGTTGACCGCGTTGGCGAGATTCGTTAGAGGATTTCCCGCAGATTTTTCCTCGTTCTTGCCGGATGAACTTGTAGTCTCATCCTTCGGCATCAGTTTATTCGTTTCTACTTCTGCAATTTTTTATAACAAGGCTGAATTACGTTTGGCATTTATTTTAAATCAATTTACAATTTTAATAAATGTTAAACAAACGAATGAAACAAACCAAAAGAAGGCAACTTGTAACGAAAAACCCGTCAACACGTACGAATTTATTAAATCAAATTATCGACTTGTCTAAGAAAGAAAATTTGGTAAAAGACAAAGATAAATTTTAACACACTCTACGGAACATTTTAACTAACCAGAGTTATTGTTGTTCCGCTGTGAGCTGTCGTCATTTGTGGGATCTTCTTTTTTCATAACCACTTTCGGTTCCTCGATAGGCGTGGCTGTGTTGCTAGCAGCATTGCACGAAATCATCATCGAACAATCGTTCTGATGATTCCGATCGGGAGACGCAATTACCATTGTTGTACCGTTGTCTTGTTGTTGTTGCGGCTGCTGCTGAACCTGTTGCTGTTGCTGTGCCTGTTGCTGTTGCTGTGCCTGTTGTTGTTGCTGCGCCTGTTGTTGTGCTTGCTGCTGTTGCTGTGCTTGCTGCTGGTGTTGTGCTTGTTGCTGCTGCTGTGCTTGTTGCTGCTGCTGTGCTTGTTGCTGCTGCTGCTGTAATTGCTGCTGTTGCTGTTGCTGCTGCTGCTGCTGCTGCTGCTGCTGTTGTTGTTGTTGCTGCGGGGATGGTTGCTGTTGCGGATTTTGTTGCTGCTGCGTTTGATGGTGATGATGCTGTTCGTTCGACTGACTCATAATCGACATGGGCTGCACTTGCGTACTCCCACTAACGATCTGATTACCAATTATCGGTTGATTCAGCGTCTGCGGCATCTGTTGCGGTTGTTGAGGAACTCCGGTCATAGCGGACTGCTGCACTTGATTCATCGGCAAAGTCGTCGCAACTCCTACGCCTACCATCGAAACGACTGGCATTATTGGGCGTTCACCTCCAAGCACAACTCCCGGTTGCTGCTGCTGTTGCGGCTGTTGTTGCTGTTGTTGAATGGTCATGCCTGTCGGGAGAATATTTGAAATGTTTAACATCTTGAATAAAATCATTACTAAATTAATACAATATATTGGGTAGAAAGTAATCCCTCGCGTGTTTACTCTTTCCCTCGGTAGATATATCTCATTTATTTCATGCGTGCATGGATTATAAAGCTGCAGATGGTTGTTGCAAAGTTGCCATTATTTATTCATTATAAAATTGTCAGAAGAAATCGTGAATATCGAATTATACATTTTGACGTGCCGAGCAAACGTGGTATCCCTGATTGAGAATACAAAAATAAATGGAATAATGTAACTGGAAATTGAGATCTGTGAGTTCGGGTGGAAAAAAAACAGTTGAGGTAAAAATACATACCCATTAAGGGCTTAGGTTGAATCTGCTGCTGGTTCGATGGGTTTTGCTGCTGCTGCTGCTGCTGTTGCTGCTGCTGCTGCTGGCACTGTTGCTGGATTTGTTGGTGGTGTTGCAATTGTTGCATCTGCTGCATGAACATCTGCTGATATTGGGGTTGCATTGGCGCCGGTTTGCATTGCAAGCCGCGTGCTTGCGACTGTTGCTGCTGTGGTGATTGCATTACTGTTTTGTTTTGTAGTCCAAAGTTTTGCTTGTCAGCAGTGGACATAGGTGAGCCAGGTGGTTGCGCAGAAGTCACCACAGGAACATTTGTAGTTATAAGTACTTTGTTATTGTTGTTGCTATTGCTCACTGGGGGCTGCTGTTGCATTATCATTGTTGCGTGATGCACATTAGATTTCGTTTGATTTGCTGCACCGGCCTTTGTAGCGCCCTGAAATGCATTTGGACCGGGTCTTGTGCGAACCACCGGCTTACCACGGCCTTTAACGCCACTGCCATTGCACTTTCCGCTCTGAATGAAAAAAAAAAATTCAAGACCACATTTCGTATTTTCGTTTGAGGAACAAAATAAAATCGTTCAAATCAAAAGAGTTCGGGATCAGGTTGGGCCGGGGTCTCGGGTATTATTTGTGTTGTTTAGAAAACGAGGAGTAGTCGTGAGATTCTAACTTTCAAATGCGATCGAGAATGTATTAGAGCTCCGAGTGCGCCAAATATAACGAACAAATTTACTTTGTAGGATTTGTAAAAAGGCAAACGACAGGAATAAAAAGGAACGATTAACGAACGAAGAAAAAATAATAATAATAATAATAATAATAACAGCTTTCAACTGATGGTCTACCTGTGCATGTACCGTTGCCTGTACACCATGAACCGTTTGGGTCGAGACCGAACTCGCTGGACGAATATTCGCACCCTGAACTCCCTGTAACGAGGACGGAAGAATACTCAATGGTCGCTGACCACCGACGCCCTGTTTCGTTTGCTGCTGCTGCTGTTGCTGCTGTTGCATATCCATTACTCGGGGCTTTCCAGCTGCGGCGATTTGCTGAACACCCTGAATTTGCTGTTGGGCCGCGAGAGCTGGTAAAAATTTCAGCATTATTACACTTTCCGATAAATCCCAAGAGAGCATTTATTTACTCGTACATATCGAGAAAAGTGGACTTACCATTGTGAGTCTGTATCGCTTGAGGACTCTGTATAAACATATCCTGCTGCGTCGGGCCTCTGATAAATATTTGATTCGGCGCTGCGGTAAGAAGCGTCGGCGTTTGAAGACCCGTCCATGCCACTTGGGGAGCAAATTGCCAAGGAGCGAATTGCATTCCTCCTGGTTTTCCTGCCGTCGGTGTTCCCGTCGTGCAAGTCGTGTACTGTGTGATATTTTTCAACATCTTATTAAATATTACGGAATATTTGAAAACTATCAGATTTTATTAAAATTACAAGCTGTATGTTAGATAATTCAATATATATTATATATAAAGTATATAAAGTATATATATAAAGATATATATCTTTATATATATATACATATGAATTTACAGATCCTCGTACTATTTTGCAAAAAAGGTCTTATGACATATGTGGATAATACGAAAATCCGGTCAATTACCTTCTGAACTTGGTCCTGTTTGTTGGCAGATTGTTGTTGTTGTTGCTGCTGAAGCGAGGGTGGCGATTGTGGGGATCCAAGAACTCCGACATGACCAAAAACAAGAGTCTGTCCACCGCCAGGACCGCCAGAAGTCGGAGCGGGCAAATAACCCGCCGGGAATCCTTGTACCTTAGTGGCTCCGGGACCCGGATGTCCCTGTCCCTGTCCGGGATTCGAAGCGGTCGTCAGCATATGAGGCGTTAATTGAGCCGCTGACTGATTACCATCCCCAGCGGTGATCACCTGTCATCGTGTTTTGTATTTTTTTACACATAAAAAAATCGGCGCGATCCCCTCGCATTTCGGACGGACGTTAAAACGATCGACATACCTGAATTGATTGAGGATTGAGGTACAACGGCGTTCCTTGGGTATTATAAAGATGCTGCAAGTGATAAACTTGACTTTGCATCGGTTGTTGAATCACTTGAACCGCCTGAGGATGAGCTGCCATCGTAGTTATCGAAGCACCTCCCTGCTGTCCCGATAGCGTCATCGATACTCCGTGCTGTTGCTGCTGCTGCGGCTGCTGCTGATGCTGTTGCATCGAAACCGCAACTGCACCCTGCAACTTTGTGTCGAACACAAAAAACAAATGTTATTATTTAACATTCACACGTTTTCAGGAATTTCCAGCAATTTTACCGATACAATAAAGAGTATCGGTCGAAGCAGTTTCGTCAAATCTCTAGTTAATTCCATTAATCTTTTTACAAACATTCAAAACCAAAGTGTAACACCAATACAAATCTTGTTTGCAAGTCTTTTTTATCAGCGTCCGCATATCGTAGATAGTACCAGACACTGAAAAAATCTTGAAGACTGTATGACTTTTTTTGCTTATTTAAAAATTTTTACGAAAACTTAAATATGTTTGATGCTCATTTTTCGAGAATGCACCGAAAAAACCTCCTCAACTAATCAACAAGGTATTATACCTGTTGCTGAGGCATATTTGCTGCGACTTGAGGCTGAACTTGCACCTGTGTAACATTATGTTGACCGTTTCCCGGCTGCTGCTGTTGATGTTGTTGTTGTTGCTGTTGTTGTTGTACTTGTTGCTGCACATGTTGTTGAACTTGCTGCTGTACCTGTTGTTGTACTTGCATCTGAGGTTGAATCTGTTGTTGCTGTTGAGCCTGTTGTTGCTGCTGCTGCTGTACTTGCTGTTGCTGCTGCTGCTGCTGTTGTTGTTGCTGTTGCTGTTGCTGTTGCACTTGCTGCTGCTGCTGCTGCTGTTGCTGTTGAACATTTTGTTGCTGTTGTTGCAGCTCGTGGGTGCTCATCATTATTTGTTGTTGTTGCGGTTGTTGTTGGTGCTGCTGCTGCTGTTGTTGTTGTTGTTGTTGCGCTTGCTGTTGTGGCTGTTGTTGCGAATCTTGCACTTCAATCGCCATCGTTTTTTTATTATCACTCTTCAATAGCGTTCTTAGTATGATTTGTCTCGATATTTTTATCGTTCTGACGATATTTATAAAATTCAGCACATGCTGTTTAGTTTTTCGTCAGCACTTTCTTTTTAACCATTGCAACTTTCAATAGTTCTAGCTTAAGAACGATATTCCAGTCCATAAATGTATTCTTGCATCTGAAAACAAAAATTGTTTGAAAATAAAAACAATCCTACGTCTTCTCATTTTTATGTTATCATCTCGTTAAGATATTCCAAAAATTCTCCCATATTTGAACTAAGTATGTTTCTCAGCATATTTATTATGCTACGTTGTCGCCTATGTGTGTATGAGTGTTTGAGTTTTATCGTTTTACATTGACTCGATTGGTTTAACTGCAATCGCGATATGAATTATTGGGGGATTCATACATACACGCATATGTATATATATATATCTGTATAGTCGGAGTGTATACATGTATCGTGGGTTACGGCGCTAGAGCTTCCATCGAGATCACGGGACTTGGTAATGCTGCCGCAACTTTCGGGATCTTATCTATATTGTGCAATATATGTTTACTAGCGCCGCGATAAATTTATACATGATGATCATTAAATTCTCGAAACTCATCGGTGCTACGTGATTGAACGAGGATCGTATTGCGATCGTCGCTGACAGTGCTGTGTGTGGATGCGTTTGTTTCGACTGTTTAACCGCCGAGGTAAGTACACATTTTCAGAAAAATAATCAACACTGAAATAGCGAGTTTAGAATGAGCAGTGTTTGTTTCGTCTATTCACTGGTAATTAACCGAGTGTGTGAGAATTGAGTCGATCCAACCGAAGATTATACGTTATTATTGTGCCGGGACGAGTGAACGAACGGAGATGACTGCACCGTAAAGGTCCTTTCGAGAAACCTCCGTGACAATGTATCATCGAAACGCTGGGTCGGCAGTTGGAATTTTGAAAGTTTTATCGGACTTTGATTGAAATATGTCGCGTTGAAAATGCGTCGGGAGTTTCTAACCTACAAGTAGATGCATTGAATCGAGTGGTTGAGATCCACTGGCGGGCAGGCGGGCCGATACGCATTCTCGCTCCTCTTCTTTTCTGGCTGGCTGCCGTCCCACCGAGAGACCGCTTAGCTAGAGGCGATGAACGGAGAGAGCCAAGTTCTACCGCTCGGGTACTAAACCGAGAGAGAGTCAAGAGAGTCCGCTGGCGCGTATAGGGGAGAGAGAGTGCGGCTTGCGTGAAATAGGAGTGAAAGGGAAAGAGCGCTAGCCCAACGAAATAACGTAGATAAGTGCGAGCGAGATGGATTATCGAGCGCAAAGGAGACCGAGGGGGGAGAAAATGATAAGGCTAGGCATTGCTTCCGAGCAGTGGTACTCAAACTCCTCACGGTGACCTCAAAAACAACTTCGCGTTTGCTAAATAAAACGACTCTATTCTGGACAATTCTCGAAAGAACTTTGTCGCCGACTGGGCCACAGCCGGACCCTTGACCGTGAGCTCGACGAAGGCCCTGCAAATTTCTCTATCGGCCTTCGCTCGGTACAACCATCGGAGAGCGGGTAACGGTCTTTTATTTTTCTTTTTTTTTACCGTTCAACTCCGAGGAACGCTTGTTGTTCACTGCTATCGATGCACTCTCGTCATCTCTCAACTCCGATGTATTGTTGTTTGCGAGCAAATTCTAAGGGAATTGTCGATATGTTGTATTTACGAAAAAAATATTTCTCCGAGAGCCACGGAATGGTAAGGAAGGAAACTGAAAGCCGAACGGAGACGAAGGGGGATCGATATCGTTTCTCTAATGTGCCGCCACTGCACGAGGGGGAAGGAGAGGCCGAGGGAGAGACGACGATACTCGGGCGAGATCCATCTTGGAAAGGCACTGAACAAAATGTCGTCCTGCCGAGACCACCATAATTAGCGTCACGCAGGGGGAGAAAGGAAAAAAAACAGGATGGTGGGGCGAGGGAACGAGAGCGGGAGAAGCAGCGGGACAGAGATGGACGAGATGAAACATGGACGCCGAGTTTCGACAACCAGGCATCCGAACAGAAAGGCAGGCAGGCAGGCAGAGCAAAGGGGGGAGGGCTGCCGAGAGAAACCAAGAAGGGGGATATATAGAATGAAAGAAGGCGAACCGGCTAGGGGGTGACAGACAACATGGATCTCGGCCCCAAAATAATAATAAGTATAATAATAATCATGATGGTAATAACAATAATGCTGCTGCGCTGGTCCCTCTACCGAAACTATATAATAACAGCACGCGGCTCGTATACCGCGAGGGTGAGTTCGGTATCTGAAACCTCCGGTTGAAAAAAAAAAGAAGAAAAAAGTCCATTTCGCGAGGGCCATAGACGTAGATGATAAAAGTTCGGAAATTGTAGCTCAGAAAAAAGTTAAGCTTTTGGAGTAGGTTTTTCGAGTCTGAAATATCGATGAAACGATAAAACGAGGAGTACAATGTGGCGGTGAGTGTCTTTTGTACGTAGTCGGGATTTTCTGGTGAGCGCCCCGCAAGCGCCCCATCGTTATACGTCACTGGGAACCTCGACCACTGCAGGCAACGCGATCT
Organism: Tromatobia lineatoria; assembly: GCA_949699805.1. Lineage (NCBI taxonomy): Eukaryota > Metazoa > Arthropoda > Insecta > Hymenoptera > Ichneumonidae > Tromatobia > Tromatobia lineatoria. Next base: position 22,112,922 of record OX453039.1, read on the forward strand.
CTCTCTCTGCGCGCTGCTGGCGAAGCGAGCGAGCGAGCGAGTGAGAGAGCGCGCGCGCAAAACAGGGTGAGATAGAAATATACCATGAAAACAGAGACGGCGTTATGCACAGAGAGCGAGAGAGAGTAAGCGAAACGAGATAATAAATAAGTAAGAGAAAATGAGGGTCTCTCGATAACTTGGCTCGGATACTCACATGGCGACTGCGCAGTCACACCTAGGCACGTTTCGGATTCACGTTGAGCGATGTCACACGATACACACGTATATACACATAGCGAGAAACAGATACAGACTAGCACGATGAACACACACAGACACAGTCACAAAATCCTTTTGTAATGCGGCGAAAAATCCGTAAATTCACAGTTATAAACTTACAATTGTATATCCGTTGGGTTTTCCAAAATATTGTTTTGCAATAACAATTGTAGAGAGGGGAAAAAATAAAGTTTTTATTGAATTTGGAGTAAGCGAGAGGCGAAAAGACGGTCGCGCGTAAAGAGCGACGGTACGAAGCGGAGAGAACCGCGGAGGATCGGAGAGCGCACCACCACACACCGTGTCGTTGCCGAAGAGCTCGGTAAATGGCGTTGCGTTGGAAGTTGACGTCGGCACGGGGTTCCGCAAGCATTGGTAGACATACTCCTCGTCTGGCCTCCCTCCGCTGGTAGTTGCACCGCGTCCACGCCAGTATACGTGACGCCCCTCGCTCTCCTCTCCCTGCCCCGCCGTATATTTGAGCCTCGACAAGGCGGTGGGGCTCGCCAAGGAGACACGGCCAAGCGCCGCTGAATATACTCCTCTCCCCCACGTACATTATTCGCCCCTTGGCCTCGCGCGACCCCTCGTCCCCGTGAGAGGCGAGTCGCCTTACGGGATTGGCCGACACCCGACAAATCCCAGAGGCACCGTAACCCAGCCGAAAAGGGCGGAGCTAAGGTGCCCATCCGACTCTCCGTGGCCACTTTTTCAGGGGGAGATACCAACGACACGTAGGCGCATGCTCAACGCTAACGGTTCACCGACACAAACGCGCGTCATTCGGCATTCAATCGTTACCCGTGTCTCCCCACCCCTTCGTTATAATGCGACGACAGAATATCGCCCTTGCGAGACGGACAAAGACCGAGAGAACAGACCGTGCGGCCAAACTGTGCTGCTTCGGTGCTCTCTATAGTGCGCCTCTAAACCGAGACGCCGAGCAATACCGTACTATAGACCGAGCTCTATACTGTGTGTCGTTTTCCAGGACCGTACCTATTTTTCCCCAAATACTCACGGTCACAATAGAATGTAAGAAACATTTTACATTCTTTTACAGAAATTGTGCTGTTTCTCTTTTTTCAAGCGTAATTCTGTGACGTACTGGTGAAAAAAAAAAAAGAAAAACGGTAAATGGAAAACAAATGTACTAGGTATTTTTTTGCTAGAGCAGTCAGCATATATGTATTTTTTTCGTTCATTTGTCGCGGAATTGGGTTAAAAGTTGTTTGCTGTTTTTTTTTTTTTTTTTTTTCCTGCGAAGCGACTGATTTTTGTAGCTTCATTAGAGAGTTATAGATATATATAGATACACGATTGTCTGGAAACAAAAGCACGGCAAGGACGTATACCAAGTTAAGAAACGAGGATATCAACAAGAATAGGGCACCAGTAGCGCTGCACACTCGACGACGCTCCTGTTCCCCCTCCGCGCCAGGTTCGTACACGATTTACGACTCTCCAAGGGAGCCACCGAGTCACTCGTTGGACCGAGCAAAACGAATCAATTCCGATCACGACCGCGTTACTTCGAGTTTTCCAGAACAACTTTGCATCGCTTATGGCCTGCCACCTTTCTTTGTATCTGGAAAAAAATGCGAATCTACAGTATACAAACGTAACTCTATTATTGGAGTACAATCCCAGAACTCGAAGGTATCCGGAATATCGTGGAAAAAGCATTGTGAGGGAATTTTCACTCGCGTACATGAAATGATAATATGCAATCTATATAATTATTGAGAATTGCAATAAGAAGATTCGACGGAAATAAAGTTGGGGAGATTTCAAATGTTTTTTATCGAATTGGAGCAGAAAGTACGAATTATTCGAGAATCGGTGACGGAGGGCCCGCGGGAAAATACGTACGGCCCTGTCACAGCTGTCTCCGGGAGCCACGTTACACTCCCCGTTCGCGGGCGCACTCACGCGCGCACACACACATACACGCTCGGTCTCGAGCGCACACACACACACACACTGTGCCCACTCGAGAAGTCACCGTGAATTGGTGGCTGATTATCAAGCGAAAAATCTTCGGCCTATCGGATGCGAGCGAATATCTCCCTTCGTTTTACCATACCCGCGCGGCTTAACCACCGCGTTGTATCTCTGGCTGGCACGTAATTTCGGCGATGTAGAATTCGACCGGCGTGGAGGTGGTCACATGTAGCTAAACCTAAAATTCCTGCAACAGCATAGGAATTTCGGTGGCGCTGTTTATGCGATTTTTATTTTTCGCACTGGTTTGCGTTATTTCCGAGACTCGCGAAATGCGAGCAATGCAACGGATATTGCTCAACTTTTGCGTTCGTAAAAACTTGCTTGGCAAACTTGGTTGTGCCACTTGGCAAAATTCAACGAGAAACAGACGACAACGGCGATAAATATGATTGCTTTGATTGTCCGACAGAACGAGAAACTTACGTTGCCTTCGATGTACAAGAAACTACAAAGAAAGAATCCAAACTCCTCGGCTGTCCGTGAGCTTGACCAGGGTCATCGTTGCAGATAAGTAAAACGAAAGCTAAAAAACAAAGCATAAAATAAACATCGTCGGAAGAATCATAAATATCGTTGATTACGATATGTACAGTAAGAGCGCATTGTAAGAGTCGCGGGTCCATGGTATATATAGTACATATCAGTGGGCGATAGATATAGCGAAGCATCGAAAGCTCCTACACTGCGTGCAGCCGTCGCGATAGTAATAGTCGGGAGAGCGCACCAGCCGCCGCTCCGCGATCCCTCTCATTGCATCTCTTATCTCGCAGTTTCGTGCGCTCGCTTTCTCTCTTTCTCTCTATTCCTCTCCTTGTTCCTGTTATAAGCAGCGCCTATGCGAAGCGAGGAAAATTGAGATCGAGCGGGCGTGTTGTATAGGAGAGTGGAGAAGCAGAGCGCGCCCGTCAATTGTACGTGCGATGGTGTGAGTGGCTCGTCGAGCGGAGAGGCCCGCATGCTCAGGGCCGTAGATATCGACACATCGAGCGCTGCTACGTCGGCACGTACAAAATGTACAAGTGTGGGAGTAGCGATGAGCCCGAGGATAGAATATCTATATCTCTCCCTCTTTTTCCATGTATCTCCGTGGGTGGTGGGGCAAGTAGGTAACCGACCAATGGTTTAGGTTCGTCGGAGTTGCCAAGGAAACCGGTTAATGATTCGAGCCGCCACTGAGGAATTGGCTTGCGCTCCCCGCAGCTTTCGCTGCGTCTGTCGGCGCATGCGTTCATTCCCCCCACACGCTCTTGCTTTTATATCTACCGCTGCGCTACCCCGTGTTGCGAGACAACGAGGACTCACGACACACACGATTTATCAATAGCTCACCTCTACTCGGCCTCTTTTTCCCTGTGTTCGTGCCTTTTACAATGTACGAGTGTGTAACGCTTTCCGAGCGTATACCATCGGGGTTACGTGCGTGTCAGCGAACGCTCCCTCTGGCCTTCCACCAATGTACATGTATATGGGTGAGTGACTGGCTCAGTGTGTTTCACTCGAGGCAAACGGGGAGTACACGGACCCTTCTCTCCCCTTGGCTCGCATACCTATTAAATCGTCGCGCACGCACACAGACGTCTGACCAGCCGCGGTGCAACCCCACACTCGTCTCTCCGCCAACGTCTGTGTACACTTGGCCGATGTTTGTGTATTGCGCCCACACACACACATACACACACACATAGGCGGGCGAGAGAAACGGACGCTTTGATGAGCTGTATACAGGAGAGCGAGCAAGAGTCACGCAGCGTGAATAGAGAGGCGACCAGAGAGAGAGAGAGAGAGAGAGAGAGAGAGAGAGGGAGAAGCAACGGCCGCCGGTTTGTAGTCGACGATTGGTTTCCTTCCCACCCCGCGCATTGCTTCTCTCCTTTCTCACCCCACTACTTGGACCGAGAGCTCTGCCGCTCCCTTCTCGTCTCTCACCCTATCGTACTCTACGCCGTCCCACAGCGTATGAACGCCGTCAGAGAAACAACCCCCTCTGTCCTCTCCCGCCCCCGCCCGGTAAAAGCGACCATCGTCGAGGCCACCCTGTGAGCCGTCTTGTCGGTCCATCGTGATTTAACGATCTCATCATTGGCCCTTTTGGTACCCGAGACTCTTCTCACTTCGTCTCTTATTCCTTATATGCATATGTCCTCGCGTTTATATATACCGACTCGTTGCTAATGCGTAAACGACTGTTCCATATGTATGGACGCAGCCAAGACTGCACGATTGTCGAACAACATGCGCAACTTGGTATCGATATGCAGACGCACCCACGCCGAGAATGATATAATGCGGTTTATTCGTATTGATCATAAATCTCCGGCGATCGAATTATTACTCTGCCAATGAGACCGAATATCGATTATACGCGTTTCGATTCGCAAGATAAGCTACTTGTAGTTGCGTCACGCAATTTTGTTGCATGAGATTTTCACCGGTTTAACGATATCGATGAAAATGAGTGGAAACACGCGAGCCGTCACCGGTGTGAGATTTTCTCTTCGGCCAATGGCGCCCCGCAGAGTCAAGAGGCGCCAGATTGCCAACAGATTGAGCGCAGATCTTGCGAGTAGCCCGAAGACGACATGGCCCTGCAGCAGCGACAGCAGGTAGTCTGTGGTAAAGAGGAGCGGCTCTTCTCAGCGGCTATACTCTCATTCCGCTGACGTGAACTCTTGGCTCAGTATAGCTGTGGTAAATTGGTTGCCCCAACGGATGGCTAACGAATCTTGCAGGGAAAAGATTACACGTATCTTGGCATAATATAGGCAGCCTGTGTCAGGAATCAAATGCCCGAGCCTCTGGTGGTAAAGACTGGAAATTCTTGAGCAAGACGCTTAATTATGGGCATCCATTTTTCTATTCACACACTCATGCGATACGCCCCAAACGGACATGTGCGTCGAAATTTCCCATTACAGGCAGTCTTTGTCGGGAATCAAACGCCAGTGCCTCTGGTGATAAATGTCGAAAATTCCGATGCACGATACTTCATTATAGGCATCCATTTTTCCAGACGCACACGGGATACGCTTCGAATGGACACGTGTCCAAAAAGTTCCATCAGAGGCGCCACCGAATCATTTTGCAGCACCTCTAGAGGGGCAGAGGCCTTATTTCGTAATTTTATTACGGACGATGTAGAGGCGTATCGCGGGCAATACGAGCGAAAATAAATTTTTGCACATGCGCAGCTCGCCAATAATGTAGCTGTGACTCGCGATGCTCATCGCTGTTCAAATTAGCCATTGCCATTGGATTCGGTCAGATTTAATATCTCCATCCATGACACACGTACGTGTGCGTAAAGATGCGCGTGAAAGATAATACAGTTGAACGGACGATCACCAGGTGCGCAAGGATCGCCTATGAACGGCGCCTATATGCCGTTTCATTTATGAACACGAGAAAGATCATAGTTATAGCGTCCCAAGCGAAGTGAGAGCAAAACATTGGAAACATGGTTCGCATCATTATACGGTGAAGTTACGGTTGTCGAACATATATATATAAAGCTCCGAATAAAATGTTTTCATTTTCATATACACGATCATAATCATACTATGCATAGAGATATTTATATAGGTGTTGAGGATGCGCTTACCGAGAAGAATCTCGTAGTGAATGTGAGCGGCTGTCGACCGCAAGGTCGAAATACGCGTCATCGTCCAATGGAGATCCGCGATAGTAAAAAGAAGGAATTTATCAAATGCGATCGATGCGAGAATCGTGATCCGTAATGGTATACGAGAGGCGTGTTTGCCGATAAGAGCGTTGAAAGTCCGAATGACCGAGCGGTCGAGGCAGTTGACGATCTTGCGCGGACTTAAGGTCAGCTAATATGACTGGCATGAATCATTTATCGTTCTCGGGCTCGATATATCGCTAACTATGCGTGTTTACATGTCAGCAGTGGCCGTGCACTGCCCGGACGAACGGTCAGCGCCTGTGAATAATCACAATGGCTGCATAACAGCCAAATATATCCCCGTGGACAAACGTATACTCGCTAATTATCGTTAAGTATATTTTTTTTCGACACCACGTATACTTTGGGAAAATAATTGAATACATATACTTTACCGTATACTTTTAAAGTATAATGTAAAAAAATCTACTCGAAAATTAGTAATTTAGTTTTTATTCATGAACTAATATATGAAATTTAGTATACAAGTGTAATGTAAAATTAACGTATGGTAAAGCATATTCGATAATTCATTTTAATTTTACAGTAAAAGTACTCGATTTTTAATAATTTGCTTTAAATTTACTGGAAAAGTACATGCATTCTATACCACAATTTTGTATTAAATTTCGATGACGAGATTATGAACAAAAACTTGAAATCTTTTCCAAGAGTGTAGTTCATACATGATTTTGGCAAATCAAATATATACTTTTGATCTTTTTCATATAATTCTCAATACATATTTTATGTATTCGCAAATGTATGTAAATCTATATTTTTTCTATAGAACTTGTATATGTATTTATGTAAGAAAATGTTGAACACTTAAATTAGTTCAACGATCGTTAGACCAAATTATTTAGATTCTCTTTCGTTGTAAGAAATCTTGGTAGTCGAGTTGTCGTGTTTTCCATATTTTACGAGTTAATGTATTTTTTTTCGTATACTACCGATATATAAAAAGATATACTTTACACGCCACATACACGTACGGATATACAAATAAATATATTTTACGTATATTCGCCAGATATTCTAACGATTGTATAAAAAATGTACACTATACGTATATTCGTCATGTGTACCTTTGGACGAAATATTGGATATAGCCATAAGTATTTTTTTCATCATAGGTTTTTCCAAGTAAAACAAAGTATCGTCCAAATTCGTTTTCACCCAACGACAATACAAACCTAAAAATAAACCCAAAGAACTGAGATGTCTCAATTGCCCGGACTGAGCTTCAGTCAAACCTAATTCGTTTGCTTCAACCTAATGGGTGTTAAACTCTAGCGCATAGAGAACGATTGACTCAATTTCATCGTGAATACCGCCGCGTGTATACCTGGTCGAAAAAGGTCATAAACTTGAGTCAACTTCTATTACATTGAGTCAGACCGTATTTCATCGAAACAATGAAATTGTCATTAACCGAACCGTTGTTAGTTGGACCTGTCACGCTTACGTTACCTTTTGTTACCGATTTCTCTTAGTGTGCAGAACAGCCGTTAGGTGCGCCACGCGCACAATAAAAGAAACGGATTTAAATAAACATATTTGTAGAAATGTAATAGTGAAATAAGTTCCTGGAGATATACGAAAATTTCTTCAATCAAACTAAATTTTATTTGAATTCAACGAATCTTAACTCCGAACTTTCTTTGCGGTGATTTAAAAAAAAAGTAATTCTAGGACGTTTTTTCGCTACTGGACTAACGACCTTTCGAGCAACGTGTATATATGTTTCATGTTGCCTCAGGGTTATTTTAAACATGTAAAGATCAACGGCATAGTTATTTGAAAAAAGCGTCGAATGGTGCCTTTTTCCGCCCTTGAATACGAGATAGGCGGGCTTTCGTCATAAATGAGTTGAACGTGGGTATACGATCGGGGCGGTCGGTGTGCGGCGTGTCGAGTATAGCCACATACGAGAAAGCTATTTACCACGCATCGTACCCTTGGCATACCGCTAAAGATGTCTCTCTCGCTGTTTATTTCATTCCGAAACGTTGAGCGGCTCTACCAGTTTTTTAATCTATGTTTCATTTTATCGAATAGCACCGTGATGCAGCGGAAAATTACCGTAAAAAGTAATGTTGAACTTTTATTTTAATACATTTTAGACAAGATATTTTCTATATAATCTTCTGCACGGAAAAAAAAGATTAGTTACTATAACCAAAAAGTAGTTGACACAACCAATCGATTATTATTCTATTATCCCCTTACAACTCAATATAGTGCCAACGGTTCGAATGGTAATCAAAACGATTCTAATGGTAATCCCAAAATTTCGAGTGGTAGTCGCAACGATTGAATCGGTTAACCTCACTAATCATAACATAAATGCAATAGACGAAATCTAATGTAATCTAATCTAATCTCGCGAGGACCAATCGTGAATAGTTGAGGTTACTAGACAATATGGTTGAGGCAACTAATTTTTAGGGATTGCGTACAGCAAATTGAAAACGCAGTTGTCACTACCAAACATTTCTTTCCGTGTACGCTACACGAAATTTGATGTTACACGGAAAAAAATGCTTGGTTGGAACAACTAACCGCTTGGTTTAATATGCGCCAGCCGATTTATTGGTTAGACCAATCAAAGTGTTGGTTATGCCAACCAAGTTATTGGTTGTGTTACAATGAGCTTGGTAGCGCTGACCAATAACTTATTGGTTGTCCTAGCCGGTTAATCGGCTGGCGCATATATAACGAAGCGCTTGGTTGTTCTAACCGAACATTTTTTTCTGTGTAGTAGAAGCCAAAATGTAATTTCGTTAATCTTTGCTTCCAGTCCAAAACATTAGTTACACTGGTAAAAATCCGGTGTTAAAAACAACAATAAGTCGGTGTCTAGTAGGTTCATATACCAATCGCGGTAATAATGGAGCGATGTATGTTAAACAATTGGTGTTAAAATTTCATGACGTGCGCGCGATATTCTTCGTATCGACTCCCCACCACACTGTTTGAAAAGATTGGAAATTTTTATGCATAAACTTCGTCATTGAAATTCAATAAACAATGTTGGTATAGAATTCATGCAATTTTCCAGTAAAATTAAAGCAAATTATTAAAATTCAAGTACTTTTACTGTAAAATTAAAGTAAATTATTGAACATGCTGTGCCATATATTAATTTGACATAACATTTGTATACTAAATTTCATATACTATTTTATGAATAAAAACTTCTAGTAAAAGTACACTAAAGTTCAAGTGAATTTTTTTTAACAGTGCACGCACGCGTCTCAATCATCCCGATCGGTGCCGATTCGTCACTATAGCGAGTGTTAAACTGACACCGCTCACGGTGTAAAAGTTACGAACCGGTGTAGAAAAAGAAAATTAACACGGAAATAAATTTAACGAACTCGTTCCTGTTAATTTTACACCATAAAAAATAATACTATTGACACTATAATGGATAACGCCGAGAAAAAGTCCACACCAGCAGCGTTTGACACCGTGGACTTTGGACAGTGTAATTAAAAAAATATATTACACAAGTGTGCACGGAAAGAAATGTTTGGTTGTGACATCTACGTTTTCAATTTGCTATAAACAATCTCTTAAAAATTAGTTGCCTCAACCACATCGAATAGTAACCTCAACTATTCACGATTAGCCCTCGCAAGATTAGTGAGGTTAACCAATCCAATCGTTGCGACTACCACTCGAATTATTGGGACTACCATTGGAATCGTCTTTATTACCATTCGAACCATTGGCACCGTCATTTGAGTTGTAATGAAAATAGAATAATCGATTGGTTGTGTCAACTCATTTTTTGGTTATGGTAACTAATCTTTTCTTTCGGTAAAGTTGGAGATGAGCACAGCTATACTTTTGTGATAAAACACACACAAAATCCGGTATTGAAGGTTCGCTAAGCCGTTCTCGTGCATGGTAAACAAAGTTTTCAAACAATAACCTACACATGACATTATTGCGGTGACTGTATTTGCTTTAGATAACTGTCTTTAGTTCTAATTGGCCTTCCACTATACGACTATACGTACTAGAAGGTATTCAGCCAACTTCTTTATGTCAATTTGTATATGTCACGAACTGAGCAAAGCCCGCGCGCTTCGCCGGACCTCATATAATGCTGCTAAATTTATACTCGGAATGACGTCATCCCTGCTCGCGTATACACGCTCGTCATTAGAGTCTCACAAAGATGCTTCAATGAAGCTACAAATTATATGGTTTCTATACGTACGCAAGAATTAGTCTCGTCCATATATAGAGGATTTTCCATAATACGAGGTAAAATGAATCGACCGAGGAAAAGCTCGTTTTGCCGTACTTATGGCTGTCAACAGCCAGATAGATTGCCCGACGAATTAACGACTGTAGGTCGATTATATCCACGCAAAGCGGTCGGGTCGCAAGTAGACATTTTGTCGGACGTTCACGCGGTACGTAGCAGCTGCATTGCGGTACCTTCTATAGATTCGTCGGTCCCACACTTACCTCTGACATCGGACTGGCTAATGTCCTCAATTTTTCCAATTGTTATTTTTTAGAAACTCTCTGACGATCGCTATTTAAAAAATCGGACATAATTTTTGAAAAATCTGCTTTTCGATCGAATTACATCCTTCTTCTCAGCAGCTTTGCGAAAAATCAACGCGTTCTTACGCACCGAATTGAAGATCCACTTTAGCGAAAAAGACATTTTTTATTAATATATTAATATTTATTTCAAGTATCCAACGTTTACAAATCTTTTTTTTCCAGTTTGATCTTTAACGGATTAACATTTTTATAAGCAAGATTGACGTGTAGGGGCAGAATGAAATTTGTTAATGAAAATGTCTGTTGAACTGAGATTTGTGAGTAATAATTATTGACGAAATTGAAACATTTTGTGGGAATATTTGCGGAAAATTGGTAATGGAGAGAACGAAGGATATCCGATAGTTACCGAGAGAGAGAGAGAGAAAGGGAGAGAGAGCGAGTTTGCGGGAGTCAACCTGCGCAGCTCGTCCTCCACGAGAAGCTCGGACGCAACGTCTTCGCGCTTGTCGTTCGCCGGTCGCGCACCTCTCTACAAGCACGCGAGGAGTTTCTTGCGCAGCGGCAGTACCAGCGGCGGTCGCTTGGATGCAGCGCACGCCTGTGCAACTTGCATCGTCACTCGAGTGCAGGAAAGCTCAATGCTCGAGCGGAAAATCCTCGAATACGCCGAGACCCGATGCCCGCCATTGTTTTCGATATTCTATATACCCTTTCCTACCCACTTGCCATTTAATCCTAGCGCCGAGTCCAATAGTCGTCGATAAATTGTCAATAATACCTGTACAAAGTATATCACAAAGAGCCTCTGTGAATAATCACTCTCCTATTTTTCCATCCTCCGCTCTCAGTGCCAATGGCGGAAGTCGGATTTTTATATCCTCTACTATACATCTCACGGTCAATGGCGGAAGTCAGAACCGGAGCATCGATGTTTCCTCTGTCGAAATTTCAGTCACAGGGAAAAATTCAATGCATTTTTGCATATCCCAAAAGTCAGTATAACTAAACACGGCGGAGTTTTACGATTCGGTATTTTCACTTTTCCAATTTTTCAACAACAATCATGAATTTTTTCGTATGATTAATCGATTTTTCTTAGGCAGAGAAACGTGAAAAAAAAGTGCGTTCTCGATTTATCCACTTTTTCTTTATCTAACATGGTGGAGCGACTGTAAAATGACAGAGTAAATATAAGATTCACTCGAGTAGCAAGTGGCAGAAATACCACGGGGTTTACATTCGTGTTTCTGCCTCTCATGTCCATTGTTATAATTGCTACGTACACAATGAAAGCAGCCCACTTGTTGACGATCTGTACATGTCACGTGGCAACTTTCGGCGCGGCCTTTAATATAGGCTACCATATATTGAATAATTATACACAATTATGATAACCACCCGTTAACGATAATTCAATTTATTCTCGAGTGTTGGCTACAGGACTTTCTTAATTTCCGTAGATACACTGCTGCTGACGCCTACATTTAAAATGTGACAAGACCAAGTACCGAAATAACAGATTTAAAATTTTTTGCTCATACTTATCCTATATATTTAATATTATTCTATGAATTATTCCTAGAATATTTACGGTAAAAAAAAATGTCTCGTAAATTTTTTGAAACTCACGACATTACATATTTTTGAATAAGAAGTTCAAGTGTATCGAATCAGTAATTTGGATAAAAATTCTCTATGCTTGGCGCATTGTCCCTCGATCCACAAATACGAAGTTCATTTCTGACATTAATCGCAAATGTTGCATTATTTACGACAGAGAACTATGAAATGACACGTCATCGATGCCTGGATGTAGAGAGGAAAAGCGACGTGGAACCTGAAAACGCAAGAGCAACATCAGGATGATAAGGTGTGCGACCGCTTGGGAGAAAATAGAGAAAGAAGAGGAGGAGTAGCAGCAGGTAGTAAAATGGAAAAAAGTGTCGGACGATAGTCCCCACCCTCATTTTGAGGTTGTGCAAGCGGCGAGGCTCGATCCCTTCTATCGAAAAGTAGTGGCCGCCGATTGCCGGGTGGCCTGTCGCTACACTACCTCCCACAGTCGCCTACTATACATAATATATATCACACCTACCTACCGACATATAGCTCTTGTTATACGACTGTACGAAAACGCACACGGTCGTCATATATCTATCTATCTAGCCCGAGCGTTGAGACGAATTCCCGTTAAACCCGGCGCCGCCACCGACTACGTGCTCGCACTACAGGCTCCCCCTCGTCGCTCCTCGCCCCTCCTCGACGCTCCCCCCCGACGTTTCCCCCTCTCCTATAGCTCAGCTCGAGAGTCGAGCTGCTCTCACCGCGTGACACGGCGCTCGACTATTTCGCGTCCGCTACTTCGCCCCCTCTCTCTCTCTCTCTCTCTCTCTCTCTCTCTCTCTCTCTCTCTCTCTCTCTTTGTCTTCGTCCACGGCAGCGGGAGAGAGAGAGAGGAAGAAAAAAAAGAGGCTCGCTCTTTCCGTTCCCCTTTGCTCCGTTGTCCCACGAAATTCTACCATTTCTTTTTCTCGCCCTCGATCGTGCTTTCGCTGCCTCTCTCCCTGCACTCTTTTACTTTCTTTGGCTTTTCGATGTCTCTCGTCGAGCTCCGGTCTCGCTTATTTTTCTTCACTCTGTACTATCGTACGGAATATCGTGTGTCTTCTTTTATCTCGCAGTCTACCTGTTTTTCGTTGCGATTCCTCAGTTTTGGGCACTCTATAAAGAGCGAGCGCGTATTTCGTCGGTTTTTCCGCCCCTCTACTTTTGCGCTCTCTATGGATACCTACGTAATATAGGCGACATCGGTTTATATGTACCGTATGCCCCGGTAAGGAGCATGACTACGACGTGGTAGTACGGTGGGCGTACCGCACTCTTCGAGCGCACCACTCCACTCCCGAGTCCCCGTTTCCGTAGACGCCACGACGTCTATGCTTCTCACTTGCTCAATTTCCCTCTCTCTCTCTCCCTCTATATGGATGTGTATATATCGCGCCTCTTCCGATCACACGCGGAGCTCTCTCGGGTTCCGCGAGGAGTTGCGCGCCACGTTGCATTTCTTCGGAAGGCGAATACCGTATATACCGACTTCTCGTTCTCTATAGCTCGCCGTCTCCCTATATCCGTCTTCGTTCTTCGTTTCTACCCACGTATAGATAGTATCGTACACGAATGCGCACGAGTCCGATACATCGAGAGTGCAGCAGCGAATGGCGAACCGTCTCTCGTCTGCATTTAGTCACTCTCAATCGGTCCGTCTAGACGCAACAACTCCCGTATTTTTAGCGTTCTATCTCACGCAATTAAATATGTATATATACTTCTCTCGTGTCGCTTATTTCAACTTGACACTGATTTGCTCTCTTTTTCCTATCTCAACATTTAAAATTATATCATGGCGTTTATAATGAAAAATAATTCCTTAAACCGACATATATGAGTATTTTCTATTCATACGTAGCATTTCCTCGATCAACGTGGATAGTCGATAGAATTCAAAAAGAAGTTTTTTGCTCCAAGAATGAACTCAGAAGTTACAAAATAGCCAAATAGATAAATCAACCGTCGGAATAATAAGGCCGGCAAATAGTTAGTTGGAATGAGCAATAAGGTAATTGGCGCACGAGGAAGTTAATTGCCAAGAGTTCATCTGATCATTATGACATACGGCGAAACGGAGCCTATTTTGAATTGAATCAGTTATATTCGCATTATGATACCCACCAAGTTTTTTTTTCCGAATAACCAAAGAATTTCACTTTGCTATCTAATTTTATCGAGACTCACGCCATATTTTTTTCCTCCATTTTTTTTCTGCACCCATGACAATTTTTTTTCTCTATCAATGTAGAATAACAAAATACCTTTTAGAGAAAAAATTGGTCCAGTCTATTACAATTAACTTTTCATACGGCAAACTTACGAACGAGATTCGTCGAGCTATCCTATGAACTTAAACGTATCGAATGGATTAATTTCATCATTGGGTGGCCTGGTAGCCATAAGTGATTAATATGACGAGATTGGGAAAATCGACTTGGCAGCTACAGTCAATTATTCATAACGGAGTTATGAATTGATCTGTGCACGTTTCTGCGGCTATTTGGCCAATATTCTTCGAGAGGATGCGCCAGTGCTCGGTCGATAACAAAACCTGTAGAGCGTTATTCTATGCCCCAATCGAACTCGGACAGAGTAAGAGAAGTTATTGAAGCGTTAGAAAATCCGTCAGTGGTGGTTTCTCTATTTATCAGTCGAAAAATGACGCACGATAATGTCGACACTCGCACGGATAGAAATCTGAAAGAAACAAAAAAAAGTGTTTAGCACATTACCTCGGGTATTAAACGCTATACGTGACAAAAAATGTAGCAAAAAAAGAAAAAAAAACTGGTCGCACCAAAATTCAATAAATCGCTTGAATAATGAATTATATTTCAAATCGGACCGATAACTTTTAGTGACGGATTTAAAGAATCTGGCATATTCTATTGTTTATTACCAATTTTTATTTACACTCTGTTTTGAATTTTATGATTATATCCTTTTGAAGAGCTTTCGGCATTTGATTGATTCATAAATTGTCTCGTGCACACATACTTGATATTTGATGTTGGGCTCTTTCGGCGCCTCGAGACTAGAATCTTATAATAAATAATTGATAATGATGATGAGATAAGACAATGATAACGTCAAGAGGACATATGAAAATATCAGGCAAGTCATGACATTTAAACCATCGAGACTGGAATCCGAGGGCATTGCGCTTAGTTGGAGCAAATTGTGCGACCCCTCACTTCCAAGTCTGTACAAAAACAGGCATATAATCAGTGCTAAGCATCTCTAACGTTGTGCGGTGTGCGGAATAGCGCGTAGAGTGTGTCGTCCCAATGAGATTTAGGGAGAAAGCAAGTTATTCACTCGCCCACGCGTGTTCCCCAGTGAGAGATGAGAAAGAGAGCCGAAGGGCTTCTCTCCCTACCTTCGAACAAAGCCTTCGCGACCTTTCGCACGAGTGAGCGAGTGCGTGTCTCTTTCGTGCGTCTGTGTATGCGTGTGGCGAAAAGCGGAGGGGAGGTGGGGCAACAACGCGCATGGGCGAGGAATATAGATCTGGGTGATCGCACGGCCGAGCCCCGAAGCCCTCAGTTACGAGGTTTGCCTCTCTCCTCTATATACATAACCGATAAACATCCATACGAAGGGCGGCCTAGCAGTGTGCGAGAATTTGGGAGCATGCGCCGAACGTCGCGGCGCACTCGCCCGTCGAGATTCCCGATGGGGAGGTGGCAGAGAGTAAACGAGGAGGGAAAAAATTAATGGAAGACGCGCGAGGAGGAGAAAGGGCTTTTTCGCTTGGCGAAACGGAGAAGGGTGGTCGTTGTTCCGGGTGTTAGCAGCCTCCGGGCAATCTCCTTGCTCACTCTCCGAATCCCTTAGGGCCTTTTTCGCATCTTGACTTGCTCTCCCGCTCAATCGGCGATCGTTGCCGCATCTCCATTTCATATACTCAAACCCTCAGAAGCAATCACCGCCGATCGAGACCTCTCCAAACACCCTCGACAGCTTTCCTCCACAACTCCACGCCAATTACAATTCCGACCAATGTGATCTTGTGATCTTGTGATCTTGCGATCTCCGAACACGTACGAGCTTCATTTTGTCGCTTCATATTCATCGTTTTATCGTACGTGCCAATAGCCAATGCTTCGCTGCTATTCGCGACTTTCGTTATTCCGAGTACAGAGGGCGTTGTAGGATTATCAATCATCCATAATTGCCGTCATTATTCATTAAGAATTTTACTCCGACATTATTTAGACTGATTTTATACCTGCTATCGTAATACACGTTGTAGACCTGCTTTTTGGTCACGCTGCCGTTGCTATGAGGAGTATATTGCGGTGTGTTTCGGCATTCCTTTATTTGCAAGGCTCTCCCTCTCATTCTCAATCCCTTTAATGGTTCCCTTTAACGGCGCAAATAGCATGAACGGAAATCGGAAGGTATACAGCCCGTAACGCCATAAAATGCTCTTTTTTTTTAAGTCCTTCCGTTCACCGTGGCTGTAGCGACGTCCCTGACTCTCGATGACCGCTCGCGCTCTTGGGATTACCGCTGGATTCTTTTTGCCTGGTTCTCGTAGTCTCAGGTAGTCCTGTGCGGTCGAGGCTGGTCTGTGTTGTTGACTTTCCGTTAATCCTAGTCTCACCAAACAAACCACGAAGACTCGGTATATCACGGATTAATAATTGCCGGAAAATTGGCGTAAAGGGACAAAAGACATAGATACGAGGTGAAGTAATCGTCGGCAACTCACCAGTATTAATATCCAATAAGATCCTAAAGGGATGAACCCTTCGACTGAACAACGAGGCGTAATTGATACCCGTTGAACATCAGTACACCCCGACGAAACATTCATATTTATCAGAGTATTTATAACAAGTAAATCATCATCATCATCATTTCGGGGATTCGTGAAGGACATTTAATAGGAATTTATTAGAATTGATATACACCTGAAATATACATTGATATTGTTTGCAATAATTAAAAATTCGTTGAGAAGTTTCGTACAATTTGCATCAACGAAGATATTGGAGTTATGAAGTCGTCTTTGATTATACTTTCATCAAAAGCAATTCGTCGACAGTGATAAATTTTACACCGTCAATATACCAAGTTTTTATTTAGATGCAATATAAAAATGGGCAATTGTGTGCAGATCGTAGAGTAATAGAAGAAGAAGTTCGCAATGCAGCCGAACATGGGAGTTCAGCAAATGCTGAGAGTATGTGGCAGATTGATGCGAGTCTCAAGGGCTGCATCAACGAGTGCAAGGCCGGATTTGACTTCGGAAAGATACAACATTGAGCGAGGAACATACTCATCAATCACCGATAGTCACGTACAATTCTTTACAAACATTCTCGGCAACAACAGAGTTCTCACTGCCGAAGACGAATGCGATTCCTACAATATCGATTGGATAAAAATGGTCAGAGGTGAGCTGTTGCCGCGCCACTTACTTAATTATATTTTCTATTTCTACATAATTATCATTTATTTCAGGCAACAGCAGAGTCGTACTCAAGCCAAAAACGACCGATGAGGTATCGGCTATTTTGCGATATTGCAACGAAAATCGCCTAGCGGTATGTCCACAGAGTGGAAATACCGGCTTAGTCGGAGGCAGTGTGCCTGTATTCGACGAAGTTGTTATATCTATGAGACTTATGGACAAGATCATATCAACCGACGATTTGGGAGGTTATTATAATTAATTATCATTAACTTCTAAGTTTATTAACTCTACTTAATTAAAATTCAATTTTTCAATAAAAAATTTTTCCCTTTTTTTTTGCATAAACGAATTAATGTTTTATACATTAAAATACATGAAAAAATAATCCGTCACGAACGTGCGTCTATTTGGTTATCGATAAATAAATAAAAACAAATCATATGCAATAAATTGAAATTGAATATAATTTATATTTATATTCATTAATCCATAAGCAAACAAATGTTTTTTATGTACCCATAAGCAAAATTTGAATCGACTATGTCATTTCGTGGGGCTATATTGTATATTAAATTATTCGATTGGCAGGTTCTATAGCCTGCGAGGCTGGATGTATTCTGGAAAATCTAGAAAATCATCTGGAAAAATTTGGCATGATGATGCCAATTGATTTGGGTGCAAAGGGAAGTTGCTTAATAGGAGGAAATATTGCAACGAATGCCGGGGGATTGAGACTCCTGCGATATGGAAATCTTCATGGAAATGTTTTGGGTCTTGAAGCTGTAAGTTGAATACTCCGAAGTAATTTCACACATCTCCCTCTTAGTGGTATCGACCAAATGATTTTCTCTTTTTTAGGTAAAAGCCGATGGGGAGATCATCGACTGTATGAATACTCTGAAGAAAGACAACACTGGCTACCATGTTAAGAACTTGTTTATAGGATCGGAAGGCACTCTAGGAATTATTACTAAAGTAGCGATACAGTGTCCTACCAAACCTCTGGCTGTAAATGTTGCATTCTTAGGTATAAAATCCCTGTGTACTTGGACAAATATGAGTTCGGATACTAAATTTTATCACAGGGATCGCATTATGTTTTCCCCAAAATTCCTTGAAATTTTTTTAAAACTCAATTTTTTTCAACTTTCCAAATGTTCTAGACAGTAGAGCGGACAAAAATCCTGTCAAATTTTCTGGTTTTCTAAACTTTTGCCAACAGTAGTAGCCCTGCGTAATTATCAATCTTACTACATGTAAACGATCCGTGTACAGGATTGGACAGCTACGAGAATGTACTTAAAGTAGTTAGACTGGCTAAAAAGGAGCTCGCTGAAATACTGTCGTCCTGTGAATTGATGGACAGAATGTCGTTTGAATCATCAACGGAGAATCTGGGTCTGAAGTCTCCACTGTCGGACAATTCGCACAATTTTTATATGTTGATTGAGACAGCGGGTAGCAAGCAAACTCACGACGAGGAGAAGCTGAGTGCTTTCGTCGAAAAGGCGCTCACCCAAGAAATCATAAACGATGGTACTCTGAGCGGGGACCCATCGAAAATAAAGGTTAGAACGACTCGCGTGTTATGACAAGTATTGCAGAAAGTAAATGGGAAGCATAACCTCAAAGCTCCATGCCCATGGTTGTTTTTTTCGTTTGTCTAATGGGAAGTACTGAGACGGAATGTACCTTGCTTGTTATTAGAATATGTGGGAGATCAGGGAACGCGTCACCGAGGGAAACATGCACGACGGCTACTGCTTCAAATACGACGTTTCCTTGCCGCTCTCGCACTTTTACGACATCACCGTGGCGCTGCGCGAACGCCTGACCAGCCCCAACATCGTGCGAATCAACGGATTTGGCCACTTGGGTAAGAGTCGAACGTCTCCCCCTCCCCCACTCCCCTCCCTCGCCCCTTCTCTACGTTTCTTTGCCCCCTTCGCGCAACTCTGCTCTACTGCCCTTATCGTTGATACATCTACTTCTCACAAATTGCGCGTATTTCAGTTAGTATCCTACAACCCTGGCATAACTCATTTTTTTCTTATAACTTTTTCTTCCAATCAAAGTAATTTCTGCATACTTTTTCAATCATCGAGACAATAGCTCAAAACTACACGCAATGGATAATATTTTTGGGGTTTATTCGTCTATGAAAATCACATGACAAAATAACACTCGTTTAGTCCACGGTGTTGATGGTCTTTCCAGTAATTCGTCATTAAAGTTATACTCTCATAAACGAGAAGTTAAGTGATTTCTTAATGTCATTTTAATACAACTTTATGGATCAAAATAAATTCTAATCCACAAAAATGGATGCAAAGATAACATCAAAGACTCCTCTCTTTGCGTGGGTGTTCAACTCTCGAGAAATCCACTTCAACGCCCCCCCCTTTATCCGTTGCTCTCCGACTCGGTGCTTGGATTACATGCCTCGGGATTATTGCATCGCTTGGCAACACGTTAACGTACATACGACTGTTAATTAAAACTTGCCTACAAAATGTAGGAATCATAAACCTGAAAGGGCCGTTGAAATTTGCGACTGCCGCAGTTACCCTCCGCCATTTTAAATAGGCGACTCCATACAATTTTATCGATCGTCATATAATTTTTTGCCCGTTAATTGCATCTTTCATATGTCCCTTTATTGTTCTTAAGAAAAATTGTGGGCGACGGTAATATATCACGTGGTACACCCAGAGAAATGGGTGATGATGAGTTTATTTAAATCAATTATTTGGTGTATTTGGAATGAATGAAATTTCATTTCAATCAAATAGAGTCTATTTTGATTGGATGAAATTTTATTTTAATCAAATAGAGTCTGTTCTGGTTAAATTAAATACTATTAGGCCAGCCATTACATAAATTATTTATTTAATCGAAATAGACTTTATTTCATCCAACTAAAATTTCATCCGATTGAAATAAATTCTCTCTGATCGGAATAAAATTTTATTCATTTCAAATACATCCTATAATCGATTCAAATAAACCCTTGAGATCCATTTCTCTGGGTGTAATATCGCGAGAGTCGTATGAGCCGGCGCTTATCGAACCCTTTAACTTTAAGCGTTATGATTTTTCTATTTCCGTTTCTTTGGAATATTCGAACAACGGCATTATCGTCGCAGTATGATCGATAAGTTTCGACTATTGTATCGCTGTACGAGCGTCGTTTTATCTTTAAGCTTGTAACTGCTTTTATGAATAATTTTGTTTCAACGGAAAATCTAGGCGATGGTAACATTCACGTGACCGTATCCACAAAATCGTACGACCCGGTGATTGAGGCGCAGATCGAGCCGTTCATTTTCGAGTACGTATCAAAGTTGCACGGAAGTGTCAGTGCGGAGCACGGAATTGGTTTCAAGAAGACCAAGTATCTTCACTTCAGCAAGAACCCTTCAGCGATCGAGCTTATGCGTCAAATGAAAAGGATGATGGATCCGAACGGTATTCTCAACCCTTACAAAGTTATTTATCCAATGTAGAATGGATAAAACAACGTGGAAAATAATGTCTTGTCATATAAGATAATCCATGGCACGGTTATTTGCCCTTAGCTTTTCTGTTCCGTCACCGTTTCTGTCCCGGTGCGTAATGTCCGAAACCATGTGATTTTTTACACCCGTTATAATAGCAATAATTATCGTCGCATGAGTCCCTCTGACTGTTCATTGACTTTTTTATCTCTCCTTTTTCCGTTTTTATGTATTCTCTGAATCGGTATATTATACTCAGAGACCCCTTACAGTAATCTCAAGTTTGTCAGTACGGACTTAAGCAATAGTGCGTTATGTTACAATATGTAGGTACTTATTTGTAATGTGCCATCTTAGTTATGGTTTTTTGGAAGGGACTCGTTCCGTTCACGGTAGAATAAATAGGTAAAAAAACATATATAATTTTTGCTCTCAATACTCAGGGAAACTGTTGAAAATATATTTCTTTATATCGTGATGTTATACGTTCCGTTTGCATATTTTTAATAGCGCTGTACCTGTCGTAAATTCGACATTCCCTCGATTGATTTATATATTGTGTTTAATGTTGAAAAAAATAAAGGATAAAATGAATATTGTTTATGAAATATTATCCGCCTGGCGCTGAATACTTTCGTAGATTGATATAGAGAAGTTACTGCTGGCAAGCGTACGATTTGCTCCACTTCCCGAGCCAATTCGTCAATCTTATTTAGTGGGCAACAACATATCGTGCATGTTCTTTTAGATGCATATTCACACACAGCGAGAGTTTAAAAGGCCAAAAGATGGGTGCGAGAGAGATAGAACTCAATGGCGGTCCACGGCGAAAAGAGAAATAGCTCATGTATAGATAATTTCAGATTAATAGAAATATATAAAATTATGTTCCATCGTTTTTTTTAATTGTTTTTTTTTTATATTTTTTTCCCCAACGATATCCTTTATTGATCCTACGAGTTTAAGGTTTCTTCGGACTGTGTAGTACGTTCTCAATGCAGCTCCGAATTCGGTAATCTTCTCGAGTTTTTGTCACTCGATAAGCAAGAAAAACTCAAAGTTACAAGCCAAAAATTCCGAAACTCTCGGATTCTCTTACGCCGACAACTCATCAGCTTGGCGGACCGGCACTTGAAGGTTTCGTGAGGAAAAATACTGCTATCTAAAGGTGGCTGACAGCGGAGCTTCCGAACAATGTTATGTTTATTGGCCGCACATTTCTTACAGAGAGCGGTATAACACGTTGACCTCTCCGTTTATCTCGCAACTGCGGTTACGGGAGAATGCCGAGTATACGGAATCAATAAAATGCGAGACAGCACCCACAGGCAACGTGACAACAGCTTCGCACTGCTAGGACTATTCCACACTCCGTGGAGGATCTCGACGAAGCCACCGGCACTCCGTCTGGCTTCGGTGTGCCTCGCTTTATCGTTCGCTACCCCTCGCACATTTTCTTCCATGTATTTTCAGTCATAACCTCGAGGCGTCGTTTCCTCAACGATCATGATTTATTTCTGTCTATATCGACAGTTTTCAAGCGTTATACAGCTACTACGTGGTACATCCATGTATATATAGCGAATTGTAAATTGCAGAGCGACGAGAGAACGGTAAGAGTGAACCTCGACGCGTCCAACATAATCGATAACTAGGGGGGAGGGAGAGGCGTGACTGAGAGCACGACGAGGAGGAGGAGGAGGCGGAGGAGGAGGAGGACGACAACGAGATATTCAAGAGATGCACCAACACGTTGATCCTCCAGGGCGAAACGAAACCTCCTCCTTTCCTATCTCTACATTTAGCTAATACGTCCTGAATAAAAAAGGAGCGATAAGCTCCAACGGTATTGATCCAACGAACCGACGAATGAGACCAAGAATTAATCGAATAGCACCGTATTAATAAGGATTCGGTAGTATTGGGATGTGTAACGCGATGAACTTTTCTCTGTAGAGACTCGAGAATTGTGCAAACGAAGCCGCAGGAAGGTGCGAACTTTCACGAGATTATCCCCGTGAACATTGCGCGCAGCTGACTTAAATCTCCTGTCTCCTCAGTTTCTGCGATAAACCGCATCGCTACGAGCATATAAAGCAACTGGTACCGTGTGTATATACTCGTATATGTATGTATACGTTGAGCGATGTGTTAGCGTCTCGATGGAAAGTATCGATAAAGACAAAAATGCATAAAGCGCTTCATTTAACGAGGTGCTACATACACATCGATATACATCTATATAAACATTCCGAGGTTTTATACGTCAACGCGCTCGCGCTATCCAGCGCGTAACCTTAACTCGATGGGACTCTTCACCTTCAACCTCGAGGACCTCGAAGGACTTGCGAAAATCAGGACAGTGAAGAATAGTTGAATCGTCGTTAAAAGAAATTCTTCCAAGATGTAAAAAATTAAGAAAGAAAAATCGTTCAAAATCCTCTCAGTATTAATATTCCGGTTACAATTATAAAAAGTATGTGCAGGTTTGCGAGTCAAAATTATTTAAATTACTCGATATCCCTCATCTTATATACCCGGGAATAGCATTAATTTCCTTCACCTAAATATTATTATTACTTTTTACGAGAACTAGCAAATTTTTTAAGAACATTCGTGGGAAAAAAATATCCTGGTCGGTTATTTCTGGCAAAAAAAAATAAAAAAGTAAAAAAAAAAAGATTTCACAACGTTTATTTTCTTGGTTAATTTTTTTCGTAATCGTACTTTTTATTTAAGCTCATTGTGAATAATTGTTTGTACTACATAATTTTCGCAGTCGATGGCCCATTATTTGTTGAGCAGCACAGCGAAGTGAAACGAAAAAGAAGGAAAAAAAAAAAAAAAAATTATCCTTGAACGGATCGAACGAGGCTTGTACCATATCGAATATCCCAGCTGGCATATTACCTGTCCAGCAGGGAAAACAGTGTTGCTGGAGGACGAGAAGCGCGAGGATGCTGACTGGGGGCAGCGCCGAATGGCACTGTTCTGTATATCCCGGAGTCTCGGCAAGCGAGAAAGTAGCTGCGAAAGTGCTGCCTCTCGCGGTAATGGTAGGGACATACCAGTTGCCGTCGTCTTGGGCGCATGCGCAATTAGCCGCAACGGCGGCTTGTGCTACGATAAGCTGTAGTGGGTGGTCGCGTAGGCGCCGGGCATCCACCTGCTAATGTCCGAGGACGCCGACTGTGCGCTCGCCAGTCACATTCTGTCCTCATGGACGTTCGGAGTGCTCGTATAATCGAGCGTAGGAGACTCGACCGAACACGAGAGCGATATTGAAAAATAGACAAGAATATGTACACGAAGGAGTGTGTAATAGCTATGACTCGAGAGTTTCCTTTGTGTCTCAGCACCATCGATTGCACGGAAACACGACAGTCGATAAATATATGCGGTTGATTGTTGCAAAAAAGTACGACGACGAGAGAACGACGCTCGTTCGATGAACGACAGTTCCCGAGTCGCGTGTCACCTGTTTCGGATGCTACGCCAAAATCCCCTACGACAGTTATAAATTTATAGCATGTCGTTGCCACTGCCCGTTTAGTGTTAAAAGTTTGAAGAAAATGACGCGGTCGGAGATATCGACTCTGCGGTGCCAAGAGAAAGGAGGAGACGTCAAGCCTCATTACTTTCTCGCTCTCTTCCGCGAGAGATCTCTCGAATCACGATAGTTTCTCTTTAACCATCGTCGGAATCACCTATGGATTTATTCGGGAATATTATAATGTTTTTGCGAGGAAACCAATCGAAATGAGCGTGTCCATCTGCTAAAAAATAATAATTATTGTAGCAGTGAGCGCCGATGCGGTATTACACTGAGAGTTTTGACGTATCTCCACGGTATCTCGTTCCACGACCCTCCGCAGGTTTCCCCGAGGTCGTCGCCGGTGCTGCTGCCTGTGGGTTTCCTGTCTCTGTAGTAGTACATACAAGTAGTGGTAGTAGGGAGGGAGCCTCGTACGGCTCGGGTTCCGTGTGTGCTCTCCCGCTGTTGAGGAGAGTAGCTGCGCGCAATTAGGCGAACGCGCGGCTCACCAGTCGGTGCGCAGGAGCCACCGCGAGGAGAGCTCTTCGTCCGTGAGGTGCGTGGGTGTGCGTATTTCCGAGTTCTCGTTGTGTCGTCGTCGTCGTCGCCGTCGTTATCATCGTCAGACGGACAACACTTATTTGACCATCATAATGGACTCGATTACACGTACGGAGCCGAGTAGGAAAAAAATATTGTCATTCGTGCGGTAGATATTAGAAAAACAAGTAGATGAATATATGTTGCACGATAAAAGTGAGAAGAAAGAAAAAAAATCAACGGTGGTAGGTACGTCGTCAATCGCGATTCGGGGTCTCATTCATGCTGGGGAAAGAAAGATCGAAAGGCACCAGCGTGGGAGTAGCAAGGGGCAGTTTATGCGGGTTTAGAGCAGCCCACGATGCTGCCACCCCCCGCGGCAATCTTGTCGGGCTATCAGCGGCAGCAGTATCGAAGCACCCCCCGATAACAGAAATAGAAAAGGCCCTGGCGCCACGCTGTTGTTATCCGTTATTGGCCAAAGCGTGTGGGTGAGTATCACCGTAATTTCACGAGCATGAATTGCCCGAGGTGGAGGAAGCGTTGATCCGCACGTGCGTGTACCAACACCGATATCAACGGAAACGATCGTTGCTCCGCTCACAGAACGGTACACACACACACACACACACACACACACACACACAAATATCTTTATTTATTGCGATACAAAATGTGTCGCGTTTTATGAAATAAGCGAATTCCGTCGAGGTCGAATTTTTAACAAACGCTGCGCGGTATTAATTGAACGTGAGAACCAAGTATATAAAATAGTAGAATACAATTAAGAGGAAACCAAGTGGAATAAAGAGGGAAAATGAACGAACGCGAACATCCGGCGGACGCGCCGGTGAGGGGCGGCCTCAAGTCTCTGCTGAAGAAACCCGGCCAGACGAGGGGCAAAAGTCACAAGAATCGCGTTGTAATTAACGAAAAGCTCAACGAATTTTTCGCCGCCGATTATATTATACTGATTAAAGAAGAATGTTGCGCGGATTACGAGGAGGAATGTGACTGTTGCTGTCAGGAGCCCGAGATGATACGGCTCGGGAATTGCAAGGAGTGCAGAGCGGATATGACGAGGAATCTCACTAATAATAGCAACAATCCGAGCGGCGATCCACGTTACGGAGATTCGAGAAACGGGTCAGCTTACGCGAGTGGCCTCGACTGTGATCCTTCGGCTCCTGTCATCAGGAGAGACCATCGACAGCCTGTTTTCGGAAGTGAGGAGTCCCAAGAGGAAGAAGAGGACGACGAGGACGAGGATGAGGAAGAGGAGGAGGAGGAGGAGGAGGAGGTCGACGAGGACGAGGAGGATGACGAGGCCGAGGACTCTGAAGAAGTCGACAAATGCGAGAGAGACGAGAGAGTCAATTGTAATATGGTTAATTGCGTAACTCCCCCGAGACTTCAGCAGCAGCAGCAGCAGCAGCAGCAGCAGCAGCAACAGCAACAACAACAGCAACTGCAAAGACCACCACAGCAACAGGAAACCCTCAGTCCACCGGAGGGTTACAAGGACGTTTGTGACGAGGACGCTACGCTCAGTGGAGAGCAGCAGCAGCAGCAGCATCTTGTTTGCGGTGAATGCAACTACTATCATCGTCAAAGGACCGCCACAGCCGCCTCTGCAGCAGCAGCAGCAGCGGCAGCAGCAGGTGAGTCACAGAGACCCCCAGCGTCCAACTTTAACTATATATAGTATACGCGTCTACTCGTCTCCCATTACTTCCGAGCAACACTAGACGCGCCGCTTATATTTGTTTATACGCACGAGTTGATGGCCGGAGGCGCCAAAGAACCCCCCTCGGTTACTCGTACCTCCACCTATAGAGGTGTTGATATATTTTATACATGTATTTTATGTCCTACATGGGCGACTATCCTCGGAAGCATATAACATGTATTTGCACGCGTCTTTGTGTGCGGCATTGCTGGCCCACTCGTGTCTCGTGTCCGGCCTAACAGTGCACCCCTCTGCACCTGTCGTTACAACGCTCTTCTATAAGAGAGAAGGTCTCGACGCACCCCCCGTCACGCCATGCTCTCGCTACCTCGACCAACCTGTTATCCTCCCTCGATCTACATATTTCATGCACCTGGGATCTTGCTAGTATAGATTTTAGCGCATTTAACCCTGTTTTGTCGGAATAAAAATATAATTTCATTTACTTTTTTGTGGGATTAGTTAAAAAACGAATGTTCAAACATCCTCATGGCAATTTCGAACGATAAAGCCCATTAAAGGACACTCGTAGTGTTTTTTCTTCATCAAGTTTATCTTTGTTGTTCAAAACCTCAAATATCGATTTTTCATTAACACAGTGGCTGAACGCTAGTTCAGCCACCGAAACTTTTGGAAAACTTTGTTTACCCCTCGAAAAAATATTTGCCCGCTTTATCAATTTTCCTTGATTTTTCGTACATATCTCTGGAGGTTATATAAAATTGAAGGAAAAATACAAAGATCAGGAACATGAGAAAAGGAAATATGTATACCTGATAAGAAAGCGACTGCACAATTGAATAGGATTATTGTTTAATGATCTTCCAACGGATAGAACTCGTGAGATTCCAATTTTATAATTCTGAAAGCTATATTTTGAAAATTTTACCGACTTTACCGCGAGGCCATGATATCCTTCATCCATTAAAAAAGCCTAAAACAGAAAAAAAAATCGTCGAGAATTTTTTTCTTACTGTTTTACGCTTTTCGAGTGCTTAAACAATATCATGGCCTTCTTATTAATCCAATTATCCCTTGTATAACGACGATTCTACAACCTATAATGAGAAAGGTATCATATTTCGTATTTAAATAAATTAAAATGTATCAACGACCGAGCCCCAGCTCTGAAAAGAGTTAACGAAGAGAAACTTTCGCCGGGTCTTACGAGACAAGCGCTGAGGAAGTTGGTTCGACGAGGACGATCTCGTTTTATATATCTGTGTGTAAACACAGAGACTGAAGAGGGAGGGAGGATAAAACACGTGGAAATCCGATGCTCAATGCGGGTTACGAGACGAGCAATCGCTCTTTCTCTCGGACGTATGGTTTCCCTCTCGTAGGCCTGCATGAGGAACCTAACACGTAACCGAGGAATTTTCCCACGAGACAAGCAAGCAGCCGGGCAGCAACGTCTCCCGTGTACATACATATCGCGCAAGCTTCGTATAATAATTCGCGACGATCATCACAACTCTCCGGACTTCTGCAAGGCTGCGGGCCCGACCGAACATTTTACGTGCAGTGTTGAGCATCGAGCGGGTCGCGTCCACTCTATCGATATCGTAATTCAATTTAAGTTGCGGCTGCTGCATAATTGCTGCTACTCTTGGGAGCTTTCGATTCACAGCCAGGAGCGATAAAACGTTGAATGAGCACTATCATGATCTTAATCGATTTATTTAATTTTATTTTATTTGGATGAATGCGATAGTAAATTTATTTTTATTAAAAAATCCGTCTTTTCATTATCGCTAATAATTTATGCCGTAACATATTGGCAAAGTACCGAGGTTTTTGCTCTCTCGTTAATTTCGATTATTGAATTCCGTGGTCAAGTGGCTAACGATACTATAAAAAACTCTGGGTGTACTTTTTTTTTTACACATAACGTTTTTATTGTAAAAATAAATGTTTATGAACGTCCGAAAAGCAATAAAAGCCACAGTGGTATCGTTCGCTATTGGAAAAATACGATACATACATACGCGTCGAGTGCAATATTCCAATAAACGGTCGGAAATGTGATCTCTGCCATATTGGGAATACGCGCATTTATCGTTTAGAAATATATAGACGATCAATGGGGCCAATGGACGTCGTCATTAGCGTTTTTAGTCATAGTTTAACGTAGAATAAATTTTTCATTCAACGCGATGATACGTTCATCTCTATCTATTGATAATGTCTTTGAATAAAAAAGCCTCAACGATTTCTGGCACATTATATGTTTGCGCCCAAATTTCTTTTAGTTTGACGAATTGCGCACTAATTACAAGAAAAAACAATTCGCAACCGCCATTATTTCTTCCGTGCAGTAATTTTGTTGTTTATACGGGTGAATTCTCCGCAAGAATAAGGTTATCGGTAAAACAGCGTTTCCTGAGAGAAACCCGTTTTTCCCTCTTTCAACCTTATTAGATTGTAACCCTATCACGCGACTACGCTCCGCTTTTTTCCTTCTACCATTAACAGGTAGCCTGTAATCTAATGGCGTTGCGCTACAGTGGACGAGTTTTCCACAATTGAATATCAGTATATTATTTTTTAGTAGTTGAATTAATAGCAGCGTGAGAAATGTACAGACCCTAACCATAAGCTCGGAGAATCATTATAAAAATGCTACAATCACGGTCGGCAAGAGGTAAGAACCGAATTCTCAATTCCCCTTTGAGATATCGAATTTTAGTGTTCATTATCATTCTACAGTCGTATATTGTACCCCTGAAAACACCCGTTTCAAACATTTTTACTGTCATTTTGAAAAACGCGACTTTTGTTCGTTTCTGACAGCAGAATTCACATATCCAACATATGGTCGGCCAATACCACCAAACTTTTTTTTTTTCTTCAAAATATCGAAATTCCGTCTCCATCATCGATTTCGAGCCGTATTTCGTATTGCAACAAAAAACTCCTCACGGAAATTTTCCAAACTTCATTTTTTATTATTTTTTCGATTCTTCACCAACGAACATAAAAAATTGTTTCCAAATTAGATCTTGTATTTGGTCTCTAACCAGGTTTCTGACCACGATTAATCGCGGTACGAAGAAAACTGCGATAAGTTCGATATTCCCGGTATATCCTGAGCCATAAACATTTTAGATGGTAAATAGATGAATGTAAATAAAAATCTAGCGATATCTGAACCACTGTATAAAAGGATATTGTAACGTATAGTCGTGTTGCCTGTTGAAAAGGATGCTTACCTCCTGTTCACATATCACATGTTGTATCTTGATGTAGGTACGTTTCGTGTGCCGTTCCCCATTTCACTGGCAGGATAAACAAGACCGGATGTGGTCATCCTCGTGGTTGTGCCTTCCACGTGTGTTTGAAACTCATGTTCTCGGCTACCCTTCGGAGATGCTTCTCCGCAACGACCTTTCCTGGCATCGACACCACATCCAAACCCCCTGGTATAATGTTTTTTAAAAATCGTCTGAATAGTATACTTTCATTGGAGTCTTTTCATGTACATAGACGCAATAGGTATACGCACATGTATACAAACTAACGATGACGAGGTTGTTAGGTTAAATACAAGAGTCTCGGGACGCAATTATTTTTTACACTCCTGGTTCCATTATTATTCTCTTTTAACTGCCTCGTTCATTTCGCTTTCTCTCTCTGCCTCTCTTTTTCCCTCAATCCCCGAGTTTTTGCTTCTTTGTATCCGCGTTTTCTGGAATCCATTCGCAATTTTTTTTCTCACCAGCAGCCTAAAGAAACGAGCTCATAAAAAAAATCGTACCGACTGTACTACTGGCCGTTCGCTTATTTGCGGGAGTTGAAATTAATGACGTCTTGAGAAGAAACGATGGCGTAACATTATACACAGTGTGTGTGTGTGTGCGCGCGCGCGCGCGCGCGGGGGACGTTTCATAGCGAAAGAACGCGGTCTCGGTTCCGACCTCTTAGACTTGATTCACGATTATTTGTGTTATTCTGCGACGCTTCATTACATTTTTTTTGGAAAAGTTTCGTTGTCCGATAATCTTTTCAAAAACATGAACAACATTTTAACTTGACTTTGAACTCTAAGAAAAAATTTACAATACACATGAATATGCTCAGCTAACATTCCACGCGATAATGTGACTTCTACTTGTCATTTTTCAAATTTTCAACATTACAAATTTTTGTTTTGTTTACCATATGGCAATTTTCAAAATGGTGAATATCGTTGAAAACTTCGTTGACGCCCGGATATTGCAGTTTGGTCGACTTAATAGAGAATGCCTCATTTATATATATATATATACAGTACCACTCCGCGGCACATTGCAATAGCAGTAAGCGAGACCGTGTTGCCATAGAATGAGATAAGCCTAGAAACGGTGAAATGGGGGAGAAGTGTGTGTGTGTGTTTTTCTTTTTTTTTTTTCTTTCTACGAGTATATAGTATATAATGGTGCATAGCTCCTTCGTCATCCTGCGCTAGAGGAGAGTGCAGAGAGTTGCAGAGCGGCTGAAGTGGTTATAACGCTCTCGCACACCTGCGGAGTGAACGCGGCGGCGGCGAGCGAGCGAGCGAGTTTCCCGGTTGTAGGCCGAGCTGCATTCTCAATTGCGTCACTTATCTCTGTACCGGGTGGTTGGATGGGCGCAAGCGGGACTAGCGAGACTGAGAAAACGAACGCGAACTCTCGCGCTAGCTTGTGCCTTGCCCGAGCTCTGCGAACAATAGACAGCATCGCGCGACATCCTCCACATCTACACACTCATACCCATATAACTTCACAAAACGTACCACTCTATACGTACACTCCTCTGCACAATTCTATAGCGCTTTTGCTTCCTTTTGTTTCCCTATATAGACTACTCTTCTCTGGTCGAGCAAGTGCATGAGCTCGCCATATCCAACGAGTGACAAATCCAGATAAATAGCGAGGATAGCGACAGCACCATCTTTTTTAGCTACAAATGCCGATTGGACACAGAAAACTTTTGGACACTTTTCAAAGGCCCGAAATTTTCGTTCCTTTTCAAGACTCTTTTTTGCCGTTCTTTAGACTTTTTATCTTAAGTAATTGTAATGAAAAGGTTCGTATGTCAAGTGAAAATAGTTGAGTGTAATTTTTGCAAAACTTGAAAAACTTGAAAAAATCGTCGAAAAAAAACGAGGTCATGTGAGCCAAGGGTTAGGGTCGTACAATTGCAGAAATGTACTTAAACATATTTTCTATAAACAAATAATCGTTTCCATCTTTTCGAAATAGTTGTCCGATGTACATTTTTGTTTTTAAATTGTTGAAATATCGTAGAAATGACAAATAGATCCGAGATTATCCGGTGAAATAACATTCTCAAGATACGAAGTATCTTACATCTATTTCCGGTTAAAGGAACTCGTGAGTTGCCCAAGGTTCTAGTTTGCCGTGAAAACCGGGGAAACCTAATGCCATTTCTCATATCCAAGTCCAGGGTTAAAAAAAGGGGAAGCGAGGTTGTCGTGAAGCGCACGTGATTTGGCTCCTCAAACAGCTTACTCGTCCCTGCATCGAGATAGAATAGTTTTAACTCAGGGCCTCGAGTTCACACTGAAAAGCATTCTGGACCTTATTTTAACGTTTCTACTGGTAGACCTGCCGCTTCTCACTTGATATAGTCTTCAAAATTGCTCAGAGCCCATCAACGAACTCCAAAGGGTCGAAGAGGACTGAGAATGAGCTAGTATTCCAGCTCACAACTTTAAGCTCCCAATAACCTCTGTATACAACTGAAATCCTATTGTTTATTGCTTCGAATACAACTTTATTAATTTGAAAAAAAGGATCAAAACAACAACAAAAATCGATAGCCGCTAGTGAAGCTATACATTGGCAGCAATGGGTCGATTATTCAAAAGTCCGATCGGAAACAAATTGAAACGATGGGATATACAAAAAGAAAACACTGTTATTTGTTGGGGTTATTAATCAGGACGCTCAAATCCACCGAGATTATATATATTGACATCCGCACTAGAAATATTAAGCAAAAAGATAATAATTTATTTAATTGAGATGGAACAACGATTTATTTGGATTCTTTTCGTTCGTCGTAAATATTTTTATTTTTGGAATGATATTGAAAAATAGGTTGAGCTTGACTATTACAACGCTACCTGCTGTTGTGATTTCGTACACTCAAACCGCGAGCTATTCCAATATATGTATTTCATAAACTTGTATGGCGTTATCGGTTTCTGAAAAACTCTGAAGGAATTTTTCATGCGGGCCAACTTTCCTCTTGGTGTATTTTTATTATCCATAGAATATTTCACATAGTTTCTCGCGTGTATTCCATCCAAGTCGAGAGAGGGTCAGTGATCGACCGCAAAAATGTTGATGCAATAAATAAAGCATCAAAAGGCAATCCCTCCAGCATTTCCCCGGCCAATTGTATAGCCGCATTTAGCTGTACAATACACGGTTCTTGGTTCCGCGGTATATAGAATTCATTTACTTCGTCGTCGTCGACGATGCCGCCGCCGCCGCCGCCGCCGCCGACGACGACGACGAGTTTAGCGAAATTACGTAATTAACTGTAAGCGCACGACTATAGAAAGCCAGTGACAGGGGGTTGGGAAAGAACAGTTCCTAAGTCTTCCTAATCAGTCGGTCTCGTCCGCCGTTAAAGGTATTCCATTCTAAAGGGATCAAACAGAGAAAAAAAAAAACGACACGCTAAAGGGTAGACGTCGGCGTTAAGAGTCTATGGAATTTATACGATTAACGGTAAACTCGTAAACTTCAAAATTGAATAATCCTCTAACTGCATACTAATTGTACAACAATCAAAAACGAAATTAAACCAATAAGCACGACCACGCTTCGCTACAAATCTATTTTGACTCAATTCCACTGCAATTCGTACAACCCCAATAATACTATTTTCATGGAAATTTCTTGATACTTTTTTTTTCTTTTCTCTTGAATTTTTTACATTTTTTTTTTCAAAAGCATATTAACCAATTCATTAAGAGGAAAAAAAAAGTTTAAGCACGATCAATTTTTCGATTTACTTTTGTAAATGTATTCTTTCGGTTTTTTTCATTAGATCTTTTTATTTTTCCCATTTGAAAAGCATTCCGAATTTTTATTAGTTGAAATTTTGTTGCCCTCCTATACACAGAGGATTCTATACGAAATTCTGCTAAAGCCCTTCTCTGAATTCCGCAACAAACACTTCAGGGTCATCGAGAATCGCGAGTATTTCGATTTGTGATTATTCGAGAAATTTCTGAATGCGTAACTCGAAGCAAAACATGCACAGAACGTAGGAGCAACTATAGATCGTCGTGTATACACAGAAGGTCGAAGCGTGTATATCTATAGTTGTCATAAGAGTAGCCACGGACTACTAGTAAGAGAGAGAGAGAGAGAGAGAGAGAGAGGAAGAGTGAGACAAGTGTCCCTAACAGGTGGACGTGGCCCCGCGCGCCCTGCGCGGGCGCGCTCGCGATCAATACCAGTTTGATGGAGAACGAGAGAAGCGGTAATCTGCTAGACTCTCTCGACGCTCGGTCTATGCGGCGGTGTGCGCCAAGCAGCAGGTTCTCGCGGGGGTTCTTCTGCCTCTTGGATGTTCTCCTGATGCCGTTGCAGTAGCTCTGACAGCCCGCCAGTCTGGCAACTCAACGCTCGGACAATTATCACGAAACGCAGAATAGTAAAACCATTTTTTGATTTCTCACTGCTATTCCGAAAAAATTCTCATTCATTTCCTTCCAGAATTATAGAAAGTGGTTCCAAAAGCCCCATTACATTGAGCAGTGAATATAAATAATTCAATCAATTTAACAATAATTATTCTATAATAATAGCAGTGCCTGGAGGAAAGTTATTTAACTATTAAATCTCTACAAAAAAAAAGCATTTTTAATCAAATTTCATGAAAAAGTTTAAGAAAAAACAGAGATGTATTTTTTTCGATGTATTATTCGAGTAGCTACATTTTTTAATAAAAGTTACCACAAACGATTATACATTTTTTTTCGAGTCATTACTTTTAAAAAAACTTTTACATTTTGGAAATATATTGTCGTACGAAAAAAAAATAATTTGAGAAAAACTTTTTCAATAATTGGCTGGAGCCCGGGTTTGTTTATCCATGCAAGAGGGAAAAACACAAAAAGAGCGAGTCGGGCATGTTGTACCAGTACGATAGTATAGTATGCGGCTCATTATACTACATGTTTGTATACGTACATGGAGAACATGGTATACCTACACACGTGACGTTTCACGAGATCAAGAGAAATAGCTTTGAGCGAAGGGTGGGGATTCAGAGGAACGATATACAAAGCATTCTCGGTTCGTCGACTCGTTGACTCGAGCGTATATACAATTATACTCACCGAGGTAGTCATGTCGTTCTGGCATTTTGCCAAGAATTCCACGTGCGAAATATGACGATAATTCGGCAGCTCTCCTTGTACCTCTACGGGCAGTTCCTTCCACGCAAAGATCGCAAAATCGTGATGCGAGGGCCCTGAACTTTGGCTCTACTATCGTGTGTTCACTTAAAACATATATCGCTCGATCGACCGACGTTGCTTTTCTGAGCGAAAAATTTTCTCTCGGGTTCTTTCGGTCTCGACTATAGACGACAAATGGCAAACTATACGATCCGTGTCCTACATATTACGCGTGGAAAGACGATAAATCAAGCGTATAGGAGACAGGAATCCATTGATACATTGCTGCGAAAGAATCTAGGGTAACGCGTCGACGAATCAACGAGTTTCGTGAAAAACACTTTTTTTTTCACAACCATTCTTTATATAAGGTGCTTTCAATAGATTTCGTATTTTGGAGGGTCACTAGGAATCTCGTGTACGAAAAGCTTACTTCAGAACTTCTTGTATGTTTGAATTGTTTGATATTACGCGGGCCACTTTCCAGACAATGAAAAACGACTCAATGGTTTGGCTGACTATCGGCTCGTGGTCTTGCAATCGATTGATTGAGCCAATAATTGTTAAGCTGAAAATTGATTCGGACAACAGCTGGTTGGCTCGCTCAAAAACTAATTGGTTGCGCTAGAAGTAGTTGATTGGCTGGCGGAAAATTATTTTTGGTGAACTGATATTTGTTGGGCTGGCGGCAAGATGAGATTAAGCGCAACTAACCAATTCTTCTGGCACAAGCGAGCGAACTTTCTTTCGAGCATACATATCTGAAAGCTTACCGCCTCTATGAACGAAAACAAGCGAAAAGCTTGATAAACGAAAATGTATGCGAGTTGCGAAAAGTATCAAAAAATATTCTTCACAACCATGAAAATCCTTCAATATAATTGTGCATTTTTATTCTACATTGAATATACCTTCGCCATTCAAGTGCCAACCTAATAGTACCGGCGAGTTCCCAAAAGTTTGCGTTTACCTCTAGCAGCGATTCCACTTTCTTTCGGGCTCTTGTAAACATTTTTTTTTATTCTACTCACGTCGGGCGTTCGCGGAAGAAAAAAAATCAACGTCCCCTGCGGCTCTTCTTCTCCTCCGCTGTTGACTCTGCACGTTGCGATAGAGCGGATATGTCGAATAGAGAGAATACACGTAACGCATTCATATACATGACTTGTACGCTTCGCACCCTCGTGCGTTCAAGAGGCGCAGAGAATATATACATACACTACGGACTGTTGAAGAAAAAGTGAGAGAGTGGAGACGAGCTAGTGTACATTCTGTCTGTAGACTACATCGTCGACTCGCGCCTGCGCTGCAATATTGAATCCAAAACCGTCTCTCGGCATCTGAACGCTTCGCTTCGTTCGCTCTTGGTTCTCTTTCTCCATTTCCACACGGCTGTCGCCGCTCTGCGGCTAGACGTTCTTTCACACACACACACACACACACATACACAAATATATATCTCTACATATATACTTGCGTTTATAATGCGAGTTTATCCCGTCAGCAAGGTGTACCATGGCATTGCTGGGGGTAGAGAAGATAGCTCTGCAAGACATCGGGAAAGTCGAAGTGTGTAAGCGTAACCCGAGCGCAGCGCCTCGTCGCCGTCTCGGATCTTCCTCCATTCGTCGCCCCTTCCACCTGTCCTTGTTTACGCTCAAACAAATGAGCCGGGGGCAACGGAAGACGAAGCAGTAGTAGCACCAGCAACAGCGATAAACTCACAATCGTCTTACTCCTTCTCTCTCGTTCTCTCGTTCTCCCGTTCTTCGTGGCTCGTTCCATCGCATCGCGGTAGCCGCGCGCCACGAGCAAATCGATTTTCCCGCGCGGTTGGCTTGCTTCGTGCTATATCCCGCACGTGAATCCCGGCGCTGGCAACTCATGGAGAATACACAAGATATATATCTTGTGTATATATATATATATATATATATATATATATGGGGGAGAAAAGCAAGAGCCAAAAATGCATGGTTCGCTGGGTTAACCTAGAATCGAAATGAAAAATGGTCGAGACTGACGAAGAGTACGACTTATATTTTGCAATGCCGCTTGTCGCGAAAATATGTATACTTGGAAGGCGAGTATAAACAGCGAATTTGCGGACTTAGGCTCAAGGGCAGAAGTCTCCATATGTGTTGCTGCGTTCGCCGAGAAACAGCATACCCACTGTGTCCACAACAGTCGAGAGCAAGGGGAAGGTCTCTCTTCCACTTGCCGGTGGCCACAGTTACATGTATATACATCTATATACATATATCCATATATATATATATATTATATATGTATATGTAGACTCTGTGTGGCGTGCCATGGCTTGTTGGATACAGAACTCTGTGTATCGTCAGGCTTGACTCGTTCGGTGCACGAATGTCGCTATACGCACACACTGGGTCACAGAGAACGAGCGTTCCCATTACTCATGTCACATTCAGTAATTTCAGCCAGTAGATATACGTGTATAACCTATAGCGTAACATGGAACCTATACGAAGGGCGTGTGTACAGTGCAGAGCAAATACTCGTCAGATGGACCACAATTCTTCAAGGGAACCATATGGACCTATTAATGAGGATGTTTCGCCGATAGGAATAATTGTCAATTAATATGACTACGCAGATTCGATATAATTGGCAGAGCCAATGCACATGATGTATTATTTATCGGCATTCGATGGCGTGATTAGCTCTTCACGAGTTGCCCTTCGGAATATCATCGTGAGGGGCAGTTATGTGGGGAGTAAGCTTATACCGAGCTACTAATATTCAATTGTGTATATTTTCTCTCTCCCGCTCCCCTATATGCGTTTCTTGACGAATAGCTCAGACCAGAGAGGAGATTGTAACGGAATGAGACAGCAACAACTCTATAACTACCAAACCAACCACACCTTGTCCATTGTCTGGCTTACCGCGTGATCCCCGCATTCCCTATGCATTGCATAAATTTATCCTTCGACTTCGGTTCTACGGTTATACTCGTGCTCGAGTCACTTCGTGGGTAAGATCGACAAAAATATGGCTTACAATAGTTTATATATATATATATATATATATATATATATATGTAAGACATATGCGGAATATTTCATACATTTTTTCACCGCTATTCGATCGATCTTTTCTATATAATTCATATTCAAGTAACAATATTAAAGTGTCTATTTGTTGGAAAAAGAAAAAATAATATAACCTGACAAGATTTCGTGGAGGAAAAATATGCATCCAAGTACTTTTAAAGAATTTTCATCAAAGTATGTAGCATTATTGCTGCATCTTATTTGCAGCAGTCACGGTACGCAAGCTTCAACCATTTTTGCTTCCAATATATACATATGTATATCTATAGACATCGACAGTTTGACAAATTTGTCGTGTAAACTCGATGCGGTCACGATGGTGATTGTCGGGTGGCTAGATAGCCGCCGAATGTATCACACAGAACAAAACAGAGGGAAAACAGGGGCTGAAAGCCGATTGTCGGGCTTAGAGGAGAAAACGAGAAATTACGGCCGCGAACCGCGAGACCACGCTTTATACGCAGTGTTAGCGAATACTGTGTTGAATGACGGCAAATAGATGAGGTGAAACATCGAATTCTTTGAACCGTAATTCCGTGGCAAGGTTAGCAATATTTTTATCTACTCAAATATAACGGAATACTCAGTCAAAAAGTAGGTTCGAGATTACATTTTTTTACTCAACTCCGAGAAATTATCACAAATTTTCCTTGCCTCTAAAATTCCGAATTTAACTTAAACTTCGTAATTTCGTTTCTTGAATTTTATACGTATTTTCTTTTAGTACTGCTTCTATATTTTTTTGTGCAGTTACTAGAATTATCTTCATGTCTACCGCTAAACTAATCGAATAGAAAAATTCCTTTGGTAAAACGAGCGAGCCATTTTTCTTATTTTGTCGCGAGAAGCGTAATATAAATATGAAAGACTGATTGAAAACAAGTGTGTTTCTCGACAGTCGAGCTCATCGATAAACAATGTCCTCTTAGGCGATAATACATCACTTGGCGATTCTTTTTTGCTGGAGGTTTCCAGTAGTAGGTCCAAAACGGTTGAGCCTGCAAGGGTCCACTATTTTTAAAGCATCAGAGGCGTGAAGAACGTTGCTTTCGTTATGTTTCTTTTCACAAGAAAGTCCATAGAATTGATAAAATCGAGTATAAATTTCGCCGGATTGTTAGAAATATTAATCTCACAGTCTTTGGACTGGAATCTTTAAGTTAAAAAATTATTACAGCCAAAGAGTAGTGCACGTGTACTTAACACCATGAGAGTAGAGAGGGCTTAGGAAAAGTCTATTAAAAGAAAAAGAAAAAGTTAAACTTTCGCTCTAGTACTTGATACTGGAACGCCTTCTGTTGATTATTGCAAGCTCTCGTTAACGATACTTCCCAGTCGTTGAAAATACTTGAAACGACGTGTGGAATAAAAAGAGTTAAAGGTCGATTGAGGGGTGATTATTTTCCCCGTTGTACGTAGATGAGCGAATGAATGAATGAATTGTCGATTATCTAAAAAATAAAAATAACGGTACAGGGGGATGTCGTGTTTCTAAGGTACGTATAGGTTGGCATATAATAGTTGCACTAATAGGCACGTGCATATGCTCCGATGAACTCGGCCGCCCTCACGCTTTTCCCATACACTAGATTCGTGCTCGGCAGCATATGCATAACGCGTCTCTCAATGACAGGCGACTGAGAGAATTATGAGAGTGTCGAGCCAGCCAGGAAGAAGGAAATGTCGGAAAGTAATAAAAATAAATATGAAAAAAAAAAAAAGAGAACAAGAAGAGAGAAAAAAAGGTCAAGCGTTGATGCTGTTCGTACGTGCCTCGTACATATACGTTTGAAACTCTTCAAGAACTCGAGTACCGAGTTCTAAAATAGAGTAAACGTTTTTTTTATCACAACATGCGTATTTTCACATAAACGTGACCCTCTTTTTTATTGCACAAAGTCATAAAATCCGACCTAATAATTCGTCGCATCGCTATATGCATAACTACATTTGTATTAATATTAATAAATTAAGTAAATTTTTGAGGTATTATGTTAAGGATACTACAATTATTTTGCAAAAAGCTTCTTCAGGTGACTCTGTTGTTTTTGGAATAAAATCGATGAACGATAATCGTCAATATCTCAGAATTTCCTATGTTTTGTCTATTTCATTTGCCATTATGCTGGTCTATGTTACCAGAAAATGAATTTCAGAAAATTTTCGACGAATTTTCGGTATATCAGTGGTGGTATTGAGTAAGTCTGCCAAAAAGGAGATAATAGTACGACGGTAGTTGAACACGAGGAGTTGGGTCTCGAGCTCGGTATGTGAAGGGTTTTCCTGCGAGAGTTCGGATTTTCCGTACGAACGAGTGCAGAGAGCGGTAACAGCGCGGTGCTTCACAGCTACTATTCGTGAGGGAGTGAGCTAATGGTCTGCTCGCTGGAACACCGAAAAGCTATACACGGAATAATAATCAACCCCACGTTAATGGTAAATTCAAAATTACTTGCATACTTATTTCTGGCTCCGTTCTAACTACCTTCTGATAAATAAATTCCTCAATAAATGTTTATTACTCAGTATTTATCGCGTGGTTGTCAATAAATGGAAATGAAAATGAAAAGTGACAACGTTTTTTATATATGAAGATTTTGGTCGTTTTCATTGCCAGAACTTTTCGAAAGATTTTCTTATCCCTCCAAATATCTTTGGCTTCCGTTGCTAATTTTATTTCGTAGGTTCTGTACATAACCGTGTATGTTATTAAAAAAAGTAAGATACAAATAAAAAGTGTCC
The DNA here is from genome assembly GCA_949699805.1 of Tromatobia lineatoria. Lineage (NCBI taxonomy): Eukaryota > Metazoa > Arthropoda > Insecta > Hymenoptera > Ichneumonidae > Tromatobia > Tromatobia lineatoria. The sequence goes on from OX453039.1 coordinate 22,153,974, forward strand.
GAATAAATATAAAAAATTGAGAAACAAGGAAGTTGAAGTGACGTCTGATATTTTAGAGACTATCGAGTTTCGAAAGAGCGGCCATCCCTCTGACATTGTAATGTTTTACTTTTTTATAAATATGTAAGTATCAAGTTTAATGACACGATTTGAATAACCGAGATTGTACTTTGGAATATAGCAAAGTTAACGAAAGTTCGGAAATAGTGAGGTGTGCGAGTATTGGGAGCACTAACTTAGTGTCGGACTAAGAATTCATGAGAAGCAAAGCGGCACGTCGGAGCGGGGAGAAGTGGGGGATAGAAGGGGAATAGTTGAGCTCTATCAGCCAAAGTCGACGCGAGTCCGTCCATCTCTCTACCTGCTTTGCACTACGAGGGAATAAAACGAGCATATTCATGAACTTACGCGACGCGTTAATCATAAACTCGTTTACATGCTATGAGATAATACATGCAGTTACTTACTCTCGATTTGTATGGATATACTTGACGAACTATCTTGTGGTCGGTGGTCGGTTGCAAATTTTTTCTTCTCATCTTTCTCAACATTCAAAATTTTTCATCAGTTAAACACCAAGATTTTTATTTTCAATAATAAAATATCACAACTCATCAGTGAAATCGTAGGTTATATGACGTTTTGGGTGAAGTGTCAAATTTCAGCTGGTGAAAATAAAATAAGAGCCAGAAGGAGGTTTTCGCGGATTGCCATGTTGAGACTGGTGTATTCATTGTTGTAAACGCCGTTAAAATACTGCTGTAACCAATCGTTGAAATATCTTAAGCGTCACGAGAGCAGATGAGCGACGCGAAATTGTCCCCGATTTTAATTAGTCCTCACGAGATCACTCGCAATGCTCATCGCGGTGCAATGACTCGTGCGACGAGCTAACTCTCATGTAGTTGCACCATGTATTCTTCTGTGGTGTATATATATATATGTACTCATGACACAGGCGTTCCTTGTCATTATTATACTTTAGCCTATTTAGTCGCGGTCACTATGGTGTCGGCAGCGTGACGAGAGTCGTTGTCGACAGCTCCGGAGTAGTCCAAAGTAGCATTATTCCGCGTAACCCATGTTTGTTACGGTGCGGAAAACCAGTTTACAATTAAACATCGTTCGCCAACTACCAGAATAATGCGATGCAGCCATGTTGCTTTTGCACTTCTGGAATTCACACCTAAACAAACGCAACGTGTGCACGGAGAGACAAGTGTCGTGACTAGTCGTCATGCTCTCATATCAACTCTACTAGAGGCAAAAAATCAGCAGAGCATCGATACAGCAATTCGTAATATTCTCAACTGTATAACACTAGCTGCGGAAGATTATAAGGTTGCGCATGTAATTTTGAGACCAAAATTATTGTAACTATCTCACAAATTGAATTAAATAAAAATGCATATTTATTCCTTTAGAAGAAGCCTTTTACATCATATTACAACATTTTCCACCGGTATGAAAACATTTCTATAGGTAATCATAATTTGATAAAGATTATTATAATGAGAATTTTCTTTCCGATAATATGAATAGTTAATTCGGGTCGAGTAGGTCAAAATATATTGATATAACGTGCTAAACAACAATACAACGATTTCAAAAATTAGACAAAAACGCACATTCCTAAATTTTTTTTTCAAATACGCAAATAAGTATACGACCGAATAACGATTTGTCATAAGGCTAATTGACTGTCAGTGAGTATTTCGCATAGCTAACGTTATACGTTACTCCAAATATTATTATGGATATTATACTACGCTTGAGTTCGAAATACTCGAGCGGCAGGATATAGAAGTTCGTGCTGTATATTAATCAAAAGTTATTACCAGCACGTTCAACATGATTAATATACCGACAAACATGTTTATTCACCATGTATATTAGCAGCCACTGTAAAGTTTCTAGTGCAAAGTTTCATTGTATAGTATAACTATATAGAGTTATGTGGAAGTATACGCTGCCTATACGATGACGCGTGATTTATCGGTAAATAAAAAGCAAAAAATTATGTCAAAATCCGTATAATATATTAGCTTTAAAATAGATTTATGCCACTTGTGTCGTAACAAAAAACCAAGAAATCCTGTATGTGAAAAACGCCCGTACTGCATAAAAAAAACGATACCCAAAGACGGAGTTTTAAAACAGCAAATAGCACTGATTCTCATATGCCTTTGAAACAAACATGACTCTGGAGGATTAATATTTTTTAAATAATTTCCTTTGCTCAATTTTTCATCATGGTACTTATATTTTGAGGGACGAGGTCCTATGTTCTCCTCTACGGATTTCTCGGTATGTAAACAAAATATAGTTTCCCAGAGTTGGTACATGCATGTATGTAGTACATGAACGTCGGCTTAATGAATAGCGCGCTGCAGGTAAAATAATCTCTTCCCCGGAATATGTATATACAGCACATCGGGATGGGCACTGCGGTCTTTTTCCGTGCATGGATTAAACTTATAGTTGGGAAGCATCCTAACTATAGGCCAACGAGTGGACACTGTGGAAATGCTTGCATTAAAGTCGTGCACAACCATATAGCGGACGAACGCGACTACAATTCAACGGTGCATACCTATCGTAATTGCGCTTCCGTTCGTTTCCTTATCCATTCACCTCCTCTGCTGATGCCCTGCTACTTCCTTCTTGTCGGCGATGTGTCGTCCTTCTCGTATAATGGACAGAGTAGCATCCATGCGGGTGCTTTTTCCGTTACATTTTTGCTTCCTCATAGAGAGCTTGGCTTTCATGAAAAATATGTGTATATATATATATATTCTCGAGATTTTTATGTCAGAACACTTTAGAATGCTAAAGAAAAATCGAGAAAACTTGTTTAGAAATTTTTTCCGGACGTACGTATGTGTATGGGTTCGAAAAATTGCCGAAAATTCATTCCTATATAACACTTGAATCACACGTTCGAGATTTTCAAGGTTTTCAACATTTTTCGCCACACTCAAAAATCTGCACTATCTTTTTCTAGCAGTGCAGTGCGGAAATTCGTTCCTACGGATGATTCTACGCATCACCGACCGTAGGCTCTTCATGAATTATAATATGCGCGAATGATTGATTAGAAATAACAAAGATATCTATACCTCTCTCATTGAAAGGGACCGCGTCACGGACATATCGACCAACCCAACGCGTATTTTGGTAAAACACGATCTACTTGTTTTGATAAAATAAAAAAGTTAATAAGGCACTTTATTCGAACCAACTTGATGCAGAGAAAAAAAAATTCCATATGTCAGGCATCCGGAATGATTCAATGAAATCATTGCATTGCTCATGTTATGGGAGGAAATAAATTTGAAACAATCATGTAAATTTGTTTTAATAATATGAATCATATTATATAGTATATCCGATAAAATATCGTTTCAACGAATAATGTTGGGAAGCAATTATATTTCTTTAAATAAAATATTTAATACATTTAATGAAATTTTTGCTCAGTACAGTGTCGACGCTCAGTTTTATTCCTGGACCCTGGTATAGTCTCGTAATGTCTAGGTAAATAATCGAATCCACCATCTGAATTTCGATAAATGTTGGTCTCTGGTTGCGGCGAAACTTGAACGCGGAGGTGGTTTCCCTCAGGTAATAGAAATCAGTTTACGAGTCGCGAGTGGGCAGCTCACTTGGTGTGTTCGACTCTCGCATCGATTCCAAGTTCCACCGTGAAAAGGATTTTCGTATCGACCAGAGAGTTGAACACCACAAGAGCCGCTGGGATCAGCGTGCACGAGGTGTACGCTTGGGGCCGTAAGCCGATTACGATTACGCGAGGTAAGCCGTTGACGGAACTCGCTCGCCTGTCCACGAGAGATGAACAAAGCTTCTTCGAATCGAGATATTTCGATAGTTTACTTTTTCCACTAACGGCACTTGACATCTACGAGACATAAGAATTAAGAGCCGCCTGCTTGAGGGAATTAAAATTACGATACTCGCTACCGTTCCCTTGGGAAGTTTTTTGTTGTGAATAAATCAAAAGTACGCGTTGATCGGGAGAACAAAAGTCTCTCGTCCGCGGTTGAATAATTCTCAGGTGAGGATTTTACTATTGCTATTCGCGTCAGAGCTAATTCCTGTTATTTCGATCCCGGATATACTTATTCTCCGCTTCGTCTGCCGGTAAGTTGTATATTACACGCAACACGCTCTTCCTTCCGGTTTCCCGGAAGAACGCGGTTTAGGCTCTCACAGTTATATTTCTTTTCGCGCTAACGAGTTAGATTTTTTTCGAGAGTCCCGCCTTTCGCGGCCTCACAGTGAGAGTAACGAAAAATGTTGTTTATATAAATGGTAGCGACACACGTGTACGGTATAACGAACTGTGAATAAGGGAGATTCCGAGTCCTCGGACACGAGATTCCCGTATACTCTGTTTCTGTGACATACGAAAGCAAAGCGCTCCCGGCTCGCGGTATTAAACCCGACCGGATGTAGATAGAGAGTCAGGCTAGCGTGACTCCGGTGCGCTCGCGGTGCCAGAACTCTCCGCTGAGTACACCAGCACCACCTCGGCTCTCCCCCTCCCTACTAACCCGCACCCTTTGTCCCGGCAAGTCAGTCCTACGCGATTGCACTGCTTAAGGTCCTCAACCAGCTGCGCTTCGAGAAATCTCGTGGTAATCCTGGCGGTTAAACGGCTAAAATCCCTCGAAAGTCATAGACATGAAATAACCGATGTTCTTTCGATGGAAATTTAAATACACAAGACATAAGTCAAAAGCTTTTAGTAAAGTAGTAATATTAGCTCTTGCTCTCAAACAAATATGTTGATTTTTTTCAAAACATTAAAAAAATTGTTCGATCGATCATTCTCACGCTTTCTACATATACCAGCAATATTATATTTTCAATAATTTCTCGGCATAAAAACGTTCTCTTGTTGCAAATTCATGAAATGCAGTGTAATCAATTCGATGCAGTTGGGAATGTGTGGATGCATTGCAGCGCAACTACTAGGTTAATCCGTTTTAACGCATTAACGAACGAACTGGTATTTGCGGACGCAGCTGGTCGTCCTCCTAAAAGCAAATACTCGAGGGAAACGACGCAGACCCTAAATCGGTATAACGACGGTAACTGAAACGAAGGGTTAGACTGGAGAGCCAGGAGCCGTGTAATTCACTCATCCTGTAACGAATATTAACCTCGAAGCATTGCCATTCGCCGTGGTCCTCGAACTTCCATTGTTTTCCGGTAACAACGACATCGTAAAATAGTACCGATCGACCTCTACGCTTCTTCGGCTGGCTCGTCCTTGGCTAAACCGTGCACAACACCCGCTAGTCACCACACGAGCCACCGGCTTTCGAGCACCAACGAGCCTTCGGACGTGCAACAACCGTGACCCCGAATTCCCACGATCTCTCGCGGCCGTGTGCCTCAACGCTATGTTCCTTGTGAATGATCGAGGCTTGGCTGTCGATGCGAAGACGGTCGTGGCGGCCGTGCGAAGAGTTAGCCGCTATATATTCTCCATGCTCCGTTGGCGACTTTCCTATGTAACCTTCAACGGAATGTCTCGAAATTGATGAAGAATGTGGAATTCTTCTATCGACATCTTGTGTCGAAAATACGATTATCGCACGTTTGAAACCAATATTCACACTCTGAAAAGATTTCTCCACAAAAATATCGATTGACATTTCTTTGGGTCAGTTCCCTATAGTCTTTTTTCTTACTTCTCGTGTTTTTTTTTCCAGTACAATATGAAATGGCGCGTGGCACATAACCACCAGCGCGTAATTCTCGGCAGGTCCGATATTATATACATACGAATTTTTCATAGCGTGTATCCGACATTGGTGCAGTGCACGGATGACGGAGAATATGCAAGCTTTCGGGAGAATTGTGGTCGAAATGGGGGAGCTTACCGCGTGTTGGGCTTGACCTACCAAAATTTATTCCACTACATCTCATGTTGGCGTTAGTCTCCGTAGCAGCAGCAGCCGGTGGTTGCGCTGCGCCTGCTGCAATCTCCAACCAAGGATATCGAGATCCTCATCCTCCGCTCACACTCTCGTGTGAGCGCTGCCGCTCTCCTATTTGTAAACGCAACGAGTCGTAGTTTTCGTGCTGCAGGCATTATGCCGCAAGACTACTCTATGTATAGTTATAATGAAAATGGCAATGTGGCTATCGACTCCACGTAGCTATACATCTAACAAAGCATTGAACGAATACGATACACCGTTGGCATCGAGCCACGGGACCGCACGATACGTTATTACCACGGATTTCGGATATCCCTTGTACTATACATCTCGTTATTCTTTCATTTCGTTGCTCCCGCTGCTCCTGCTGCTGCTGCTGCTGCTGCTGCTCGTGGTGGTGGTGCACTTTACCATTTTCTAGAAATATTATCAGCGCATTACCACCGATGAGAACACACACAACTGCCGCTGAGACTATTGTCATAATTCCATCTTTTCTTGTTCTTGTTTATATAACGATGGTATTGTAGCTATTTTCTGAAAAATCCCTTCGAGCAGCGATCCAAAATTTCTGGATAGTTTTTACAAACGGTGAAATTACATTGGGAATACATCCTACATTTTTACTTCATTCTCAAAAATGATAACAACACAAGGAAAGTAAAAAAAATAATTCGTTCAAAAGTGCGAGTTTTGCATTGTTTTCCAAAAATGTATTGAACGTTATTTATTTATCGCAATCGCGATTCGCAATCCTCGTATTTGAGAATTCAACGCCGTAAAAAGTTTAATAAACTCGCGTATTGCTATATTTTCAGTGCACAACCAGTGCAGATACAACGATTTTAATGTTTTCCCATTTAATTTGGGTTCAGAGGACAGACTTGCCTGTGTCCGATTCATGAATTACGTTATTATCATCGCAGATAGACAATTGCACGGCGCTTCGTTAAATGTCAGCCATTACTGCGAATGCGAATGCATTGAACGAACGCGCGACGATATAATATAATTTTATCAGATTTGTCGATTTATTGAGCCATGAAGAGAATATATCTCTCGCTCCGTCGCTTTCTCCGTCCGAGCATAATTTCCTTCTGCGAATGGACGTTCGGTGGCGCATCTGCTGCTTATATGATCGGATTTTTTTTTTCTTTTTGCATCAAGGACTTTTTTTCGACATGAATATCAAACGGATAATATTATTTTATCTTCTGGCACTATTCAAATTCATTTAGTATTCCGATACATGTTTTATCAAATCAGTCATTCCGTCGAGAATAATTACTTTTTATTCAATTATCATGCGTCGGTACGGAATATTATATATACATTATATAATAATTTGTATTTCTTCAAGAATTCCAAATTTTATTTTTCACTATCTTTTTCAAGTTGTGTATAATACCACTGAAAACCGTCGTTTCGAACGTTTTTACTGTGGAAAAAAGTGATCTCTGGTCTCTTCTGATTTCAGAATTCAAAGATCTGACTTCCCGATGCGACTTCCAATTGTCTTTTTAACTTCAAGATTTATCGAATTTTCCACTTTCAAATATTGAATATTCAAAACCCTAAATAATAAGTTGCGATTACGTTCTTTATTTTGTTTGCGCCGACAAACGGTAAAAGTCATAAAATTCGTAAACTCATAAGCAAAGCGAAAATGGAGATAGAAAAATTCAATAGAGAGTCGAATGAGAATCGATGTGTACGATTGTTGAGACTTAGAGCGTGTAAGCGGCATTATCCACTCGGTCGACCAATGGATTCAGTGTAGCGATGAGCGCCCCTTTATCCTTTAAATCTCTTTAGTTGTAGGAATTACTCGACCTGTTCTCAGCAAATAATTAATAGCCCCTCGTATGCTCTGAAGTATTTTGATCGAAATGTATTTTGTCTTCATTATACCGATAACTCAAAAATATTTATGTAAAGAACGAAAATATCATTATTTCCTCCGACTTTTATCGAATAATATCCGAATAATGGGATTTTGCGGGAATAATCCAGCAGCGAGGATTAAGCTTAAGTTGGCCTTGTTGACTTGTTAGGAAGCTTCTCGTACATCGATTTATATTCGTTGAGGCAACGAGGCACACGGTGGAATGTCGCGTGTAGCGCCTCGATATATATACAAGAGCTGTGTTTTCACCTGTAAACAAGCATCGGAAGAGAGTGCGCTCGTGTCATGTGCCGTATTCTCTCCCGTGCATAACAAATTCGGAACAAAGAAAAGAAGCGAGTCGCAAGAGCTCACGTGTCTTCGATCATTCCAATGGAGCGCCACGCCTGTGTGTGTTTTCAAACTTTTTTTTACGAAGATGACATCTCTTTAAACATTGGCAAGCGTTTTTTCCCAAAAACATCGACTTTGCGAGTGAAACGAATTCCTCCCAATCGAAGCGAAGTAAAAAAAAATTTAACAATTTTTTATAATCCGAAGAATTTGCTAATTTTCATTCTTCTCAAAGATCAATATGTTTATTGATCCGCAAGTGTACTAGGAATTATAATGATCAAAACGACATTTTTCGACCCAATAATGTTATGACGTTAATCAGCATTTTTTCCCGGCAAGTTGATTTGAATGCTAATTTCCTGGAACGTACCAATGAGCCATCTGCCGTTCTATAAAAATGAGCTTTCCTTCATTTACCGTCGGGAGTGTGATTGACAGTCGTGGACTAAGGGGCTTACCGGGAAAATATATGATAAAAGTTGGAAAGCAGCACGACGGAGTAGTCGGCGTTGCTCACGAGAACGCACACCGAGAATTCCACCTCACTCGACGAGTATTATAAATGCTACGATAATCGATCGGAGCCTGCGAATACCTGCTACGTACATGCTACCGATAGAGAGCAGCTAACTGTGAGAAAGAGGAAAAGAATTTCGATGTGCGAGAGTGGTATGACCCGAGTAGGCGATTACCTACTCCGCTGCTCTATGGAACACGTCCTTCAAATCTCAGGCTGCCTCTCTTCTTCTCCTCAACATTCGCTACATGCTCTTCTACATGCTGCCTTCGTATCGCTTCGTTCGACCAACTTTTCGAGCCTTCCAGTCAGAAACTTTGAGCTTCTTCCTTCTCTCCCTCCCTCCCTCCCTCCCTCTCTCTTACTCGCCCGACTTTGCTTTTACACGGGCTTAATATCCTATCTTTCATACTTGTACAACATCTCGGAAATGACCCTGCTAACGGCATCACATGGATATCAAGATGCACTAGGCATCGATAACTTGCCAAAAATAATTAATCAAATTACTTTTTTTTAACGTTCCCGTGAGAATACGTATTTTGTCATATCAATTAAGAAAATCGACATCTTAAGTGATATGTGAAAGAATATCGAGCAATGCGAAATCTGAAAGTTTATAAGGGCAGTATACAGTGCAGAAAAAGTCAATTCTAAATTTTTTAACAATTTACATTCCACGTGACAACAACGTTTATTAGCCAAAACGTTAAAATGAGTATTTCGATTTTCCGTATAATGATTCTGGGTGTACCATTAAAATAATTAAAAACTAAACGAAAAAAAAAAAACGTTATATATATAGCACCTTAATGCTTACGTGATAAAAAATTTCGATTCGCATCAATTAATAGATGCATAGAATGAGACTATGGTGTAATCTATAGATGAACCACACAATTATTAACGTAATCTACTTTATAGAAACCGTAAACGTGTTTTTTACTTTTAACTTGTAAAACTCAGTACCGATGATGTACAGACTGTGAACGAGACGATCGTACTGCCTACTTGATGCTCGAGTTACAAAACGATACGAAAGCGTGACTGATAAGAGATAAGGACGAAATGCCATGAAAGATACCGAGGGCCGAGAATTCCCCACCATATCAGTCTCGAAGACGCACTCCACGAGACGCAATCACTTCGAAACGAAGTATCGGGCGTGTTTCAGTTATTTCTACTAAAAATAATATACAAAATCTCGTATAAGAATATGCGCTAATACTTTTTTTGTCATGTCTTTGACTGCAAGAATTTTCTATACACCAAAAATCGTGAAGAGTGGGTCGAATTTGTTGCCGAACGCGTAGAACGAAATTTTTTATATTCATTGCTTTTTTTTCCTTTTGTTTGCAGATGACAACAACTCAACAATTCTCGATAGTCAGAATGGTGAATGCAAAGAAGAAAAGGAACTTGTCAGCCATGGGGAAGATAATAACGACCAGCAGACGAGTGATCAGGCTCAGCAGACAACGCCAGGTGAGTGCTACTTGTTTTTCAGTATTTACTTGAAAGTGGAGCCAAAGAACAATTAATTTCAGAAAAAAAAACTTTGTCGTTATATTTATAAAAATTCATCAACCCGCCACGACCAATTTTTTTTTCGTCTTTAATAGGGTTATAAACTGCCTCCGTTCGTTAATAATGCCTGATACCGTTTTTTTCGAGAGATTGATATTTTCACTTCAAGTAAATTGTTCGATTCTATTAAAATTAAAAAAAAAAAAAGTAGTACCACGAGAAAAAATATTCGATCCCTGAGAAGAATGTTAATACGTTATGATTGATCTCGTACGTTTTGTCTGTCATTGCAGATCTACACCAACGTTACCTAGTCGAGACGATAACTATGACGACGGTGACGGAACGTCGGATAGTTCGCGAAATAAGCGAGGAGGAGACAAGGCCGATAACCAAAGAAGAGGCGGACACAACGAACGCGAACGAAGCAATCGAAAATACGAAGAACATTATAGAAAGAAAGGAAGATGGAGACAGAGTGCGATTCAGCGAGTCGTCGTTGAGAGAGGATAATGAAAATAGTGAGAAAAGTTGCGCCCAGCAAATAGCCGGAGAACGTGACAACAACGGTATTGACCAGCGGGAGGGAAACGATCCTTCGGAATTGTCGCTGACTTTTAAGCTCGGAAACGTTGCCCTCGGTCTCACCAATAGCCTCAAACCGAATTCCGCAGTTCGACAATTGTTCCCAGATCCAAGATTCATTTCACCGCCTCCAGCACCAGCGAAAGCGGTTGTCGGAGCCCTCCAAGATCAGGGACCCGACGATGTTAGCGAAGCTCAAAAGTTTCTCATAACGACCGAGAGTCTCCGTCTATTCGACGCTGTTAAACGCTCGAAAATGGCGGGTTCACGAAGCGACTCCTCGGAGAGCGAATCCTCGAGTATAAAACGCACGATCGAGAGAAACGCCCTGCGACGAAGTTTAATCTGCAAGTACGAAACGACCTCGAGAAAGAAAAATCTTCGAAGTAAAGATCTCACTCTGGAGGAGAGAATTCGACAATTGACGTGCGTGGACCAGGACGAAGATAATACAGGCAGCAGCGCCTCGGAAACCGGCGTTCCTACGGTACCAACAGCAGCATCGACGACAATGTCGAGTAGCGTCGATGCCGTCGACTACGACGCCGAATACCCCGTTAGGACATCGCCATCCGGCGAGGAACGTCCCAACAACAGAAATGACGCGCGACTCTGTGCCTCTCGAATAACCACCGGCACGAATAACATTCAAGAAACGACAACGACTCTGGTGCAACAAAGCAGCAGCTGCAGCAGTAGCAGCAGCAGCAGCAGCGCCGCCGCCGCCGCCGCCGCCGGAAACAACGCTCATCATCATCATCATCACCATCATCATCATCAGTCGACGTACAAGCGAATAACCGATTTATTCGCGCAGAAAAAACTGACGGACGTTAATTTGCCGGACATCGGGCTCGGCGACAAAACCGCTTTGGCCAAAGAATACACGAGCAAGTCTTCCTTATCGAAAATGAATTCCGATGCGAGAAAACAGTTTTTAGCGAGTCTCGCGCCGCTTTCGTGCGTTGCATCAACGGGCGTCGAGAGCCGTGAGGATTACTATCAATTATCGTCCAAGCAAATGACAAGTAACAACAACAATAGCAGCAGTAGCAGCAGCAGTAACAGCGGCGGCGGGGGAGGAAGCGTTCCTGGCAATCGTGACTCTATAGGATACAACTCGGACTCGTCGTACAGTCTCGAGGACATTGAAGCTGCGCTGAGAGGCGAGGAGAGGAATTACAAGAACGCGGGAGGACCGCCGGACGTGACGAGAGGCACACCGACGGGGAGCGGACCGGAGACGTGCGACGCGACTACGGACGAGCTTCTGGCCTTCGTCGAGCAAGACAAATCGAGGACAGAGCGCATAAGACGACGTTACAACGACACCGAGCCGGAATCTACTTGCTCGGGTTCGTGTCATCGCAACGAGGATTCCACCTTGGTGACAACCGTCGAAGGAGCCAACGGCGCTCGGGCATTATTGACCAATCTATCCGAACAAAACGTCGTGGCTGAGGGAGACACAGCCGCTCACAATGGAGTGACCAACGACGAGGACGAGGACGATGAGCTCAACGACTACGGTTTCAATCGTCGACCTTCTGTGCGTGGAATAAAACCGCAGTTTGAATCGACGAGCGAAATCGTCAGACAGCTCAGATCGAGAAGCGCGATACCGAGTTCGATAGCGGAAAAATCCCGCGCGAGTTTTCACGGAGCTTCTTGGCCCTACTACGAAATCACCGGTGAAAGCGCCGAGAAACAAGGCAGCGCGACTTTTCTTCTCGCCGCACCGATAATGTCCGTCGAGGAGGATGATCAACGGTCAATTAATCCGGACGGCAGCCAATTACGCGGCGATAACAACACTATTAATCGTATAAACACAATGCAGAAGCAAATTGACGATATTTATCAAACTATCGCGGAGACGGCGGTTACGGTACAGGGAACTCTCGATAGAGGCTCCTACCTCGATAGCACGCTTCCCAGAACAATGCCACGCGGAGCCATCAGCGACTCTTGTCATCGATATTCTCACCAAGAACAGCTGCCTGCTCATAGTCAAAAGAACGGCGGGGCTATTCACTATCACGAACAGCAAGCGCAGCAGCAGCAGCAGCAGCAACTCGCTGCTCCCAGCGGTGGAAGAATGTTGCGAATCGCTGGCGGGGGCGACGGTTCTCCCGGTAGCACCGGTGTCTACAATACCCTACCGACGAAATCCCGACGTCCTCAAACAAACGTCGGTATAGCTAATTATCCCTGCAACGTAGCGCCGATTCCTCATCAAGCTCAGCAGTCGACCAGTGAAACGACAAAGTGTTATCGCACCATGTACTTGGTGCCGTACAACGGTCTTTCGGATCCGACCTATCAGAATATTCAAAGAATTTTACCTCCTCATTCGTCGGCGAATTACGCGGATCACATTGAACGATATCCTTACCCGAGAAACGGAAGGGTCGTCGAGCATCAGCAGCACAGCCAAATGGGCCCTCAACCACAGCCGCCGCGTTACTATACGAGAGTCGTTCCCAGTGTCCCCGGAAACGGAGCAACAGCCTCGAATATTCACCCTCAAGCTACCGGTCTGCATCTTCATCTTCATGCGCAACCGGAGGATTATCGTTATACCGCAGCACCGCCGGTCTCGATGCATCAGCAGCAGCATCCCATGCAACCGCCGGCGGTTCAGATTCAGCATCATCAGCATCTACCTCAAATGCAGTCTTACAACAGCGTTCAAACGTTGCCAACGTACTCGATCCTCGCGTCTTCGAGGCCAAACGGCGTCGGACCTCCGGGTGGTCCCTCGGGCGGCTACGCTTATCCTCTTCACTCGACAAGCCGGGCGCCAGCTACCGACGTGCAGACTCAGACGATTTCGCTCTCACCTCCTAGCGCCTCGGCAACTACCACTTGCGGCCCCGCGATTATCAACGCAAATTACAACAACGGAAGTGCGACACATCATGGCACCGCATCGTCCTCTTCATCCAACTCTTCCGCGCTTTCCTCGCCAACCAAGATTCAGCAACATCAGCGCAACAGCTCTTGCAACGTCGCCGAACGTGGCGTACCCGAGGGCGCCGCAAGCGCACCCTCTCACGATTACGGCCAGACCAACAGCAACGCTTCTCACACGATGAGCAACACTTTTCATGGACATACCAACAACGTTCCGCCGCCTAATACACAGAATTCGGTGTACTACGCTATGAACGTTTGAGGCACTTGATTCGTTGCGCATAACCGACTGAGAGACTTGCCCATTCTTTGGACGTTCTGCTGGGCAGACGTGGCATGTTTTTTTCCATTTTTTTCTTGTTATCGTTATTGTTCTTGATGTTTTGTTGAGGAGATAGATAAAAGAGGGAAGCAATTGAGAGACAAGTGTTACGTCCGGGGATTGCTACTGCTGCTGCTGCTGCAGGAAAGCTACGACGGCACGCGCCACAACTCTATGCGTATTGATTTCTTTTTCGCGGCGGCGGCGGCGGCGGGGGAGAGAGAGAGAGCGTGAAAAATGGCTTGCGGCTGGAAGAGCGGCGAGGAGGCTTCGCGAACGTGGCAAATGCTATTTTGTTAAATTTTTCGCCTCGGTGGTGGAATTTTTGTATTTTTGTTTCTATCGTTCTGTTATCTGAATAGTATGGCAAATGTTCCGAGATCAAACTGGAAGATACCCACGTTGTACCAGTGATTTGTTGCATTCGATGCGCAACCACGATGCCGCGGAATTTTCAGGATAAACGTTGAGGAAGTAACGATCCGTCTGCGAATACCGCTTGAGGACGCGTACGCGAGAGATTTATTTGCTTTTGAGCGCCAGCAGCGGTCTTCTCGCTTGCGCATACATACGAAGAATCCGGCAAACGGATGTTCTCGTCAAGTTCCATTTCCGATACGTTTGGATAAGTCTGATGGGGCCATGCGCTCCTACCACACACCGCACAATGTGCTTCTTCGATGGTACACTTTCACGGACGAGTGACGGTGTCGTCGAACGGCCGAAGACACCGCGCGACCTCGATGCTCTGTGTATCGTTCTCGATACGCTCTGGCCATGCACACATCATTCGACGACTCTTCTCTCTTTTCTCTTGGTGCAATCGACCCCGATAGAGCATATGGAAGCGACAGTCGAACGGAACTTCGCGAACGTTGCCCGGATATGAAGAGGAGGATGATAAAAACGATATTGAGAGTGCAGCAGAGATACGAATTCAAAGGCTTGGTTCCTATAGGCAACAACTTGATTGAAAATGCTGGAAAACAAGAAAACCAAGAGATTTGGTTATTACCATCAATCATAGCTTCATTAAAACAATTTCTTCATTAACTCGGCCTTTTTGACATGAAATAATAAATACAAAGTGGCCACCGGTCAGAAAAAAATTTGAAATTCTGAAAACGTTACGGAATTAAAAAAAAAAAACATTGCTAAAATCGAAGAAGAACACGAGATTTTTTTATGCGAAAATGGATAATTGCAATATTTCGCAATAAACAAATGATTACCTGACAATAATATAAGATTCAACATCTTTTGTGCAAACTCGACAACTTTAGCAATTTTATAATTATAAAAGATATTTGTTTTCAAAAAACGTAAGAAAACTGAAATTGAAAGTTCAGGCGATATTCGGAATTCTATTGGAGAATTGTAATAAAGTTTGTCAGTGAATTCGATTGCGGTCACGTACGAATAAAAAGAACGAAACATTCTTTATGTAGAATTTTAACGAAACTAGAGTAAATGTCATGAAGTTTTGTGAAATTCATTAGTTTAATTGTTTGAAATTTTTTGTTGAAAAAAGTGCAGATAGATAATGACTGAATAATCGTTTTCAATCATCATTGAACATATTGGAAGATTTGATTGACAATTTCGTAACTATCAGTTTAAATATTTAGTAAAAAAAAATTCATTCTGCTCAAGGCATCCACGGAAAAATGGCGGGATTTTCTTTCTTCTTGTTACCAGTGGCGTCCACGTAAATAGAAGTACAACGTGGCGACGTTACGCTTTCATATCGTCGTTTTATCCAGTCCAAAGACTCTAAAGTAACCTGGCAGTGACACCGATGATCGTTGGATTGATACCGCATGACCCGTAGCACGGGTTTCATGACGGGTTTGCAGTTAGAAGGGTCGGTGTCGGAATTCCATGAATTCCAGAAACGAATAATTGTATTGACATATTATCAGCCGCGATTGACACGGTCGAATCAAAATTACAATTTCAAGTTTTTAAATACTTTTTCTTGTGGAAAACCATTTAAATTGTCGTTTTAATTTCATACTAATCCCTGATTATTAGTACACAATAGTACTGTACGGATTTATCGAAGAAGAGGTTCGCTTGCAGCAGCCTGAGAACTCTTGTATTACCAGTCTTACTTTCTCTCCCTCTCTATCTCATCTCTATCTCTGCTTCCATCTTCCTCTCCCTCTCTCTCTCTCTCTATCGATGGACCGACCAAAAGAATTTTAGCGTGAATCCGATCGAAAGGCATGTGCGATAACAAATTTGCAGACTGCGTCGGGTGTCGGCATTAACGACAACGTCCCCCTCATAGAATATAATTATACCAAATATTAATATTAAGTCCGGCCGTGTTGGTTGTGGCTATTGTATTATGCATTTTTTGTTCTTGGTATGAAAAAAGAAAACTTAACTATAGTATATACAGTAGATAAACCTGCCATTATGGTAAAAAGAGATTGTAAGTTAGAGCCCAAAATGATATTTATTCGTCAAAGTTTATTGAGGGGAGGGCACGTGGCGAGGCGTGCGTTGAATTTAACATCGCGAGCCGTAACATCGCGGTGGCTCTCTGCTTGGTATATCTTAGCGAGCGATTAAATAGTTATGTACGTATTTGCGACTTATATACGGTATTTGTGCGAGGCACGAGGAGAAAAAAATATAGGGTATAGAGCGTGGACTCAATAATCATCTACAAAGATAGTGTCAAAGACTCCGAAGAACTAAATGAATACGAAAGAAATAAATATATATTTAGTCTACTTAAATGATTAATAATGGTCGCGATTTGTCGCGTATGTAATCGAAGCGTTTTTTTATTTTCTTGAAGGAATTCGTGTTTCTTCTTCGTATGTTTGAACGACGTTGCGCATGTTTAACACCCTCGCCTGTCGTTACCCCGAACGATCGACAAAAATGATGACCAAAGTTGTATTGTATGTGTTAGTTGTTGTTGTTTTTGTGATACATAATGTTTTCAGCTGTAATTTGAGAATGATAACGCGAGCAATTGCGGCGAAACGTCAAGTGACTGTTAACATGTGTCTCATTTTATTAATTTATTTTTTTTTTTACCTCGAATCATGTTGACTGCCGAAACTTATTTCGTTTGAAATTTTGTTTAGCAGTGCGTTTGTTTTGTTACGCGTTAGGTGTCTTTGCGTATCAGAACTATGACGAAAGTTGAGTACCGGCTACGATTTATTACTGTACTCCGACAGAGAGCCTCCGCTAATCTTATATCACTATAGTTTAACATTTGTACAAATACGCCAGTCACTTTTATATTACGTGCAAAAAAAATATATTGAGCCGATCGACCGCAAAAGAAAAATAACAAAAAAAGAGAATAGCTTAGGCACACGATGATGGGCTTTGAAACATTCAAGACTGCAATAATTACAACTCTGGCCTATTTATTAACATTAGATAGAGGTGTCTGTCGACCCATAGAGATGAGAACTGCAACCGGAAGAATTTAATCGTTAGACATAACATATAAGTATTATTATATAGTTATGCGAGAAATCAAGCGCGGATGTTGGTATCGAACGATGCAATCGTACCGAAAACAAAGATCGTTTCATATTTATACAAATCATTATTTATTTATATTTTTAGTACTGTATTATTTTTGTTTTAGTTACCTTTTATTAGTAAACATCATTCCAAAGATCTTTGGTTCGATATTTTTTAATATCTACCCTTCCTAAGAGGCTTCATGTCAGTCACTTCATTACCCAAACGTTCATCATTATATTGCAATTTGACCCATAATCGACGACGCCTTGCTCTCACTTTATTTCAGTAATAGCCTCCACTCGGAATAATTACTATACAAACTGCATTATTTTTCACTAATGAACGAATCGTTATCACCATCACCATTGTGTACGTGTGATAAAAGCCAAGAGAGTATTGAGTACAGGGAGATCTTGAGCGTGCTATAGGTACGTAATGCACAAATTACCTTAACAGGCCTTTTGCTAAGCTCGGATTGTACAACTATGGAGACGGTAATTGGTAGTTGTGTACTGTCGTTAAAATAAAATTAACGCAACATTGAAAAATAGTAGAGCATATTTGGGACCCTTATAGTAATTTCTTAAGTACCAAAATCATTATAGTACTCGGAGTAAAAAAACTTCCAAGCTAAACCCAAAGTTAAATTCTCAGTTTTCTTATCGATCTTGCCCCAAAATTGTATCTCCTTTTTGCGCAGTAAAAAATATTTTTATTCAACGGATATTACCAACAACAAAAAATCATTAGATAAAGTAGAACAATCATTGTGATTTATTTCTATTATTTTTTATAATACTTGTTTATATAATAAAATACGTCTCAAATCGGACTATAAAACAATTAGACGTTTTTAATTTTAAGTAACGATATATATCAAGCACTATGCAGAATTGTAGTAGGCTGTATGTCGGCGTTTTTTTGCTTTATTTTTTCTTGCTTTTATTCTCGTTTTCAATCGTTGATATGCAGAAGTGCCAAGAAAGAAAAAAAAAAAATATATATATATATATATATATTGTAAAGGTAATCGAAAATATCGGTATTATCTCTCGAGTGATTTTGCAAATCATTGAATATTAAGTTCCGTTTAGTATTAGTAAAATTATTAATGTATTGACTACAGTCCAGACAAGAGATTTGCCCTGTTTTATAGATTTATCGAAGGAAATTGACAGCGTTTAGCACTTATTTGATAAAAGACCGAGAATTCGTTGGATTTGGTGTAGCTATGAAAATGACTTTGAACAATTTACAGCTTTTATAAAGAGATGTTCGACATTTCTTCTTATTGCCAAGATGAAATATTTCACTACAATTTTTTCTTTAACTCGATTGAAAATAATTTTTCTTTCATTGCTAATAGAAACTTTAGGCTTTTCTTTCTAAGCAACGCATTACTATAACATTAATGATATTGTGAATTTTGTTTGAAATTCTAGTGGGAGGCTTAAAAAAAATCTCATCTGAATATAACGATATACTAGGTCCAATGAATTCCTATAATTATCAAGAGATCGAATTTGAGATCAGCGAAACTATTTCGTGGGCGATCTCGCAAGACAATTCATGCAGCTACTCGACTTTCAAACTACAAGAGAAGAGGAAATCATCGGACGACTGGGACAATTTTTGTCAACCAGATCAGCAGCAGGCTAATAATCTGTGCGTATTTTGTATATAGAAATCTTCAAGGTACAGCGGACAAGCATCGTGTTGGTACTCGAAGAATGTGCGTAAATATTTTCCAATAACAAGAAAAAATCCCTCGGAACGATGAAAGTAAATTTGCCAGAAGAAAAGCGCCCGTGTCCCAGAGGGAAATTAATGATGAATGGTGGTCGGCAGATTTATCAGCCGCTCCGAGTGCATAAAAAAAATTTTAACTGACTGCGAGCTTATGCAGAAGTATTAGTCAAGCGAAAGCTTATCTTGTATTTGCGAAATGTGTGATCCAAATTGAAATATGATTATCCAAGTACGCGTTGGTGCACAATATTCAAGGTGGTATAAGGCGGAGATTTGACACACGCGTGACATTTAGGTGGGATGAACAGAGTGAAACATCTTCTTCCTTCCCATCAACAGCATAGAAACTTATAAACATTGTATTCGTACTATAGCGATTGAGATATTTTACGATAGAGTCATAAATATTATTGTACCGTTACGACAACGTATTCTATACAAAATGTTGGTTTTAAAAAACATAAGTTAGATACTTTTATGATGAATGGCCAAAAAGTGAGATAAACTGTATATATCCACTTAATTGTTAAATCGACTAGTGATTTTAGTATGTAAATAAAAGCTTTACTCACCGAACAGTGTAATTATAATCAACGATCTCGTTGAGAGTCTATTGATCAATTCCCTGTTGTATAGACACGAATTCTCGTTGGCAGGTGAGGAGAGATTCGGCGATATTAGTAAAAAAAAAAAAGAAGAAAGATAGGCAATGCTTGTTGGAAAATTCCTTGAAAATTTTAATATCAGTGTAATAATTGGTGTTTGTTGCTCCCCTGTCGTTAGGAGCTCGTGTGTGCGTCAAGCACTAAACCAAATAGTGAAATTAAATATAATATATTGTTTGACTTATCGGACAATCTTTTCTTTTCTACACATCGTACACAAAATGCGCTCATAAAAAAATACGGATACCCGAGGAAAGAACGCGGACGTGATATGTATTACCCCACGAATGTACCCGAAATATCAGTACGCTCGGATTTATTTTTTAATTTTTTCCATCTATCTATCACTAACGCTACCGTTAGGATGGGCACCATTCGAATGCCAAAATATCTATATATTTTTTAAACATAATTATCGCTAATTATTTTACAGTCTTATTTCGTAGATATTTGAGAATAGAGTTCTCGGATATAAATAAAAAATTGGCTTTACTGAGACTTTAATAATATCAAACTTAAAACCATAGTTTTATCTCGACATAAGAATTCATTTGAATCAAAGGTTTTCGTTGAATAGTATTTTATTCAAATAGACATATATTTTTCTAAGAATAACCCTATTGGTTGAAACGCAATGTGAATTGCTTTTATTTATTCGAATGATGTCAGTCCCAATCGTTACTACTATTCTAATATTCTAGGCGATACCTCGTCCCGTCCCTTCACCGCCCACCCCGCACTATCACGTACATAACGTCCGCGATCGTCTTTCCTCGTGATCCACGATCGTTAAACAAGGATTGCGATTATCAATCGATTTTTCAATTATTGATTTATTAAAAAATTCACATTAGTAACTTATCATGAAAAATGCCTTACTCATTATTAAATATTTGAGGGCCTGTCCCTCTCGCCCCGCGGTTACAACTCACAGACGGGGGAATATTTGCTCCAGTCCAAGGATAGTAGATTCGTTTTTGTTTATGCGATCGTAAAAAGTATTCATATTCAATAATGTAATCCGCCCTAAACAAAAAGGTGTTTTTTTTTCCTCGTGAACGTCGAAATGTATTTGCGAGTCTTCGTCCTAAAATCAACTTCTCTATACGACCGAGTGCATTCAGTGGCATACACCTTGTACTTTCGATAATCATCGATGAAACCAAGTCAGGATTTAATCATTCTTTTTTTTTCTCTTTCTTTCGTTGAATCGTCGTAATTACAAAAGAAAAAGTGTATACTACGTGCAGCTTGAGGTAGATATGGCACAATCTTGCAAATGCACACGTCATTTCTTTCCATTCTAGCTTGTTTGTTTTTCATCGGATTTATTTTTCAATGGATTCCGTTCTTTTTACCTTTCGTACGTTTCTTTGATATCTCTTCAATCTGCCTTCGTAAGGTTTTTTTTTCGACTTTGGGTTCGACACGAGAATTACGAGCGCGTACTCATTATAATATACATGATTCTCGATATATTTATTGTGCAAAAGCGAATCTCCGTCTTTTTACTTAGTTTTATTTTTATATTTTTTTATTCGTTCTTTCCGTGCGATCGCTAACGGATTTCGCGTACTGGAATATACTTTTTCAAATTTTCGAGTTTTTGTTGTTGTTGTTGTTGTTGTTGTTGTTTGACACCACTGATTCTCTCGATATATCGCGTTTTACCGTAGTGAATATTAAAACTTACAATGTAGGGCGTAACAAGCCAATTGTTCGACGATAAGAAGAGGAAAAGGTGTGCATAAACCCTCTACAAAATGACGCACTTTTTTCTTCTGACTACCTCCGGTGGCTCTAAGGCTGCTAGGATCGCTTCGTCAAACACATTCTTGAGGCCTTTCTGGAATATCAAAGAGGATGAGTGTCTCGTCGGTAACTGCCAGAAGAGCTACTCCTCATCAACGGCCATGCTTCTTACCTGCGTGAGAGCGCTACACTCTACGTATTTAACAGCTTTGAGCTCTTTTGCCAACTTCTCTCCCTGCTCTCCCGTTATTGGTTTCTGTTTATTTTTTGCGAGCTTCTCAATAGTCGCTGCATCGTCCCGTAAATCGATTTGCGTTCCGACCAGTAGGAACGGCGTCTTTTGACAATGATGCGTTATCTCTGGTACCCACTGCAAGTTATATTATTGTCAATCGTCAATAAACATTTTCAGTTACAATCACTCGAGATAATCACTTTAGATAATAGAGCCTTCTCTATTATCTAAACCGTTACTTATTCTACTTGGAAATGATAACGACAAAAATTGGGTTTTCAATTTTTTTTTTTTCAATCCCATAGAAATCAAAGTGAGTAATGTGGAAATGAAGTGAAAAGTAAATCAAACCTTTTCTTTGACATTTTCAAACGATGAGGGAGACACCACGGAAAAGCAAACCAGAAATACATCGGTTTGTGGGTAACTCAAAGGCCGAAGTCGGTCATAATCCTCCTGACCTGTAGTGAACAAAAAGATCGTAAATCATTGAAATCGTAAATTTTACCATGAACCGAAGGTCTCGCCGAGACGCTCGTAATTACCAGCTGTGTCGAACAATCCCAGAGTGTAGGGCTCTCCGCCGATCATAACAGTCACCGCATAATTGTCGAATACAGTCGGAACGTATTCCGACGGAAATTTATTGGTGGTATATGATATCAGCAGACAAGTTTTACCGACAGCTCCGTCCCCGACCACCACGCACTTTATTGTCTGCATCTTAGAGCCGCTTTCTTTTCTGTTCTGCCAACAAAAACAAGAAGATATAAAAACACTCTGTTTATACTTCTTCTTACAATGAAAATAAATCAACTAATTGACGATACTACTAGATTTTATTAAACAAATTGCTCACGAAGTTATATACACCAATCTAAATGCATTGATAGATCGTATAACAAATTCCCCATGTGTTTTAGCACTGACAATGGAAATTAGACTGGTGGTGCACAGAAATGTAGAGGGCAGCGCCACTGAAGTCACCGGATGGCATAAGCCAGCACCACAAGATAAGATAGTGAAAATCTTTTAATAAGATTCCTCACTTAAACGATGTGATATATAAATATATGTTTTTTTTATTATTAATTCAAAAAATCCCTTTAAGGTCCATTGCACGATAGATGTATTAATTACAAATATAACATATCGTTATATAATATTATTGTTATTAGCTAAATCTGTAAATTGATCTGATAAAAATAAAACATTGTTTTAATGTTTTACCATACAATATTTCTAATAGCAAAAGAACATTGCGTAAAAAACATGACCTATGATAATTGATAAAATGTATAGATGAAAAAACGGTCATAGGTGTTGCAACATAGATACAAAAATATTTGGTAAAATGACCGTCTGTCTTGGATGATGGATGACTCTTTTTTGTTTTCCTACACATGTTGTAAAAGAAACATCACGCTATTAACATATAATATAAAACTGATTCTACTAACAATTAAGTAATTAACATTGGGCAATTAGAGATTATTGAATAATTCCTGGGGACATGATTTTATCGTTCTTGGGTTATGCACGTTTCAACTTGTTTCCCTATACAAATGGTGGAACAAGCGTCAAATACTTAGCGTCCACTTTGAAATTCAATCTACTAAAAATGGAGTAATTAATATCGGTAAAAGGTAGATTATTGAATAATTCCTGGGGTGAGGATTCCTGCGGAACAGTTGGTGCAGTAGCGGATCTCATTTTTGAGCAGATATGGTAGAAAGTTGTAAGAAACTATACGAGCAAGCTGCTGATCTTGATGATAAATTTGATAGCGCTCATTATCGCATATCAGTTGATCGAGATGGTAGCGGTTCAATTGACGCACCGCAAAGTGACATATCGCGGTATTGCATATCGCCGGAATTACTATGCGTGGAGAGAAATGATAATGAGTAGTGACATATCTGCGAGGTACTCGAAGACAGGACGATCGTTCTCGCGTGAAAAGGTGATTGCGGCGCAACGCAAATAGACGGGAAATACCGGATTAATCATAGAGCACGTTAATACCGCGAGTAACGACAAGTTCGGCTAAAATCGCACATATGCACCGTCGAAAATTGTTTTTTCGAGGAGCCATTTTGCCCGACGTTAGAGACACTTTAGTAGCTATTAAGATATTTAATATCGAGGCTTTTACTCAATGGTACGAGGGCGACAAAGCCACGATGCACGTACGAGAACGCCGGCTCACTTTTACAAACGTCTATAAAATGCGTAGAAAATAAAAAGCAACGACTCACAAGCAACTGGGCGTCGACAACACTTCACTGTCACAAAATTCCAATTATCGTGGCGTGGAAACTCTGAGGTTACTGCAGTATTCTTCATCGGCGCTAGCGACATCTGACGCAAGTATCACGGTTTAATGAAAAGTCGGCGTCCGAACGCATGAGACAAATTAATACGATGATAAAAATCAAAAGCACGGATTATGGGTACGAACGGATTTCATGTTGACATTTCATTTTTCATTTTTCGATAGAGTAATCATTACTTATCGTACTATTTTCTTTTGGTCGAATCTTCTTCAGGATTATTCCTATATGCTTTTGGTAATTAAGTATAACACAAAGATTTTGGTTTACCTAGGATGAGCACACCGGAAATGTTTTTTTCCTAAGCTTTCAAATGATTCTGTAATAAAAATCGCCCTCCATTAATGTTTATTACTCGGTCGGTAAGAAAAAACAAAGATTCGAGGAAAAACTGTAAGTGGAGCTTCTTTGCCACGTGTATAATATATGTAGCTGGGGTTAACTCGGTTGACCAAGTTTGTGAGGATTTTAGCTTGTACCTAAAATAAGAGTAGTTGTTCCGCGAGTGTCGTTTTATAAAAAATTACAAATATCTATTTTGCACTCACATTCAATCTGGATATATTAACGTTCCACTGTACTCTAATTTGGGTCGATTACACTATTCAAAAATACCGCCCATTTTGGTGCTCGGCGACATCGGTTCAAAGTTGTGCGTTCACAGTTTAGTAAAAAATCTCCAAGAGTCGATCCTTTCTCCTTTTCCCAACATTTGATGTTGGAAATATTATTTCGCATACGTCTCGCGAAATTCTTGGGTGCTACGATCTTTGAGGTTAGAAACTCCACACCAATATGCCGACTATTGGAGTAAAGCGGGATTTACTCTTCGGAGCACTGGGAAAAACATATAGTAAGTTAATTTTAACTTGCGAATGATTAATTCTTCATGTTCCATAGCTATCATAGATATCTAGAAAAAGTTCTCTCGTCCAACAGCTACTGATAATCATAAAATTCGTGTGTTCCAGCTGACGATGAGTTTCAAAGCTTGTGCTTTGCTTTTGGATTGGAACTGGATGAAGTTGTGAGTTTAACGTTTGTCTATGCTGTTATTTATTAACTCACCGACTACTGACACTTGAAACGGTTTATTTTTTAGACAACAGAGAAGCAGATGATTACGAAAGAACAAGGTGCAGAACAGAGCACAGGCGCATCCGAAGAAATCATCTACAGAATCGATGTTCCAGCCAATCGATATGATCTACTGTGTCTGGAGGGACTTGTCACTGGCATTCTGATTTTTCAGCAGAAGTAAGATTGGGTCTTTACTTTTTTTCTTATCAATTTTCATCAATAGTTTTCATACTCTGGAAACTTTTCGATTATCTTTTTCTTATGTTCTTTGACCAATTTTGTTGTTGCAAATGATTCTGTTGTCCTGATTTTCATATTTCTTTGCACAAAGAACACAAAAAATCAATAAAAACATGCAGATTTAAAATCTGTTCTTGCCGCAAGGTGTTTTTTTGTTGGATATACGATAAGAAATTATTCATAAAATCATCATGATGTTTAAAGATTTTGATATTAAGTTTGGACAACATTGGTGGGATGTGGTAGGTTTTTTAAATTGTGGAATTCTTCACTTCCACAGCTCTGAAACAGTCTTATAAACTAAGCTAAACATTTTTATCATTATTTAATAAAGCTAACGAATGTTCCATTTAAAATTTGGCTGTAATCTGTACAAGCGTTGAATTTTACACAGCATCAAATGTTCATATTCAATGTTGTTATAGCTCGCAAAATAAGAGTCGATAACTCGAGCGAATGATCTGAAATTTGGGCCAAACAATTTTGCAATTAGTTTTTTGCATTCGCCATGCTTTTCCTTGAAATATTTCTAGCGACTTACATTCGACATTTTTTTTCATCATTATACAAGTATTAATTCTGTTAAATAGAATGCCATCGCCACATTATAAAGCCATTACTCCGAAAACAGGATTAGCGGAAATGCACGTAACGAGCAACGTAAGTTGCGTTCCGCTGATATAATACTTTTGATATATTTACAAATAGATTGTTCTTATTATGTAATTGTTGGAATTGTTATTATTTCTAGTGTAAAAAAATTCGAGAGTTCGTTGTTTGCGCTATTCTACGAGGTGTCACATTGAACAAAGATTCCTACAACAGCTTCATCGATCTTCAAGACAAATTGCATCAAAATATATGTCGAAAACGTTCGCTCGTATCGATCGGTACTCACGATTTGGACACAATCACCGGGCCCTTTCTATACGATGCTAAACCACCGAAAGACATTTATTTTAAACCTTTGAATCAAGACAAAGAGTACACGGGCAGCGGAATCATGGATTTATACGCTGTAAAGTAGTTTTCATGACTTCACCTATTAATTGTCAGCGCAATTGTCTGAAATCAAATATAACGAAGTACAGTTTAAAATTATTTTCTTTTAATTCTAGCATCACGCGCAGTTGAAGCACTATTTACCAATAATCAAAGACAGTCCAGTCTATCCGATAGTTTACGACGCGAAAGGAGTTGTTTTGTCTCTCCCACCGATTATAAATGGTGATCACTCCAAGATCACACTCGATACGAAGAACATTCTTATCGAATGCACGGCAACCGATCTCACCAAGGTATTTCCTTTTTTTTAGCATCATAATAAAAATGATAAAAGCTTTAATGTTTTTTTTTCAATGGTACGAAATCGCTCGAAATTTATCGTACAAAAGAGCAATTCTCGTTATTTTTTAATTTTACGCATTTATTGAAGTTAGAAATATTGAAACATACAAATTTTAGGCAAAGGTCGTTTTGGACACGTTGGTGTGTTGCTTCAGCCAATATTGTGACGAAAAGTACACAGCTGAAAGTGTGAAGGTGATTTATCCCGACGGCAAAAGTTACATTTATCCAGAGCTGAGTTATAGGATGGAAACGATCGATAGCAAGGTGGCTACAGATTACATCGGTGTCAAGTGAGCATCAATGTTCTCCTCGTCCGGTTTAATGGACACTTTTCTATTGCAATTTTATCGATTCATTTGCTTATTTTAGAGCAGTAAATCTCAATTATCTTTATCGAGTAATTATGCACCGTATAATTGTCCGAGCAGTTATAATTATTTTGTTATTATTAATGATTAGGAAAAAAAAAAAAATATGTATATTCATAAGAAACTTGATCAATGAAATAGGTCGAATCCCGAGAATGTTGCAAAATTGTTATCGAAGATGTGTTTAAAGTCGCAAGTTCGAGGAAACAGCGAATTGATCGTTGAAATACCACCCACCCGACACGACGTCATTCACGCTTGCGATATATACGAGGATATTGCTATTGCTTGGGGCTACAATAAAATAGAGAAAACATTGCCGAAAACATCGACAATCGGCAGAGAGGTAATCTTATAACATGTGCCGTATGTGCGTAAAGTCCGTCGAAACTTGGGCTTTACGTTACTTTTATTCTTTTTGTAGTTCCCATTAAACAAACTAGCCGATCACATTCGCGAAGAACTCGCGCACGCAGGATTCACGGAAGCCCTTACCTTTTCGTTGGCAAGTGCCATTCAATGAATTAAAATTATCATATTTCTTTTCATCATTTCGCGACACCTCCAATTAATATTTGTTTACCTTCAGTGTTCTCGAGAGGATGTGTCGGAAAAGCTCGGCCTTAATTTCGCCAATATTCCAGCAGTTACGATATCCAATCCGAAGACTCTGGAATTTCAGGTTTGAAGATTATAAAAAAGCAATAATTATATTGATAAACTGATTAATTCGTTTTAAAATAATATTGCAATCGTAGAAATAAAACATCAAGGTGGAGATTCGTATAATAATGTGTAACGATGCAACGGACTTTAAAACAATTTTGTTTGTCAGCGTAGGTAGCGAGAACTTGTTTATTGCCCGGTCTATTAAAGACTCTAGCGGCAAACAAGAAAATGCCGTTACCACTGAAGCTTTTCGAAGTCTCTGACGTTGTCCTGTTGGATTCGTCGAGCGAATGCGGTGCTCGTAACGAGAGGCGCCTCTGTGCGATTTACAGCAACAAATCAGCCGGATTCGAGGTAATTCACGGACTTTTGGACAGAGTAATGCAGTTGCTTGAAGTCCCGTGGAGTTGCGACAAAGGGGATGTTGGATATTACCTGCAGGCCGATGATGGTAACATTCATACATTTTTATTTCATTATTCTAGTTCAACATAATTACCAGTTGAATCTTTCTTTCAATTGATATTCAAATGCGTTCGTGTTCACCGCGTATATATTTGAATTTTTTTAATATTTTTGTTCTTTATGTATCAGAAATATCAGAGAAATCATTTACTTAAAAAAACTCCGGAGCATATAATTGATGTTGACTTGAATAATGAAATTGGTTTTTTAAAATTAGCACCGCAAAACGTAATTGGTTCTCTCCGCTAATTCACAGATCCGACATACTTTCCGCAGCGGTGCGCAAGAATCATCGTGGACGGTGAGCCGATCGGAAAGATGGGTGTCCTGCATCCAAATGTTATATCGAAATTCGATCTGACTCTTCCGTGTTCAGCGATTGAAATCAACGTTGAACTTTTCTTATGATTACCCTTCGGGTGTTACACCAGCTTAGAAAAACAAAACAAAACGAAATTGAAAATGTAATGACCGAAACAAAAATTTATATTTATTAAAAAAAAACATAAATACTTCTTTCGTATAAATTGAGCGTTTCTGTCGTAGACAAGAAGCGTCAGAGCTATTTCGCGGAACTCTGATTAATTTGCAATCTCACGTCGTCTGACTCACGTTCGGAAAAAGATATAAATCGGTAATAAGCTTCCTGTTTAGTTGATCTACGAATTCAAGCCTTTTTCAGTGGAATGTATTCTAGAGGATAATATTTAAACTGAATTGTTCAAAATTGTCCGTTAAGGCTCGAGTGTAATAGGCTTGTAAATCTCGCGATTCAAGCGTCCTTTTATAGACGTCGTGGTAAAACGTCGCGAAAAATTGGAATATCGCTTAAGCGATAATTCGACGTTGCATGCCATTGGAATGCGCAGCAATGATTCCGCTGTGTTTGTGAGAATTTCAGAATCACCGCGTGATTCGTACAATCAACGCGTACGGCGAGGCGCGCGGGTGGGCGTAGAGGTGGGGTAGGCATTTCCGAAGTAGTGTACCCAGTGAGTTTCTGGAAGCAAATGAGAGACACACCAGAGGAGCTTTGTAGTACTTCGGTCGGTACTCAAGAAGAGGAGGTACTATATACACAGGAGGGGCGCGCGCGCACAGCCCTTTACTCATCGAGAACGTTCGAGAGATTTTTTCACTATTTCAATAACATACGAAAAACAACTTGATGCTCTTTCCGCAGTAAAAATAGCGAGGAATATCGTGAAAATGATTAATATGGTTGACACTGTTGAAATTAGTAGATTTGGAGTATAAAAAATGGGCGATTGTGTAACGCGTTGAGACGGTGGCGATGAGGGGGGACCGACGTTCGATGGAGTTTGACCAATAGATGGCAGGAGATGTGCGATGAGAGGGTCGAAGGCGGCGGCGAATAGCGTAGCGGCGAGTACGGCGGCACGATATTCTCCGGAATGGCCGTGGAAGTATCCGGGAGTCTCGCCGTCAGCAGCCATAGTAGACATGGCGGGTTTTAGCTTACGTGAATGACGGCGATAGTTGAAAAATAAGGGAAATATTGTCGTTAAATCGTGTGCTACATGTGTGTTACGCGTTACGAGAACCGTCAATTGGTGTCATATGATTAATCCGGAAGGTAAAAATGCAGAATGTAGGACAAGTAAGCACCTCGGATAGCCAGAAGAACGATAAACCGAGTGCACAAGTACATCACGACATTGGGAAAACGTCGTCGACTCCCCAGTCCTCGAACTCAAGTCCCACCAAGTCGGAAACCGAGACCTTTTCCGAATTGCAGCCACGCTTTATGACAGACTCGTCGGAGAGCGAGGAAGACAGCATTTCCGAGGTAATCCTCCATCTTTTTTTCCTTTTTTTCTTCGTCTTATTTCTCATGATAAAGGAGGATGGACTTGGGGACAGATAGACGCAGAAGCAAAAAAAAAAGCAAAAAAAAACCTCGGAGAGAAAAAAGAAAAATAACATTGAAAAGAAAGCTCAACCTAAAGTTATATCCTTGTGTTTGGCCCTCGACTACTTGCGATCGGAGTATGCACCCCGACGTGAATTCTATGCTAACGCGCGGATTGCCCTTCTCCGCGATCTCTCTCTCTCTCTCTCCCTCTCCTCGCTCGCTCGCTCGCACTCTCGTTGCCCAGCACTTGGCGAACAGAACGCGCCTCTCGAGCTGCCTAGTTTTCTGCACTGCTCTCTTCCTCCTCGCGCTCTACTCGCCTCGACTCGTCGCGGAGAGCTTCGCGAATTTATATATCCATTCTTTCGCGCTGTCGAGACTCCGAGCTGCGCGTTCTCCTTCATTCCCGATGTTTCCAACCATTTAGAACGCTCGAGCTCATATACCAAGAGACGACCGTTCGATTTTGACGATCAATCCCTCGAGGAGTGTTTGTCAGTTTGTTCACATGATTATTTTTTGCGCTATTTCACGCTCGCTCGTGTGTCTCGCGCCTCGCTGCTCCGCTGTACACCCGAGGCGTATTGTCATAGCGGATCTACCAGGATTTCGAGGGTCCCGCACGAGCAACGGTAACCCACGACTGCACGACGCAGTCTTTTACCCCCTCTGACTCGGGATTTTCTGCGAATTACACGATTACACTTTCGCGAGTGCAAGAAAGAGCGAGAGAACAATAAAAGCGAGAGATTGATATCGCGTGCGTGTTTCGTTGTAGCTTCGATGCGTATACCCGAGCGTGTGCAAATCAGCGAGAGTCCGCGATGGAAGGCAGCGGCGGGAGCAGTAGCAATCTCGTATTTATTATTTCGTTTCGAGGAGCTTGGGAAATGGAAATTCCTACGGTGAAAGAGTTATCTGTGCGAGATGGTCCAGGCGGTGACTCGTCCTCGGTCTGCCCTCCCTCCCTCCCTCTTTCTTCGCCCGCAATCAGCCGTTGAACAAAGTTAATCGGCCAGGAGAATGCCTCTGGTGGAAGTCAGGTTGGTGGCTTTAATCGCAGGCCTACGACCGAACCGCTGTTGCTGCTCTTCTCCCACTACCCGGGAGCTCACTAACTCACGGATACAACGGGGATCCTTCCATCCTTCCTCTCCCTTGTCCCCGACAAAGATCTCGCCGTTGTTTGCCTCTCGTGAGCCAAACGGCAAATAAACCCGTACAAGCGAAACAAATAAATCCAATAGATATAATGAAAAATATGCGATGTGAAAATTTCCCGATGAACAAGAAAGAAAGAAAGAAAGAAGAAAAAAAACGTTATATAACTTGGATTATATGCGTTAATAGGTAGTAGCTGCGCCGAAACGTCAGTGTCGAACATACTAGCATGTGCGGCCAGCCAATGCTCGCTGGCTCATTACCTACACAACCGCGAGTGTGTCAACGTCAAACTGTTCCTCGAATCAACTTACCGTGTTTGTGTCTTTCACGGGTGTGAGCGTGCCTTCTGTATACATTATTTATTATTGTTGCCATTTTTTTTATCTCTCACTTCGCGTTGGACACATCGTTTAGGTAGAATTCTTTGATCGCGTTCCTCCTTTTTTTAAACATTACTACAGAGATGAAGGAGGAGAACCCGCATTCGCGTATCGTCTATTCCATCATCCCTACACATAATTTTATGTCGTTATGCCCCATCAATGCGACGTTGTAATGATCAGCAGTTACGCGCGCGTCGTGGTTTCCTCCCATTTCTGTACAGCGCGTAGGTCTCCGCGATAAAGCGTTGTGCCCGTTTCCGCATGGTCTTTTCATTCCTATCTAATTCGCGTTTTTATCTGTCGGTACGTACGTATAAAGCATTTACGTTGCGTGCATGCGCCTATATATATATATACACACACACACACACATATCTCTCTCTCTCTCTCTACTGTAGGTAGTTGACGCATCGCTTTATTATTTGCGTGCGTTCGTGGCTCGCCGGATGTCCACGAGTCCATCGGTCAATCGTCTGCCCATCGTAGTGTCGTCGTCGTCGTCGTCGTCTCCGTGATCTTGGTTGGTGTCGAGGAACGCGATCAAGAATACGTCGAAAAATCGACGAGCAAAGCGAAGCTGACGTCTAACATTCGTGTTCGTGGTCGTGACCGCGGTCGTCGTCGTCGTCGCCACCACCGCCGCCGCCGCCGCCGCCGCCGCCGTCGTCGCCGCGTAAGTGTTGAGGGAGCGTGAGAGTAGTGTGTCGAGTGTATCAGATGGAAGTGAGCGAGTGAAGCGAACGGGCGGTCGACGAGCGTAGCCCCTTCGGTCGTGTCACGCCGCGTTGCTGCTGGCATATCTACTTTGGTATTGGTGAGTGCGACGGGATCGTGAAAAAGAGATAGAGAGAGAAAGAAAGAGAGAGAGAGAGAAAGAGAGAGCGCGGTGCGCGACAGCTTCTTCGAGTAAGCCGTACGTTGTGCGCCGATTCTATTGGTGTCTGTGTGTATGTGTGTCGAGTGATGCTCGTGTGTTGGATACGACGTGAGCCGAGCCACCATATTTATTTGATATTCTAGCGGAGAGTGGCCCTCGCGGGCTTCGTACGTTCGTTGAGCTCGTTCGGTGTTCGCCTTCTGCGAATAATAATTTAGCCCCCCCGAGGTCTCGATCGACCGTTCAGGCTGCTCTTCCAAACGGCCGCCCCGTCCTTCGCTCTCTTTCTTGTCGCGGGTGGTCGTCAATCGGAATCCCGGATTACTCGCCTTTCTGTCTCGTTATTATGAAGCTCTCGTGCGAAAAGGTAGAACGAGAATCGTAGGTAAGCGCGGAAACCGAGGGCCCGGAGGAGGAGGGGCACGAGGGTGGCTTGGGATTACCGAGCAAGTGTCAGTTCTCTCCACTCTATTCCCCTTTGAAATGGCTGCACATTGTTTCAACCTCTCTCTCTCTCTCTCTCTCTCTCTCTCTCTCTCTCTCTATCGCTCCTTCGCTTCGTCCCTTTTTTCTCCCCACCCCTATATCGACTCACCACTAACTACCGTACTTGGAACCTTTTCCGCTTTTCTGATCGGCCTTTTTTCACTTTTCCGCATCATCCTCGCATCGCCGTTTTCTCTGCTTGCTTCTAGCGATATATATCACTATATCCAGTGTACTTACTACGTTACGACTTTCACTGCTATCGAGCGTGCGTGTGCGTGTATATATATATTTATATATCTACCTACGGTCCCTCATGCTTTGGCTCACTTCTCTCTTTCTCTCCCTCGGTCTCTCTCTCTCTCTCTGTGTGTGTGTGTGTGGTGTGTCTCTTTTCTTTCTATAGCGTTTTTTCCTTGAATTTTCGATCTCATCTTCGACCATTCTGTGTGCCGCTGGTTGCTCCTCGTTCCCCCGTTCCTGCTATCCTAGCGGCGGAGTAGCTACGGCTACGTCTACGGCAATATGTACTACAAGCAGCAGCGGACCAAGCGGATGCTCCGCGCAGGACTGCCGTTTTTTTTCACGTCCCTCTACAGTTTCTTGGATTCGCGGGGTGAGGCTGTGCGTAGTGTAGTAGTACTTACCCACCTATATTCGCAGTAGACGAGAGCCACACTTTTGTTGCGTTCTCCCTCTCTCTTTGACGATCGATCCTCGAGGCCAGAGATCTAATAATCGTCGTCATCCTCAACGTTAAAACTCAACCTCGGTGCATCGAACCCACGGCCACGTATTTTCTATCTCTCTCTCTCTCTCTCTCTCTTTGTCTCCTACACCTCGATATATATCGGACAGTTTTCAACCTCTGCACTCACCTAGTATTCTTAACAATTGTATTATTCTTTCGTCTACGTCGTCACGTCGCTCTTTCTCCGAGTTATCTTGCGCACCTCATAACCTCAATTTCATACGGGAGGGGACCTTCTTTTTTCTCAGCTGCGTGCTACACGGGTATTTCCCATCTCGCGCGTGCTTTCGTCTTTTGCCCGTATGTCTGCTATCGATAATGTTATCCGTCGTCGAACGGACGTCGGTATTTCACGAATGTGAAACGCAAAATGGTACAAACGCGTTTTACTCCCATCATTTTATGTCTAATTGCTCTTTTCTTTCTTCCTGCCTAGCACACTCTAGTCTTTGTTCCTAGCAAAGTTGCGACAGTTAACGATTCGCAAGTGGCAGCCATTTCACGCCGTTGACAAATGACCTCTGACAGCTTTATGCAGAGAAAATTGTTTTGTTACTCCTAAAAGTTAGTTTTTCCTTTCCATCCTTTGTTCTCATGGCGAATCCACGAGTATACGGACCAAAATCATCATATTCGACAATACGATTCTTGCTTGGCGTTAATTTATTTGAGTTTGTAAATACAAGTTGTTAGTTCGCGATTGTGGACCAGGTGTCGACAAGATCAATTTGAAATATAACATTTTAAATGTTTGTAAACAATTAAATTCAGTTTGGGCGGCAAAGCGATATTTTTTACGTTTCAAATTTTCACCTTTCTGTGTAAAAAAGTAACTATTTCCAGCGTCGCCTTGTGTATAAGATGCAATCAGTGAATTCTATAATAAACACATGGTTTATTGCAATTTTTTAACGAGAAACTGAGAAATTCCGTTGAGCCAGTTTCTCATTGCAAACAGCCAAAGTGATAACAGCCAATTATAGATGTAGAATTTAAACTTGTTTGTAAAGCTTTATTATAAAGATTGATGACTTTGCAAATTCTTGTGCAGATTCTTTGCGATAGATGCAAACTATGTTAAAAACTTATATGACAAAGTTGGATAATTTTTTTTTTTTTTTCCTCCAATGTTACAAAGTAAACGAGAAAATAGGAAAAGTATTTTAAGAAGCTCAATGTTTTTGATAATCCATTTCCATCTCTGTGAAAAAAAAAATTAGAATAATCGTGCACTTCTCTGGATATGCTCGCAAGGAAAGTTCTAACTTGAACTCCGTCGAGTCTTGTTTTCATTCTGGATTCTATGTTTGAATTTTGTAATATAAGACAATGTATAAAACAAAAGCAGCGAGAAATTTTTTAAATCTATTGGATACTAAGTTTACAGGGAAAGGAAGTTGCTAAAATTCGTGGAATTTTTGTTGTTTCCTCCAAGGTGGAGTGTTTTGCTATTGATCAAGCGGAATTGGACGAAGATAATCATCTGGAGACGTCGAAATTTTTGTTAACACCCGAGGATCCGGAACGTTCGGTGGATCCAGAGACCCAGGCACGCCTGGAGGCGCTCCTCGAGGCTGCCGGTATTGGAAAATTGTCGTCCGGTGATGGAAAACATCTCGCTGATCACGAAGTTCTTCGACGTTTAACATCGAGCGTATCTTGTGCGTTGGATGAAGCAGCGGCTGCATTAACGCGTATGCGCAACGACAATCCGCGTAATCAGAACGAAAAACGCACTCTTGTTGAAGCCTGCACGGACGGTGACGTCGGGACTGTTAGAAAGCTTCTCACGGAAGGTCGCAGCGTTCACGAAACTACTGAGGAAGGCGAGAGTATACTCTCCCTCGCCTGTTCAGCAGGATACTACGAACTTGCCCAGGTTTGTCTCTATTGCCATCGATAATATCTTGTCAGAGATATTATCGATTACCTCCTCTCTTAAGGTAACTTGCAGAAACAAGTTTAAACCTTCATTTTGTCAGTGGATGTTTATCCACTGACGATTATATCATAATCGTGATCCTACAAATCGATTTACGCTCTTATCCAGTAATCAGTGACAGTTTATTAAGATGAAAGTTATTTTGTCATTCGAAGATTGCCTCAAGAGAGAGAGGGACTGAGAGAGATAAATGAAGAGAGGATCGCCGAGTTATAAAACATGCCTGTAATGTGAAAAATCATAACCGTTTTGAAGCAGGTATTATTGGCCATGAATGCGAACGTCGAAGACCGTGGCATCAAAGGGGATTGCACCCCTTTGATGGAGGCAGCGAGTGCCGGCCACGTCGACATCGTCAGTTTGCTTATAGCTCACGGAGCAGATGTGAATGCTCAGTCGACGTCAGGTAAGAATTTCCGCCCACCAAATGTGTCTCATGTTCGCTCGATTTCTCGTGTTGTTTTCCTTCTCTTCTCACGACCGGCGAAGCCTCTACATTAATTTTTCACACAGGCAACACACCTCTCATGTACGGTTGCGCTGGTGGACACGAAGAGGTGGTAAAAGTTCTCCTAGAAGCTGGTGCCAACGTCGAGGACCACAACGAAAACGGTCACACGCCGCTTATGGAAGCTGCGAGCGCGGGACACGTTCCGGTTGCCAAGATCTTGCTCGAACACGGGGCCGGAATCAACACCCATTCGAACGAGTTCAAAGAGTCCGCGCTCACGCTAGCATGTTACAAGGGTCACCTGGATATGGTCCGTTTTCTACTGGAAGCCGGCGCTGATCAGGTAGATTATCGTTAATCGAATGTCCGTGATGTTAATAACAACTGTATAACGAGCGAGGTTTTTTTTTTTTTTTCTACATTTTCCAAACTTGAATTCCTGATCAGAAGATACTCCGAAAACGTAGAGAGTGTCCGTGAATTGTTGCAATAAAGAAATTAGCTCGTATTTAAAAAATCAGTAATACCTCCAAAGCAACGAAAATTCTTTTCAATAGTTTCGGTACGAAAATTTGAGATATTTGCTGTTGTATTTAAATATCAGAGAGGAAAATAAAGTAGCTTGAACTACGGTAGTAGTTTGTATTGGTGTTCGAAGACAGCGTTTGCACTTGCAGGAGCACAAGACGGACGAGATGCATACAGCCCTGATGGAGGCATCGATGGACGGTCATGTGGAGGTTGCAAGATTGTTGTTGGATTCCGGTGCTCAGGTCAACATGCCAACCGATAGTTTCGAATCGCCTCTCACCTTGGCAGCTTGCGGTGGTCATGTTGACCTCGCGATGCTTCTGATCGAGAGAGGCGCCAATATCGAGGAAGTCAACGACGAGGGTTACACGCCCTTGATGGAAGCGGCGCGCGAGGGTCACGAGGAGATGGTGGCTCTTCTCCTGAGTCAAGGTAACAACATTATTACACCCTCTTTACGTTTACATTTTCATTTTATATTTCTCATGTCCAATAGACATTAGAAATTCTGAAATGCTTGAAACTAGTTTAATCGCTCGATGAATTCGATGGAAGTGTAATGCCAATGACTCGCATTCTGCAGATATTCGATAGAAATTTAAAGAAAATACGAAAAGTTGTCGAGACAATTTAAAAAAATTGGCACTCTTTCGATGAATGTGAGGAAAACCATGAAAAACGGTTGGGAAACTTGTACGACACGCTAAATCATTTGTTTAATGTCTCAGGGGCAAACATCAACGCCCAGACGGAGGAGACTCAGGAGACAGCGCTAACGCTCGCGTGTTGCGGTGGATTCCTCGAGGTTGCCGATTTTCTAATAAAAGCCGGTGCAGATATCGAGCTAGGTGCCTCGACGCCCCTAATGGAAGCCGCACAGGAAGGCCATTTGGATCTCGTTCGATATCTCCTCGAGTCTTCAGCGGACGTTCATGCCCAGACTCAAACCGGTGACACTGCCTTGACGTATGCCTGCGAGAACGGCCATACAGACGTTGCCGATCTTCTCCTGCAATACGGAGCTGACCTGGTTCGTACGCACTACCGTTTATTACATTTTACAATGATCAATGAGCCATTCTCTGCCAACTTTATCCTTCAGTTTTGTACATATAACGCCAGACTACAGAAAATTTAGGGCAGCGTATCAAGTGCTCGCGAGAGAGTGTAAAAAAATATATGTATAAATAAAAGTGACTGATGAGAAACAACTGTTATATCGTCATATTTTTCTGAAGGTATTTAGCTGAATAAATGTGTCTCTTCTGCTGCACAGGAACACGAATCCGAAGGAGGTCGAACACCACTGATGAAAGCTTGCAGGGCTGGTCACCTCTGTACAGTGCAGTTTCTCATATCCAAACTAGCCAGTCTCAATCGCAATACTACGAATAACGATCATACGCCACTTTCGCTCGCCTGCGCCGGTGGACACCTCGCTGTGGTCGAGCTCCTACTTGCGCAGTCCGCCGATCCATTCCATAAACTGAAGGTAACTATTATGTTCGATATTCAACATGCTTTACGGGTATTAAATGAAAGCATGAAAAGCTTTGAAAACATTAACACATTTGACCATTTTTTTTCCCCATTTTTTTTTCAGGACAACTCTACGATGCTGATAGAGGCTGCCAAGGGTGGTCACACGAGCGTTGTTCAGCTTTTGTTGGATTACCCTCATAGCATTATAATGAATAACCCTCATAACGCGGCGCCTGCTCCGATGTTGCTTCCCCAGCAGCAGCAGCAGCAGCAGCAGCAGCAGCAGCAACAACCACAACAACAACAACAACAATTACCACCGCAACAAATTCAACCCCAGCAGCAGCTACAACAGCAGCAGCCTCAATCTTCTCAACAACCACCTCAGCAGCAACAACAGCAGCAGCAGCAGCAGCAACAGCAGCAGCAGCAGCAACACCACCAACAACAACAACCTCCACTGCAGCAGTTGCAGCAACAACCGCATTCGCAACATCAAACGCTTCTGCAACAGCACACAGCGCATCAGCATCAAACGCAGCAACAATCCGCCAGTCAACAGCAACAGCAGCAGCAGCAACAACAACAACAACAGAATCAGCAGCAACAAGCGAGCGAGCAACAGAACCAATCGCAGAATTTACAGCCTAAGCACAACACGGGCAAATCGTTGCTTAGGAAGAATCGTTCGGTGACGATGA
The DNA here is from genome assembly GCA_949699805.1 of Tromatobia lineatoria. Lineage (NCBI taxonomy): Eukaryota > Metazoa > Arthropoda > Insecta > Hymenoptera > Ichneumonidae > Tromatobia > Tromatobia lineatoria. Next base: position 22,193,109 of record OX453039.1, read on the forward strand.
TGCCCGATATGAGTCTCACCTCCGCGGAAGCGCAGCAAGTACGAACTCAACCTGCAGGTGAAGCCGAAACTACCACCACGACTAACAAGGACAATGCCACGAATATCCTCGATAAAGGTAGCGGAGGCTTCACTGGTCTCTCCGAGGCTAACATCAGTCTTAGTTCCGCCGCTGCGACTCTCGCTAATCCTACACTCAATTCTGCTTCTGCAACGGTGGCTAATAACGACAACAGCCGAAAGAACATGCCCTTTGCGCAAATGGTACGAAAACAACATATTCTCGACGAATTGCAGGTGAGTTATTTGTTACTTTATCTTTTACATTTTTTTTTTTTTTTTACTTTGCGTCAAAATAAATCTGCCATCTTTGCAGAGGGTTGAACGGGAGCTGCAGATTGAAGAATCAGGGCACTTGTTTTTGGGCCCTTCTGGTACGGCCGCCAACACTCTTGGAGGACAACATCAGCAGCAAGCCGCCGACGTTGTCGAATCAACCGAATCTTCACTTCCGGGTATTTTGAATATCGACTTGCCTGACTATGCAGCGGGTAAGTTTAAGCGCCTCGTACACTCTCAACTTTACGTTTCTCAATATTGAGTAATCATTTGTTTTTTTTGCAACGACAAAATTTGAAATACGCCCCTAAAATCGCGACACATTGAAATAAAGAAAAACAACTCATCTCGAAGAATCATGACTTTTACAAAGTGAAAAGAATGTTGGTATTAAAATGAAAAAAATCAAGGTTTTTGAATAATGCGAAAGTTTGATGTAGAAATGATGAATAATGTTTGGAAAGAGCATTGGTTACAAAAGTTGGATTTCGGTAGGTCTTGTCTGCGGTCTGAGCGGTACATCGGGAAGCTTGCTGGACCAGGAGGCCGAGTCGGTGATATCGGCGTATACGGCTGGTTATTACTTGAGTAAACGGATAGTGTTGCAGAAGAGTCTGCGACAGGTTGAGGAGGAGTACAGACCGGTAGCACCGGTGCCGGGTGAGAGCTTCCCGATAGTTAGCAGCGGAAGCAGCAGCAGCAGCAGCAGCAGTGGTGGTGGGAGCGTTAGCGCGGGTACCAGTTTTCCAACGACACCACCGCCGCCGTTATTTATGCCACCAATTGCGTCAGCGATGGTAGGCACAGGAGGCTCGAGTTTCGGGGTTGTCAACGGAGCCACGCCGAGCGCTGCTGTCGCCGGGAATATGAGCGTCGCGGCATCGCCCGGATCACCTAGTATCGTCGTTTCGCCGTCGAGCAACGTCGCAACGGCTCCGACGCCCCTGTCCCAACCGATAACCGCGAGTAGCGACGTCAGTCAAAACACTGCTATCAGCGACCGACCGAAAGCCAAACCCGTGTCGAAGAAAGAAGGAAAGAACGTGAGGAAGGCCGCTGCAGCCGCCGCTGCTGCAGCAGCTTCGGGAATGGTCGCCGGAAAGATACAGCAGTCCCAACAACCCCAACTTCAGCAGCAACCCCCGCTACAACCTCAACAGCATCTGCAACAACAACCCCAACAGCTGCAGCTTCAACTTCAACAAGTTCAGCAGCACCAGCTTCAACTTCAACAAGTTCAACAGCAATCCGTTCAGCAACAAGGCCAACAACAACAGCAGCAGGAACAACAGGTTACGCTTATGGCTGGCTTGCAACAACAGTATCAACAGAAACAACGGGAACACACCTACCAGGTTCAGCAGGTTCATCAGTTACAGCAACTCAACGAACAACTTCAACTTCAACTCGATCAGGTCCAGGTACATTAACCGTCTTTATTCTTCTCCAATTCTTCTGTTCTGTTATGACCGTTGACGTTTTTTCTAAAACTTTGACAGAGTATTTGAAAAGTGGAAAATTAAGTTTTTTTTTCTTTCTATAAGACGAAAATTTCTCGGATAGCTAGCAAAAGAGCAAAATCAATTGGCCTGACTTCCCTATTGATTATCTCTATTTATTTATCATTTAGTTTCAGCGGTTGTATATGGAAAATGAATTTCATATCTCAATTATTGACACTTCTCTTCTCTCGGGGTTTTTTTTACGCGGTAAAGAAAAATAAAATTCGTCTGTGAGTCCCTGTCATAGATATTTTTGTTCATGGCTAAAATACCCCCGGGAATACACTCATTGTTTGCCTGAAAATGGCTGCAATGAATAGCCCCTGTACAAGCGCTCATCCTTTGCACCCAGGTACAGCAGCAATCTCCTCCTCATCAACACTACCAACATCCTCAAGATCACGAACCAGAGGTCGTTGAGGAGGAGGAGGACGGTGAACAAACTGTCGCTGGGGGCTTCGGACGGTACGGTATTCTCAGGCCTATACAGTTGATGGAGTGCCTTCGTCCTGCGCGTGGCCAACACAACAATCTTGGCCAGGTATGTCGGAACGCCATTCCCATAGTGCCTTTCAAGTCCGCTCCCCCCCCCCCCCCCCCCCTGCCCGAACAATATTTTTTTTCTTCTCGCTAGACGAATGTACAATATTTTTTTCATCAATGAAAAACTGCGTGAAAGAAGAGAAGTACACCAATTGGGATATCGATATATATCTCCAATGATGAGCGAAACTCATTTTTTTCCCCCTCACTGTAAATATTTGTTTTGATGAAAATTGAGATACCTGTTTAGGAAGATTTTGTGCTGATATTGCCACGATAAGTTCAAAATATAAGGATGATGCAAAAATAAAAAATTCTTGTACAATTTAAAAGGGCTCTAAGTTTACTTTTGATATCATATACAATGACCGATTTTTTCACAAAACATGTTTTACATGTATTTCCATTTATTATTCTCGATAACAGCACTTTGTAGTTTTTTTTTCTTCTTTCATTTTTCCTATATGTGATTCTTTGGACTTGTGATAGCATATTGTAGTTTTCAATCAATAAAAAGGCGAATAGCATAGGACCACATGGTTCGTTTTACACCTGGATCATTTGGAAATGCCAAATCGAAATTTTAACGTACCGGAGACAACTGTGAGAGCAGCTACGTTAATAGAAATATCTAACGTGTGTGTGACTACTTTTCTCGTGAGCGCAGGAAAATTCGGAGCAAGCGGTCGTGCCGGGACAATCGCAGCAAGAAATGCTGAATCGATGTATCGGACCTGGCGAGTGTCCGATTTTCGAGGCTATAATGAAAAACGATAAGAACATGTTCGAGCTTCAGGATGGCACGCAAGTTCCTCTCGAGACGGTTGCTGATATTTTCGAAGCACTGCATTTTGACGACGTTCCTGATGGTAATTTTCACCATTACTGTCTACGTAGAATATAATAACAAAGGAAAATGCTGGTTCTTTCTGACGACACATACAACTGCTATATTGTAGCTTGTATATTCGCAGGCCCGGATGGCGAGGAAGACCTTTATTTAAAAAAATTGGAGCTGATGTACAGCGAGGATCAGCAACAATTGTCCCAGCAACAACAACAACAACAACAGCAACAACATCAGCAGCAGCAGCAGCAGCAGCAGCAGCAGCAACAGCAGCAGCAACAGCAGCAGCAACAGTTGCAACAGCGCCAGAAACATCACTGGTCGCTACGTCAAAAGTCGGAACAGGTAAGAATAAATCGTTCCCTCGAATCCATTCGTGTTCTTCTAGATAACTTTTTAAATTCCCTTTCAAACTTTTCTTTCAAGTGGGTAAACATTGGAAGCCCAGTAAAAGCCTATCGATTTCTGAAAATCAAATGTTTGATTCTAGGAGAAAAACGTTCGTGCGAAGGTCGTCGCGGAATTGCTGGCCGACCCTGCCTGTGCCAAGTTGGTAATGAACGGTTTCACAAGGAGCCGACGCATCATGCAGAAGAAACGAATGGACGAAGCCGCCGCAGCTGCCGCCCAGCGTACCTTATCGAGAACCTCAGACCGTTTTGGTCAGCAGCAACCTGCAGCACAGCAGCAAATTCAACCTCAGCTTCAGGTCCAACAACAACAACAACAACAACAACAACAACAACAACAACAACAACAACAAGCTCAACAATCTCAGCAGGTGCAGCAAATCTGTTCAATGACTACGCAATGCGCGTCCGCGAATCAAGTTCAAGTGGCGACGCAAACCCAAGCACCGTCGGTTGTTGCGGCAGTAGCGGCGGCCGCAGCAGCGACTTCTAACGCCGGCGTAGCACTCGACACCGAGAAACAGGTGTACACCGCTCCGGCAACGGGAAAAGGCAAAAAAGCACGATATCCTCTAGTATCGCAGCAGCAAACGTGTCAGCAACAATCGGTGGTTAATCAGCAGCAGCAGCAGCAGCAGCAGCAGCAGCAACAGCAACAGCAACTGCAGCCGCAACAACAACAACAACAACCACCGCAGCAGCAGCAGCAGCAGCAGCAGGCTCACCAGGTTCAACAACAACCGCAAAGCCAACAACAGCAACAACAAGCGGTGGGTAATTTCCCAAGCCAGAATTATCAACTGGATCCAACGGCAGTTGCGGGCCAGTATACAACCGGTGGCCCTGGCGGTCCGGTTCCGGGAACACCGAGCGCCAGTTACACAGGGGCAAATCAGGTGCCACTTGCGCCTTTTTCATGCATGGACGTAGATTCGGAGACCGACAGCAATCACGACACCGCGTTGACACTCGCTTGCGCCGGAGGACACGAGGAACTCGTGGAATTTCTGCTCAGTCGTGGCGCGGACATCGAGCATCGGGATAAAAAAGGCTTCACGCCATTGATACTCGCGGCTACTGCGGGACATCAGAAAGTCGTGGAGATTCTATTGAATCATGGAGCGGATATCGAGGCGCAGTCGGAAAGAACGAAAGACACGCCATTATCGTTGGCCTGCAGCGGTGGTAGGTTCGAGGTTGTCGAGCTTCTGCTCAATCGAGGCGCCAATAAAGAGCACCGTAATGTTTCGGACTACACGCCGTTGAGTCTCGCCGCATCGGGCGGCTATGTTAACATTATAAAATTATTGCTGAGCCACGGAGCTGAAATAAATTCGCGAACCGGCTCGAAACTCGGAATTTCGCCTCTCATGCTCGCGGCAATGAACGGTCACACCGCCGCTGTTAAATTGCTTCTCGACATGGGCAGTGATATAAATGCTCAGATTGAAACTAATCGGAATACCGCGCTGACCCTCGCGTGCTTTCAAGGACGACACGAGGTCGTTAGCCTTCTTCTCGATCGCAAAGCCAACGTTGAACATCGCGCGAAAACTGGACTGACGCCTCTCATGGAAGCCGCCAGCGGAGGTTACGTCGAGGTTGGCAGGGTTTTGCTCACCAAGGGCGCGGACGTCAACGCGACACCCGTGCCGTCGTCACGTGACACCGCTCTGACAATCGCAGCCGATAAGGGCCACTGCCGTTTCGTCGAACTTTTACTCTCACGGGGTACACAAGTTGAAGTGAAAAACAAAAAAGGCAACAGTCCACTTTGGCTCGCCGCTAATGGCGGCCATCTAAGTGTCGTTGAATTACTTTACTACGCAAATGCCGATATAGATTCTCAGGATAATCGCAAGGTTTCCTGTCTCATGGCTGCCTTCAGAAAGGGTCATATTAAGGTCGTTAAATGGATGGTTAATCATGTTACACAATTTCCAAGCGATCAAGAGATGACGAGGTATATTGCGACGGTAAATGACAAAGAGCTCCTGGAAAAATGCTCGGAGTGCGTCAAGATCATCAGAGCAGCTAAGGAAACCCAAGCGGCGCGTGCCAATAAAAATGCGACGATATTGCTTGAGGAATTGGATATGGAAAAGACGAGGGAAGAATCTAAAAAAGCAGCCGCTGCGAGAAGGCGTGAACGCAAGAAAAAGAAGAAACTCGAGAAAAAGGAAGAGAAACGAAAGCTCCATGAAGAGAATAAGAAGAACGAGACGATATACGAGGACAAGGAGGATAATGGAAAGAAATCGGATGACGAGGATGCCGATAGGGAGGACGATAGCGATCACGAAGGCGGCGGCGGCGGCGGCGGTGGCAGCGGAAGCGCCTCCGCTACTGCCAACGCATCTGCCGTAGATACCTGTGGGAGACTCGATAACGTTTCCTCACCCGTTAACCGAAGCCCCGAGGACCCTGATAAGGAGGAGGGCGATAGCGGCTTTGACGCCAACAGCCAGGGAAGCTGCAGCAGCAATGATGTCAAAGCGAGGGAACGGAAGAAGGATAAGAAGAAAAAGAAAAGCACCAGTCCGGGAAATAATATTAGTAACAATAATATCAATGACAAAGATACGTCACCTCATAGATCGGCAAAACCTGTTGTACCTCCGGCCGTGCCGGCACCGGCGGCCACGGCGACGACGACGACGACGGCCACGGCCAATGTACCCTCGCAAAACACCGTCACACCTACCAAGTCTCAAGGCTCGACATCCGACAAGTGAGTTTAATTAATTTTTCACGAATAACAATTTTTTTTATGTTTTTTTTTTTTTTTCCCCCCAAATCAATTAATCACAATATCGAGGTGAAAGTATTATTGAATTTTCTCGTTGTATTGAGCATCACCGTGGTGTCTTGCTTTTTGTAGAAGAATGTCGTCGGGTATGGGAAGCTGCAGCTCCTCGAGTTCGGCACCTTCGGTATCGAGCACCCGAGCCGCGACTACAGCTGCCGTTAATTCCAGCGAAAGAAAGCTCAAGGGTCAACTCGTGTTCGAATCCTCGCGGCATCCCGCAGATCGCGAGGACTTCGAGGCAACCGGCAACGAGACCTACGTCTCAGGGAAAGGAAAAAAGTCGAGCGGTAATCAGTACGACAACGAGACAGTTGGTACTTCCGTAAAGACAAATAGTTCCACCAGTCCAAAACAAGGCGGTAAGCGCGAGGAAGGATGGAAAGAAGTTGTCCGCAAGTAAGTTGTTTCACAGTTATTTTACCAATGACGTATGCGTTTACTTTCTTTTTTTTTTTATCGCTCGATGAACCTTGCGCGTGGAATCGCTAATCGCGTATGGACGATAACTCGCCGAGTGTACCGATCATTGCTTTTTTCAATCCCCAACTGAGAAACTCACTGGCCGACCGAGAATTTGACAATCACTCGTTTTCCTTCTATTTATGTGTCTTTATTATGTGACTTGTCGTTACGAAAAATCAAATCTAACTATGGAACAATTGATAAAGCACTTTTATCAGCCAATCATTTCATAGGGGCTTTCCTAGGAAGAATCGTTAGTACTTACTTAAACTCGTGCAAACAGGGATAGGCACAGTGAAGCAAATAAATAATTTAGTATTTCCACGAACAAAATTACTTATCAAAAACAAATTAAATCTAAGTAGGAAAAATTGAATTATCATTTCAATTATTTGCCTCTGTTTGGGCACAACGATATTTGCGATATTATCGGTCGGCAATTGGCTCGTCTCGGCGCAATGTTTATCAAGTACCATCCGAGTTGAATACATTTACACGAAAATCATCAAAATGTGTGTTGTAATCGAAAGATTCTCAGATAATTTTCTAATAATTTTGGCGAATTATCCATCAAGGTTATTGTAATTTAACTACGTTAAAGAAGCGTTTTAAGCTTAGTTTTCAGAAAAATATGTTATCCTTAATTCCGACGATATCCAATCGATCGTCTTTTTTTTTCGTGACCATAAACAAAATCTACCGACTTTACAGGGGCCAGTCTGACGATTCGGGAAGATTCATGAATTCTCCGTTTCGCTCGAAGAAAGTTTCAGTGCCACCGAACGCAATCAGTCGCGTAATAGGTCGAGGCGGTAGCAACATAAACGCGATTCGTGGTGCAACTGGCGCTCATATCGAAGTGGAAAAGCAGAGCAAATGTCAGGGCGAGAGAATAATAACGATCAAGTACGTGTATTCGTAATGAAAAATATTTCAACGATACTTTCAATACACTGAGTTTACACATCGACTTATTATTCGTAGAGGATCGACCGATGCCACGAAACAAGCTCATACACTGATAGCGGCACTCATCAAAGATCCGGACGTTGACATACTGCAGATGTTACCAAAAACAAAGCTCACCGTTGTCACGTCTTCCTCTTGGGACAAAACGACTATTCCTGTATCAAATATCGTAAGTATCACAAACTTTTCCGGGTTCTTCTAAGGAAGTCACCGAATATTCTTTTATGAAATAATTTTCCTCGTTTATTAAGTGCAATTTCTTAGCTGTTTCTGGATGTGAGGGGGTCGGGGGGGGGGGGGGGGGGGGTGCAAATCACCGGCGAAAAATCTAAAACGACTACAATCGAATATTCACGCGAATTGTAAAAAAGTTGATGCTATTTGTCTGGTGAAAATGGAAACGTACCACGTAAACCTACAATATTTCGTTGGTCGGGATGTTTAGGCGACAAAGAGTAGGGCGGGTTCGGCAAAGACAGCTCCATCGTCTAGCAGTACAGCGGGTTCGCAGGCGAGCAAATCCGGTGGTGGTTACCCGTCCGGTACGTCGTCCGTGGGTCAATTGATGCCAGTGCGTTCGTCATCGAGTATCAAGCTTAGCGGAGCTCTTCCGACCCAAATGCCGCGAGCAACCGCACCGAGGCTCATCGCAGCTGGTAAGTCATTGCTTCTCACATATCAATCCTTTAACTACTCTCCATAGATGAAAGAGAATCTGAGACTGGGCTGCGCGTTCGAGAAGTCGGGATATTAGAAAATCACGTCGGACTTTCGCGGTAGGCGCGCGCGGCTCATCGAACGCTCGAAGGACGCTGCTTCGACTGGCTCCCCGATGTAATTACGGTCCTTCCACTGCGCGGCTCTTCTACCATTGTACCATAAACGACAACACGAAAAACTAAACAAAAAACTAAACGAAAAACCGAAAAAAAATTCTTAGAAATCGTGTAATAAAAACGGTAACGCAAAATCTGATAACTTCCCCACAGCAGCGGATAAACGTACGCAGTCCCAAATGTCATCGACGAGCAATACAAAGACGACAATGTCTTACACGAGCGCCATTATGACGGCTGGACGTTCCACGAAAACCGTCACGACAATCACGAACCAAACGTCGTCGTTCGCCGCAAAACTCTCTGAAATCACTGCCTCGAATCATACCTCCGCCACAGTCATGCAATCGAACCATAATCAAGGAAATAAGATGAAAACATCGCAATCAAGCTCTGTGACCGTAATGTCGTCCACAGCCCCGACAACGCCACAGACGTCGCCACAGCAGCCAGCTGCCTTCGGTTCAGCCTCATCATCGGTTTCCTCAGGTGGCTCCTCTACCGTCAACCCCTCGTCCGGCAACATCGCTGGTCCATCGGCGCTTTCGAGGACGTCACCGAAACACTGCCGGCCACTGCCCACGCTGTCAGCACCACCGATCATCCACTATTCCGTCGGTAAATCCTCCTATTCACCTGGTTCATCTAGTGCATCGAGTCAGTCAACGAGTCTTGGCTCGACCAGCCTCTCCAACGGTTCCGACAACGTTGGATCCATCGTCAACTCTGCCAGCTCCATTCGCGTTACACCCTCGCCACCTGCCGCCCTTTCGCAAACTCCCACAATCTCCCAACAGACTGCAGCCGCTGCCGCCGCCGCCGCCGCCGCCGCTGCGGCTTCTGCGGCTATTGCCGCTGCTCAGCAACATCAGCAGCAGCAGCAGCAGCAGCAGCAACAACAGCAGCAGCAACAGCAGAGCCACCATCATCAACATCAGCACTCGCAACAGCAACAACCACAACCGATCCAACCGCCTCAACAGCAGCAGCCACAATCGCAACAGGCTCAACAGCAACAGCAACACTTACCAACCTCGCAGTCTCAACCGCAATCGCAACAGCAATCCCATTCGCAACAGCAGCAAATGCGTAGTTCTACTCCTATCGCACCGACGATACAGGATCAACAACAACAACAACAACAGCAGCAGCAGCAGCAGCAACAGCAACAACAACAACAACAACAACAACAACATCAAGCTCAGCCAGCGACGAGCAATACACCACTCGAGTATTCACTGTTTAACGATACATTTTCGAAAGTAACGCAACAGTCGATGTGGGGTGGCAGGGAAAACGAGTCACAAAAAGGCATGAATTTTGCGACTGTAGCGGGTGGTGGGGTGAACGTTAATGCATCCGGTAGCAACTCTACAAACAAATTCATCGACAGCGCTCCACCGCAGGTTCGTCATGTTTTTTTAAAATTATGTAGATTTTATTTTTGTTTTTCGTTCTTCCTAGTGGACGTCATTTAACGATATTCTTGTGTACGTGAAGGTCGACGCTTCAAAAGCCCCGGGATATCGAGGAGCAACAGCTATGTGTTCGCCAGTCTCGAGCAAGTCGCAGCCCGGCAATAGTGGCAATAACTCAAACACCGGTGGCAACGCGATCGGTAGCGGAATATCGCCATCGGGAATCCACAGCGCTATTCAACCGCCGCAGTTTCAGTCGTCGGTTAATTACAACGATCATCCGCATCCAGGCAACAAACCACCGGGAAGTTTAGCAGTCGCGCGACCGGTAATGGCTCAGCAGAATATCGAGATGGCTCAGTACAATCGTCCGGTATACCAAGCTGAAATAAGCGCGAGAAACGCCGCGGCGACGCATCAGCAGCACGTTATGCAACAACAACAGCAGCAACAGCAACAACAACAACAACAACAGCAGCAGCAGCAGCAGCAACAACAACAACAACAACAACAACAGCAACAACAACCACCACCGTCAACGTCCCAGCCGAACATCGACGTGAATCTCTTCAAGGCAAACAACAGCGGTTTCGAGCATCCCAATGTGAACTCGAGCCTTCTGAAGATGGTACCGAACGAGGCACAGTCGGGACATCCTCTGATGCCTTTCCATCCTCATATGCAGAGCTTCGCCCAGACTATGGGCGGTCAATCACCTAGCGTTAATACCACCGTCAGTATGTCGAGATTAAATCCACGTGCACCCGATTTTTCGAGCTCTCTACATCTGAATAGCAAGCCCCAGGTTTCGATGCTCAATGCAGCTACGGGAATTCATCCGAATATGTTTGCTACGGTGCCCGCGCCACCGCCGCCCTCTGCTATTCAACAGTCGAATAATCTCGCTATGTTAGGGGCGAATTACCCCATGGGAAAGTATCAGCAAGCGGCACCTGGTGGATCTCGCGTCCCGCCAAATCCAAGCATGGCTTCGTCCAACGGACAAACCCGATGGCCATTCGCACCGCCGCACAACAGCTGCCCTCCCCATCAGGATGCCATGATGGGACAAATAAGCTTCCCCAATCATTTGGCAAACATCGCTGGACAACCTGGCAATATTGATCTTATAACTAGCCTCGAAAATGGTGGTTCACCGGCTATGTCACCATCTTCGCCCGCACAAGTTGCGCAGGAAATGAACCAAATGAAAATCGAGGATCGCAAAGTGCCACGGCCAATCGGTACGGAAAGAGCGTGGAAAAATTATGCCACAGGAATGGGACCTGGTGGCGATGCCGATTCCATCAACTGGATGCTCAACAATGAGAAACTCGTCAACTCTTGGGCTAGCCTCGCTCCCGGCATGGACAGGCATCAGATGTTCCGACCAAATACTTCGTACAATCGCATGACCAACATCGATGCGGAATTACATCAAATGATGGAATCGACTTTTCAGGTAGGTTTCATTTTTTTTATATTACAAGCGATAGGCCATTTTTGCTTCGTTTTCATTAACGCAACATCAAAAATTCGAGATTTTCATATCTGGATTCTTAGATGGTCGTCTAAACGTGCTAAAACCGGTCGACGTTTCAACTTTTGTAAATTTCCAGAATTCACAGATCCCATTTTTTTTTTAAATAACTTTATCGTGTCAAAACTTATTTAAAAAAAAGAAAATGATGCAATACAAAAAATAATGTTGTTCTCCAAAGTTATACAAAATATATGAAAGCGTGAATTGTCGCCAACAGCATTTCGTTTTCCGAACGTTTCAGGGTCATTTGGACAATCAGCAACCATTCCCCAACGGCAGCGCAGCGGGACTCTCGTTGATACCAGGACTCACGTTACTGCCAGGTCAGTTCCCTGGTCTACCCGAAATACCTCATAATGAAAACGCTAAGATGGAACCACCCGCGTGGGGAATGTCCGATCCCAACCAAGATAAGCAACACCCAGTAAGTTTACCGAAATTGTCTATACATAACGTTATTATGTAAAAATCAGACCAATCAAATATTTTCGGTATCTGAAACACACACGCACACACACACACACACACACACACACACACACACACACACACACACACACACACACACACACACACACACACACACACACACACACACACACACACACACACACACACACACACACACACACACACACACACACACACACACACACACATATATATATATATATATATATATATATATATATATATATATATATATATTACTCACTTATTATAAGAAAGAAAAAAAAACATCCTTCATTTTTTGTTCTTTGTTGTAGGGATGGAACAAATGGAGCCACTAATTAACGAAGTCTTCGCTAATTCGCTAGTATTTCGTGAGCTTGAGCCCGCCCGAACAGAGAGTGAGTCCTTCTCATACATAATCACGAACGAGAACTATAAAAAAAACAAACAGAATTAAAGGAAACGTGTAGTTGGAATTAGTAGATTACAAAAAAAGAAAAGTATAAGAAAAAAAACCAGTGGCATGGCATAAAGGAGCAGCAGCAGCAGCGGAAGCGTCGTGGTTTCTTATAGACTCAACATAAATTACATTACAACCTATATTCATTGCAAACCCAGATTCAATATTACTTGTCATGCTAGGTGATAAGATGGTAAACCCTTACTACAAGTTATTGCTATTATCTCTAATATACTTATTCGAAATACGAATATTAACTGAATCACTGCGCATGGAGAAAGCGTGTGCCGATGGGTATCGAAAAGGTTGAAAAACTAAGTAAAAAATAATCAAGAAAATATTGTTAACTCAGCAGAAGCGTCCAAAATCGTACGGTTAACCACGATTATATCGAGGGGGGGGGGGGGGGGGGGGGTGTTCGATTCGAGATTAAGCAAAAAAAAGAAAAAAGATCGACAAAACTTGGCCGCTATCGTCGTGTTAGTTGCATGTTTCCATTGTAACGCGATTGTGAAATTGAACCTGAAATTTGAAATTAAATTTATCGATATAAAACGACGAGAGGAGGAAACAAAACGCGGATGGTTAATGAGACGGTAATGTGTCATTCTTCCATTTCGATGGTCATCCGATCTGATGTCTAACTTAACAATAATAATAATAATAATAATAATAATAAACAAAATAAAACGAAGAAAGACAACAAAGAAGAGACAAAAATTGAAATTGTAAATTACACGTATGATGTTATTAATTGCGGATGCAACGACTACGCAAATTCGAAACGTCGTTAGCGTTGCGCATCGTTCGTTGCGCCGCCTTTCTTTGAATTCACCTACCTTTTTTTCTGTTTGATTCTCTCTTCCAGTTGGCAATGTTGCACACAACTGCAGAGTTTTCTCTTCGAGCAGCGATCTACCCAAATTAGATATTATTTCGTATTATTCAGTAATAATTGCCCAACGTTTTCTTTTCGATTTATTTATGCCAAGAGTATCTATATATGAATTATCTATTGGTAATTCAGTGAAAAATAATATGAATATATCAGGATTATGTAAATAATTTACTTGTGCTAAAATTTCCAATTGACTGTCCCATTCATTGCCAACGGAGAATAGGAAAAAAAATCAAGAGACAAAGTCAGCAAAGGGGATTCACGCCGAGGGACAAGAATTACGAGTCCACGTGAGTCGTAAATTTTCATTATTTCGAGGCAACTATTCTTTTTCACTGTTCCCCCCCCCCCCCCCCCCCCCTTTCCCCTCAGATTCGTCACTTGCCATATCTGAATTTTCATACCATTCATCGTTCCGAGATTATGTACACACACAATACTTTGGACGACCATTAGCGCATTGTGCGACAAATAAGAGCCGATATTCAGCTGCTGTACTGCTCTTGCAGTGCCTCGATAAATATGTTTGGAAGAAACAAACTCGAGTTCCGAGACGGCGCGTTCAATACACACGTATCATACACAAAGTACTAATATCAACTTTAATTGTGTACGCTCGGATAATTAGTAAGAAGGTTGCGGGAACTTGCTGCGTTCTCAACGTCTCGTCGTTGCAAAGTTGCGACAAAGAAAAAATCCATGATTGAAACGCATTATTACAATGCCATTATCACGACCTCTGCACACGGATATACGAGTAGTAAATTTATGACGTCTGCCTGCCGGATGTATAAATATAAAACGATGGATAAAAAAGAAATAAAAAATCCGACATGATATTAAGTGATGATGGCAAGGGAGGTAGAGAAAATGAGTGAGACAAGCACCCAGTCCATATTACTGTCCAAATAGCGATATTCGCCACGGCGAACAGTCTTATTAATTGCATAGAGACATCACGTTTGTAAGCTACGATTTTATATATGTTATGCAACGTGATTACACGGGAGAACAAAACTCAACGTGCATTGAAAAAATAAAGAAAATACACCGGATGTAACAAATATTTGGAGCGAGCGCGTTTCGTAAGGTTTCAAAAGACTTTGAAGAAATCGGGTCATAGTGTTAAGCTCGACGTCGCCGCTCGCTACACTTCCTCGTCTCAAACGACACATTCAATGTATAACCCGAACCTCGCAAATTCGGATTGATAGTTATTTGAAAAAAAAAGGAAAGAAAAAAAAACGAAAAAATGACTCGTTTGAAGAAAAAAAAAAAAGGTGATAGATGCCTGTCGACCCATTACTACTTCGTACTCTATACATAAAATACTACCCTCGAAGCATCTTTATAGCGACGATAATCGTCTCTACGAGTGTAATACCTATTATTGCTATGGTGGTAATATTCTTTATTATTCATATTATGGTTATTTTTAAGAGATATTCTCGCTCAGAGAAAAAACAAAAACTTGGAAAAAATATATATCCGTACACGTATACACGCGGAAAAGCGAACCATAGAGTATAATAATATGTTGAGCTATACTCGTACAGTCGGCAGTATAGCACATTTTCTTCCTATTCGGCGAGGAACGCGAAAAGTGTGCGACGAATAGCTTTACTTGCCTATATACATACACGAGACACGTACGCAAGCACACGTACACACAGAAAACAACACTTGTGACACACACGCTACATATAGGCGCGCATATATAAGTATACATAAATTACAACTATAGATGAAGAAGAAAAAAATGAAAGATGATTATATATAGATAGAAATGCGTCGTGTCTATTGGCAGCCAGTCCTGATTAATTCCCTATCGGGCGCGAGCGTTCTAGGTACGATATTACTATTATTACATATTCTATGATACAATACACATAAACACGGCAAATCGAGTCGGCAATGCATCCGTTGTTCAATCGTATGGAACATAGGAGAGAAAAATAGAAGAAAATAAGAAAATGATTTAAAAAAAAATGATGATAAAATCTCTGTGCCCCCTTTGGGCTGGCGGATTATAAGCGGGGAATTTATTGAGCATTCGATGCATAGATTGCAACGAGCTGTGTTACATTTCATTGACACATGTAGAGCCCACCGCACTCTTCCCCAGCGAGCGAGAGAGAGCGAGAGAGAGTGAGCGAGAGAAGCGGTGAGGGAAGCATCGCGATAATCGCGTAGTTCACTCCAAAACTCGTCGAAAAAATATAAGATGCTACTACGATCGTCGAGCTATTGTACGTGTTTGCCTGTGTCTACCAGGAAGCGCTTTAATCAATCTCGATGGTAAAAATTGTTATTATTTAAAGCCTATTTTCAAACTTCATTTATGATAATAACTGCGATATAGTATGATATAATAATATTATATGATATATAACAATGAAGCAAATAAATGAATATAAATGTCCGTAGTGGAAAATTTGATTGAGGAATTATCTGAAGAACTGGGCAAGAATATCTTCGTGTACACGGTGCTTATATTCGATTCAGCAGCAAATTTCAACAATTAGCAATAAGAGCAATTGTCGTACCTCTAACATACTTCGATATAAGAGCAAATAGGTCAGAGTATCAATTAATCACCGTAAATAAATTGACCGTACTCTTCGCGGATTTTTAAAAAATTTTGTCACATTACGAGGTAAAAAAATCCAATCAAAATTCTACACATCGGCGGATACAAAGAAGACGAGGAGGAACATGAGTTGCAGCAATATAACGACTCGCAGGTATGTATATAAAAGTACTGAAATAGTATTAGCGATTTAATATCCAGGTTAGAAGATATAATATACAGCGAAACCACCCAACGACGAGTACGATGACCGGATGACCTATTGATGTATTAGGGATCTTATGGTTTTACATTCTACCCAAACGGACGCAATATTATTACGAGTCGCAATATAATCTAATTTTGTATCGTACGGAGAAATAATCATTAGTATAAGATATGAAGAAAAAAAACAACAATCCGCGAACTGTCTTACCGACAAAACGGCTACATTTGTTTTCTCAATTAGAGTTGATTCTTATCATATGAGCAAAGGACTTTCTTATCGTTGTTGGCGCTGCAGGCGTTTACTTTTTTTTTTTTTTTCTTCAATTTGGATACACAATAGCCGCCCGGCTCGAGATATGTTTCATAGAAAAATGAAAGAAAATTGGGATGATGTTGGACTCATATATTCACACATGGGTCTAAAAGCGGGCAAGTGCCACTTGGTTTTGCTGTTTGTATTCCTAAAATCGGGGTTTTCTGTTCCTACAAAATTGATCTTGTCGCCAGCATATTTGAGGCTGAGGCCCTTGCGATCGTCCAGGCTTTGAAATTTTTTTAAAATGCTTCTGAAAAAAATGTTCTGATTTGTTCAGACTCCTCGAGTGTGCTTAAAGCTGTAGGCAACTATTCTCATGCCAAGATGCATTCCTTGATTGTGGAAATCAAATCTTTGTATTATAGAATTACAAACGCATCTTTTAAAGGAGAAATAATTTTCATTTGGTGCCCATCTCACTGCATAGTGGGCATAGTGGAAAATGAAACGGCTGACAAATTAACGGTCAAAGCTCGTAAAAAAGGTGCGAATTTAGATTTTAATTGCACTCAAAAAAGTATAGATAAATTTAAGATAATTTAAATATCTCCAGAGAAAAGATTGCTCTAATTAATAGAATAAGAGCGAGTCACATAGGCATAAACGAACACCTCTTTAGAATTGGCTTAGTCGATAGCCCTTTTTGTATCTGTGGTGTAGAACTCCAATCTCTGAGTCACCTTTTTTCATTCATCATTCAAGAACATTCAAAAATTCTTGCTAATTTTCTTATGGGGAAGGGTATTTCACCGCCTTTGAAGTCAGGGGTCTTGCTTTTTCGGACTCCATTGAAATCCGGAATGCTATAATAGATTTCGATTTCGAAATCTCTACACCCGTTAGAAAAGATTGGAAGTTTTTATTCATAAACTCGTTATCGAAATTTAACAAACAATTGTGTATAGAATTCATGTACTTTTCCAGTAAAGTTTAAGCAAATTATTGAATATGCTGTACGATACAATAATTTTACATTACACTTGTATACTACATTTCATATACTATTTTATGAATAAAAACTTTCAGTAGAAAGAAATACATTAAATCTCAAGTAAATTTTTTTTACTGTGTAGTTTTGGTGCTCTTTCTTACACCTGACCTTCGCCACCCATTCTTTTGTGATCTTGCTTTCTGGTGACATATGAATTAGTTACTCAGCTCTTGTTATACCTGTGAGCATCCCTTTCGCGTAAAACAGGGTTAGATGGAAAATAAGGAATTTTAGACACAAATAATAATTGTAATTATAAACTCATTGAAATAATGCAACGAATCAAAAGTTTCGTAAAGATTTAAAACTTTCCCGCCTCATAAGCCCTACATTAGGCAGCAATGTTAAACGCCTATAGGTCTGTCTCTCTCGCACTATTTTTCTTTTGATTCTTAAAAGAACGGCCTACTCGAATGGGGAGCCAAAAGCTTGGCCCAATTTTACGATACTCGCGGGGTATTGCCTGAAAATACGGACTCTATCTGCCGTATGATTCGGGAGAAAACAGCCTTCGAAAATTCTCGGGGGGGAGCCACTCTCATCGTCAAGCTATTGGTGGAACTCCATATACGAATCAGCTACATCGAGCGTTGGCCGATACGCTTATTTGCCAGTGGCCAGGCGTGGGTATTATACCCAGCGAAAGAGAGAAGAAGAAAAAGAAGAAAGCCGCCCGGTACTTTTTGGCGAACACACAGCAGCAACAGGTACTTGGCAAAATATATTACAATAATACGCAATGGTAGGAAAATAATTTAATCGCCTCAATATTTTTCATTGCGGTTGGTAAATTATAGTTTCATATATACATAAAGTGTCATAATAGCGAAACTACTATAAGTACGGGTGCAAATTCAAATAATTATTGTAGCCGTTATCCTGTGTCCAACTGTCGAAATGTATGGCTCATCCTTCAGGAATGAATTATAGTAGTGACGTCTTCTTTCGAGGACTATAAGCGTTTGACGTTTATCGATAAAGTGGCAAAATGGCTTTGTGGAATAAAGTTTCGTCGGGATTCAATACCGATGATGAAACTGTTAATTTTGGAGCACGCACCATCGCCGAAAACAACGGATGTATTTATGAAACTTCGACGCTGGCGACAATTCAATCAGATGGCCAGGTTCTGTATTTACTTTTTCCATAAATTTTTAAGTAATTTTTAATTTTCGACATTTCAATTAATTTTTGTAATCTATCGATTAACAGACAAAACATCTTGTACAAATAATATGTATACATAATATATATATGATCTGTACAAGATATTCTTGTATATTATATTATCTCACATACTAAGAATGCTGTAATTTATAAAATCATTGCATATAGTATTTGGAGAACTGCGGATTTAAAGAATTGTTCTTACACATGAGATGTTTCTTTTTAAATTAATTATATCAATGACATTGTTCAGTGCCAATTTTTATGTGATCTATCTTAAGCTTTATTCTCATAATAATTTTTTTTATCGTAGGTCATTACAAATCCCAAAGTAGCTGCGTCCATTCAGTATTCCATGTTGTGCGTCGCTGTGGATAAATCCATCACAATATTCACTGATGAAACTTGTCGCCAGATTGTTCTAAGCATTGGCTTTGATTCGCTCATAACGACGTATCGTATGTCAAAGGATTGCTCTTTTTTGTTAATAGCCCTTGCAGATGGAGTTTTGCATTGTTTGCATATTCCTAGCCGAGGAAGGCAGGCATTTTACAAGTAAGTAACTGTATTTATGGTTATAACATTTTTTCTCAGCTTAATCCATTTAGCTGAGAGAAACTGCTTATTTTTACTTACAGAAACATCGACGAAAAGTTTGGTGATATTGTCATTGGAATATTCTTGCAAGAGAATAGCCAGAAAACTGATATTATTCTTGTGGCAAACAGTGGATCCATCTACAGGTAAATTTGTCACAAGTTATTAAAGTATATTAAAGAGGCCACGAAATGGCACACTCCTTATGTCAATGATATTACATTTTTTTTTAATTAAAAAAAATTTTTTTGGTTTTTATTCGTATACGCCTATTACAGCTCTATATCGCATTTGCAATAGCATTTCTGTTAAGGGCATAGGGAAACATTGCGGAAAAGCCTATGTCGATATAGCCGGTCTCGAGTTTGCCTCATGGCACCGGAACTATTTCACGATTTTCGTCGAGAATGGAAACACGGACTGTGAACACAGACTACACCTGAATACACGTGACCCCCCGCAGTTACCTGGGTGTATCTCACGTATGGAGGTTTATCGCGTCCGTGTTTCCATTTTTCGAGGAAAATTTTCGACGAAATTGGGAAATTGAACCCGCGACCTACCGATGCCGTGGTCCAGAAGCTAGTACTCTAACCACTAGACCACCGCACCGGTTAATATAATAATATTAGATGTTTTATATATTTTTTTTCTTTGATTCAAGCATCGAAGGATTTAACATGAATGCTGCTCATAAAGCACTCATCGACGAAAATGACGACAAGCTAGAAGATATAATAATCAATATAGATTGTACGGAAATTTTCAAGGGTACAAAAACCGTTCAGGTGTGGCATATTGGTTTTCAATATTTCAGATAAACCAGTCCCTCAATTATAAATTATTTCATGACTAGTGTTGATAATATAGGCAGCCTGCATCGATCTCGGCAATTTTTTGGATCAAACTTCAATAATAACAATCGGCAAAGATATGCAACTGTGGCCAAGTGAAAGACGTTGTGGTCCCTTGTCTGCTCTGCCTTACGAGTACACGAAGATTCAATTATTCAAAAACTACGGGCAAGTTGTATTAAATACGTGACATAAGTTTTCCTGGAACCCAGTGATGAACTTTGTATTATTTTAATTACACAGTGCCATGATATGCCTACGATCAGACGGGTTTCTCAGCGTCGTTTGTCTGGAAACTCTCCTAGGAAGAAAATTAAGGAATGGTCCTGTGGCTGATTTTGTGACTGTTCAGGATAAGGATAACGATCCTTATCAAATAGTAATCCTGACCGTTCCGAAAAACGGAGCGGCTACGACTATGCTGCAAGTTTATTCATTTCCCGGTATTTTATGTTTTCACGTACATTTTTGTGAATTTCTTTATTGTCTGATTTTTTGTTCATTTAAATAATTTTTGAGTCGTACACCTCGCAGATTTCGAGAGAAAATTAGAGATAAGCGTTCCCACGACGACGTACTTGGTTGATCTCGTTGGTTGTTCGTTGGAAAATATTGTATTTCTCGAAGGCATTAAAAATGTCACGGGAAATATCGACACTATTAGAGTGAAGGCAATTGTCGACAGTACACCGGAGTATCGTTTGCAACGATTATTGAGACGCGAGCAATTCGAGGAGGCCGAATTCTTCGCGACATATTTTCAACTTAGCTTGGAGTCTGTTCACGTGGCAAAGGCCGCGACATTTATCAATCAACTCGGCCCCTGGACCAACGAAACTAACAACGGCGCCAAATTAGAGGCATTCCTTTCGACTTTGGATAAAATAAAGGACGTCAAGTACATTTACGATTGCTGCAACAACGCTCTGAATTCGAATTATAAACAAACCAGAAGATTGCTTATGTACGCGCGACAGAGAATAACGCGCCATATTGAGGATACCAACGATCGCGACGATTACGCTTCGCTTTTCTCCACCCTCAACGTCACACTGAGAAAACTCGAGACCTTCGAGATAATCCAAAAAATAAAAATCACCAGTGAAACAGAGAGCAGCGAAGACGCGGAAGAATTGATCAGATTTTCGCGATCGAACTTATTGGAAGAGTGCATTAAGCACTTGTCGCTGGTAAGTTTAAAGCATATTAAGGTCCTTTTCAAGTTTGGTCCATGCAAAAATGTCTTTCTTTTTGGAATTGACGCATCAAATATTTGCAAGGGGAAATTTGCAACATCATTATTTCGAATAATATGAAAATTATTTTATAAAAAGGGCGAATTGGAAGCTGCAGCGGCTATATGGATCAGACATCTTCCGGAAATAGCGCCATTTATAACGTCAAATACAATATACGATATTTTACAATCGATATCAGAGACTAGCGCACCCGCCGAATTGTGGCCGTGGTTGTGTCACTTCGTACCTTCTGTAATCTCGCTACTGCCGAGTGAACTTGCGCAAATAATTCAGTGGGGTTACGAAAAAACAAAAACATTGGAAAAATCGTGTCGCACTGAGTGGCCACAAGTCGGACTGGATTTCGCTAGTGGTCTCATGGATCTTCTCAATGTTCAAGAATCTAGCGTCTGCATTTACTTTCATCAGCAACACGCCAGTAAAAATTCGAATCTTCATCGTCTCATGACTCTGGTACAAGCGATGACCGATCTCTTGGAGCTAAAAACTCAACACAGGTAATCAACTATTAACACTTTTATTTATTTCTATGTCTTCCACATGACATTATGTCCACATTGTATTTGAAGCTTAACATTTCTTTATAATTTATGTTTGCCTGTGTAATTAGGATCGTCGTACCTCTGGAAACGTATCTCGGTGATCCAATGAATGTCGTACATCTGCTGCTCAATAAAGCATACGTTGAAGGAATTCCGAATCTCATCGAGAATTTTCTCCATCAATATATACTGAATAACTCTCTGCAGAACGACCAAGTTTTTTGTACGTACGTGCAGGTAAGATGACTATATTATAGTATAGCAGCCTTTGAGAAATGTTGATCGAAATGTTATTACAGAAAACATTGAGAAATTCGAAAGATTGGTGGTTTTGGGAAAAAGCTCCATGGGAGCAGAGGGTCTCGATCGTCATTGGATATATTCATAACGTCCAGGTAATTTTTTTTGGATTCAATGGGATTCTGTAGTCGAGCAATTTCACTACGGTAGATTTTGTTTTGTATTCCTCAATAGAATCGACTGGAGCATACGGTTGATGTATTAAAAAAAGCACCAGTCCCGTGGAGCGATACCGTAATTGCTCTTGCCAAAGTAAGTTGCACCTTCGATCATGCTTTGGTATCGAAAATTCGAACGGAAAGCAGCGGAGTGGCGGTAAAGCTTATTCTAAAAAAGTACCGCTGTGCTCACATTGGATTATGCACCGTAAGTAACACCCCAATCCCCCTTAAACGCATTGCTCACTCAGACGTTGCACTTGATTATCGCGTTTTGCAGCGACTTTTCCGATATATCATAAAACAAGATCGCAACGACATGATCGATGACATCTGCGAGCTTACCAAAGCCGACAATTCCATGAGATTAGAGGCATTTTCCTTGTGCACACATCATCACTTGAGAAATGGGTAACTGAGAACTTCGTGAAAGAATTTTTGAGTATTTGATCTTGTTGTTGATAAAAATGTACTTTTGGCTGTCCTAGAAACATCGACAAGGCTATGGAGATGCTTAGGCACGTAGATGACAATGGGGCGCGTCGCTGTTGCGAAGAAATCGTAAATGTTACTATAGCGGGACTCCGTTTGAAGGTAAAATAATAAATGAATAAACTCGTTGTCATAATTACTAGCTCGATTAAGACGTTCCGCGAATTATTTATCAGACGAGAGACGTATGGTTGAGCTATTATGTGGAAGCTTTGGGAACTGTTCAACACAAACTCGAACACATTTTCTCGCAACAAAGTGGCTATGCTGCGGATTTTAACAACGCCTACAACAACATACCTCACATAAAACGAATCTACAAGTTGGATCGGCAGTTCGACTTAAAAATCGATCTAGCGGAATACCTTACGCAAAAGGAGCAAGTCTTGGATCGATACATCGATCAATTAGTGTCCGGTGAGACCATGAAATTTTTTTATATTGTCCTCCCACTTCGTCATACCACAAAATCTTAATCGAATCTGATTGACAGACGTAAAGAATGGAGAAACATCCGCTCTAGAGAGTTGCGAATCTTTGGAAAAAGTGTCGGACCTTCTAGGACTGCCATCCCTCGCATCGAACTTAACATTCTTTGAAAGAACTAATTGCGTTCTTATCCTCAAACGATGCATAACGTAAGTTTAATTTTTTAAATTTTGACCGGATTATAGCAATAAATGTCTCTCTCTCTCTCTCTCTCTCTCTATCATAGAAAATTGGCTGAAAACGGAATTTCTTCGAGAAATGAAAGTTCTTGTTTGAGTAAATTATGCTCAGAGTGGATTACAAAGGCTGATCCAGATCCCGAAATATCGGTACTTCTGAGAACCCTATGCTCCTCCAATTTCCTAAACTGTGACAAGGGTCTGTTTTTTTTATTTATATTTCACGTTGGCAGTATTGATGGTCGTTGAAAATAACTTATCTTTTGCATTTCAGATCAACTGAGCGACGCTGTGCTCTGCAGTAACCAAGTGAACGCATACATCGCTGCTCTTGGCTATGAGGCTGCGTGCGATTCGGAATCGCAGCCTAGAATTACGGCGCCATCTAATTATGTTTTGTATACGACTTACAAGGATCCCGCCGTATCTCCTGGTCAGATGCTTCTTCCGTTGTACAAGGATTCATTGTCATTGTACAATTTTTATGCCGGTAAATCGCGAGCTCGAGGTGTTTATCAGATTAATATTCAATTCACGAAGAATGTTGTAAATTTCGAGTGAAAGTAGGGATTTATTCGTTTGTTAACTCGCATTATCCAAACAAAAAGCAGTCATTGACGCGTTGAAATCAACAGCAGGTAAATTAAGGAACGAGGACGAAGCTTGCGAGGAAGATATCGGTTTATTGGTCAAGAGTCTCTTAGAGAGAACGAAGAGGATTCAAAACGAGCACTATGATTACTCGTTGTTGAAGATTATGAAGAATTTGCATTACGGTCTGGTCGCTGTATCTTTTGTTAGTCCAGAAGTAATGATCGAAACTCGAGCTGTCTTGGCTCATTGTCTTTTCACTTTGCTGAGGAAAGTCGTGAGCGCAAGATCACTCGACGTAGCTCTGGGTCTCGCCTGCTTGTTCATGCTTACCCAACAGGAAGCTTTCAAATGGTTATCCACCGCTTGTCGATCGTAAGTTATAAGTTTTCTTTTTCACACGTTACAAAGCACTAAAAACAAGTGTTTATCATGAAACCACTTGTTATTTACCGTTGACAATTTAAACAAAAAAATAACAAAAAAAATGACCGCAAATTTGGTCAGTTTCCAAAGTGATTTAATCAGACACCGCGCTGTCGTCGGGTTGGGCTACGAGTACTATCGAATAATTAAAAACAACGAGCAATTGTACACATACGATTGTCAAAAGGTCTTACATCGATGGGCATCGCGACTGACGAACTACGGAATATCGTACAAGGGTTTGTTGGACCATAAAATATTTTCTAATTTCATTGTAATACACGAATCAATTAATATCCTCAGTCAACTGATAATATCTTCGTTTTTTTTTTTTTTTTTAGAAATGTTGACCAGTAACATGGAAGGAAAACGAAATATTCTCGAACGGGTTATGAAATCGAGAAAAACCGATTTACTGCCTCTGCTCAAAGAGTTCAGCGTTGATTTTGGTTTTGAGCTTAATGATTGCTTTCTACTGTATCTGCAAGTTCTGATGAGCGACTGGCAGCCTCGATTGATCTTTTCGACGGCCTCAGGAAGAAAAGGTTAAATGCATTGAATGACCCTTATAAAAAAACAATAAAATCATCACTGAAAATTGTTTATTACTGTATCGTAGAATTGAAAATCAACGAAAACGATGTTCAAGAGTTGAATTCGAGATGCAAGGAAGTAGCGGCTAATATCACCGACAAGGCTCTGATGAAAAAACATCTCACTCAACTGTCACCGCAGGTACATTGTATTCTTTATTCGTATATTCTTATATTTTCGTGCTACCTGTACGAAATCCATTTTTCAGATAAACTTTTATCATTATGAAGTGTTTATCGCCATGCTGGATCTTTTGGGAGAAAAAAACCTCGACAGAATAGAGCACTTTTATTTCTTGCAAAACTACACTCGATACGGGTGAGTAAAAAAAAACCTGCGGCTTTAAAATTAACTGCAAGATAGACCGATCTTTATTATTAATATTTTGATTCCAGTGAACCAACTAAGTATGAAATCGAGGAATGGGCGGCTATCTGCCACGAGAATAGTAATCTTCCACCAATTTCCGAATGGAGACTGCCATTTTTGCCCAAAATCGATCAATGGAAACTGATCAGTATGAATATCACAGTTACTCAATTCACAATTTAATCATTCTGTGATTTAAAAAATATATAAGTTTATTAAAATTCTTCTGTTTATAGCGCCGGAATTAAATCTAAAGACCTACGAAATATGGTTAAGCATAGCACCAGTTTTGAAGCTTCAGTCGCATCTCATTTGCACTCTGGCGATAAAAGGCTCCGTCGCAGAAGCGTGGAAGAGCTCGACGAGCGATCGCGCTCGTAAGGATGCATGGTGTTTGTATCCGCGGAACGGCGCTTTACTCAAGGATATTAAAAAATGTATTCAATGCATGACCGGTCCGGAGAGTTTGCAGTACGGTACTGCTGCGCTCTATTACGTTTTCAATCATACACCACAAGGTGCTGATCAAGTAGCCGCGGCACAAGAATGTTTCGCCTCGGCGCAGCTTTGGGAACACCACTCGGATAAACCGGACACAGCTATGATAGAGGTACACGACAAAAACACCTTTCTCAGAATAATATCTTTCGAAGTACGGGATAAAATTCAATTTCAGACTTGTTGTTATTATTACTATTATTATTATTATTATACTGCAGAAAATCAAGGACAAATATCTGCGCCTAACGTCAAAGCACATTCTGTATACGCACGGATTGGGCGAAATAAGATATCTCAGTTTAATAGGATATCCGGAAAAATTGGTTCGCGAGCTCTACAATGACGAAAGCATACCAGAGAGATGTAGAGGCGCAATACAACGCCGTCCAGACATAAACTCAGCGGCAAACGCGTTGGGGCAAATATTTTCGTTAAACATGATGAAGATACGATTCGATTTGCTTCTCGACTGGTTACAGCCGGTTACGTGGGAAGGCAAGGCAAACGACAGCATCACTATGGGGTTCGGTACTTTGGAAGGAATCACCGATGACAGTCCAAATGCTGAGGCGAATTTGCTGCGGTAATTTCACTTTCCACGTTTTTAAGTTCTCGCGGATTTTGGACCGTTCTTGTAAACGAAAAATTATTTGTAGAGCGTGTTACATTCTCGGATCTGGGGAGACAACGCTGTACGCCAACTTTTTGATAAATATTGCCTTCGACCAGGAAAAAGAGGATGGTTACAGACCCGGTGTTCGCGTTCGAGCTCTCAGAGTACTTCAGTCTATCACGGACGAGATTACTTTGAAGGACTTGACGAAGCGGGATCCAGAAAGCGTCAGGTACGTGACTCGTGTCTCGATAAAAGACCTATTAACTCACTC
Organism: Tromatobia lineatoria; assembly: GCA_949699805.1. Lineage (NCBI taxonomy): Eukaryota > Metazoa > Arthropoda > Insecta > Hymenoptera > Ichneumonidae > Tromatobia > Tromatobia lineatoria. Next base: position 22,220,106 of record OX453039.1, read on the forward strand.
GATGTTTTACAAATATTTTTTGCTACTTTACTTGTAGACGGTACATGAAATCATTGCAATATCTCGATGAACTGGAGAGTCTAGGTTTGGGCTACAGTGTCAATGGGTTCGATAGTTGTTCCAAGCACAAATTGGCTCAAATACTTCTGAAAAATCAGTGCTACACGCCTCGCGCACTCAGTTTAATCTTACGAATTTGCCTGGACTTTGACGTGCAGGATCATGCGCTTCTAAATGCAACGTTGGAACGAATGGCCAAGCAGCCGATGGTACGTTGATTCATAGTTGTCAATTTTATCCTTCGTAAATATTGTACGGCAAAAAGATTTTGCTACTGTTTAATCAGGTCAAAGATTTAGAAAAAGCTCTGCCAATGATTGGCATGATAAGTCACATGGTGAACTCTAGTGGGTTTATCGCTTCTTGGCAAGTCGTGATTTCCGATCCTTTTGGAAAACTTGATCCCCGACCGACGCAGAAACAAGTGACCGATTGCATCCGATCGCTGAGACTCCTTCACGCCTGTCCAGTCGTAGCGAAACTCGAGTTTAAGGACGTAATAAATAGGTGCTTCCACTGCCACCAAGCGCATCTAGCAGCTGCACTCTTGCCTTTTCTGAAAGAGATGGACAAAGAATATGTTTTACAGGTAAAATCAATCATCAATTCGTTCGTGATAAAAGTAAAAAACATAATAACTCATCACCGCGGCTTTTATTTCAGGAAATTAGAGATCATTTCAAGATATCCGAAGTCATAGCGGAATTAACGACTCTGATCCCCAAAGGAATACTCGTGGCATCGCAGGTAAAATTACCCTTTTTTCACATTCGAACGTTTCTGGCTAATTTTTTTTTTTTCCAATATTCATTGGTACTCTATTGATGTTGCAGTCCCTACTGATGTTGCGCGATCTGCCGTCCTCTGTTTCCAATGACGACCCGATATAAAAACTGCGTTTAAACGGAGAGTTTCGAGAACTCGGCAACACGAACCCCAAGTAAAAATAACATATTGCTTATATGTAGTTTAAGTTCTTTGTACTAATAACGTTTTATATACACATTTTGTACAAGTATATCAACTGGTCACTGGTGTCCACGAATCCTCATAATTCTCTATCACCAATGATTTGTCTCTCGTAAATTTAATTCTGTATCCATCGTTATTTAGCGCTGCTGATAGTATTGTGATTCGCGATACGATTAGGAAGTCAGGATTTTGTGGACTCGGTCCACGTACCACGTCGATTGTGTCGCCGATTTTCACCTGCAAATTACAATCGGTCTCTCTTTACATCAGGATTTACAAATGATATAAAACATATTGACGGTATATTTTTATAACTCTGCTAGCAAACGACATTCCTTCCCAACATGCTACAGACTGCGAGAGAAGTGCTTATGCAAAGTTACAAGCGTGAATGTCGTTATCCTTTACCTGCATGCTCTTCTTTGCAACTTTTTCTCCATTCACACGGATTTTGCTATCGTACAGTGCAACTTCTGCTTTGCTGGAAACCAAGAATATTATTTTACTCTCAACGTTTAAGACTACGTATGTACAATATACAGGGATATAAATTTTCAAATCAGCTATTTCTTTCGTTGACGTTAAGTCTCAGAACACAGAAGAAGAAGAAGAAGAAGAAGAAGAAGAGGGAGGAGAAGAAGAAGAAGAGGGAGAAGAGGATTCTTACTTGCGTGCCATACTCAGGCCAGCTTTGATGATGAGGTCAACTCGCATGGAGCTAATCTGCATTGTGATGACTTTAGCGTTTTTATCGCCCGTTAGGTCTTCCAGTGCTTCTTCATGGTCATCGTCGTCGCTTTCATTATTCTGAAAAAAATTATACGAATACTACCAACACCAACCGGAAAATACCTGATAGTTAGTTTTTTAAAAACACAAAAATAGTACCTCGAACTGTTTCTTTTTTTTCTTTCCCGACTTATATCTCTTGGTTGTATCGAACGTCGAACAAGTCAAACTATTGACTAGTAGTGAACGGCGATACCGGGCGATGTTGTTTTTATCGTCAAAGTATCGAATACATGTGGAAGTCGATGGAAGAACGTGAATGGCACGGACATGTGTACACGTTGTCCCGAACGGCTTTCTCACACCGGCAAGATACGTTATTATCCGCTTACTTGACATTTTTCGTAAATTGATTCATTGAATATTTACAACTGAAAAACTTGTCTGCAGTTATTGAAAAAATAACCTCAAAGTTAACGAAGTATAGTAGAAGTGGAAAGTTGCCGCGGCGCCATCTGCGTGCGAATGTGGTTATTTATGTCCCCGAGTTAGATCAGATGGCGCACAGCAAAAGTTTTCTAACGCTAAAGTGTCGTCGTTGCTGACATAACCTTTGAATAACCGTTCGCAGATCAAGATCGGCGCGCATTGAATTTACTCGGCAAAGAATAACAAAAACGTTGCGTGAAATAATTAAATGTGTGGAAATCGATAGAGAAAAGTGTAAAAAAATGCCTTCGCAAGAAGTCGCGGTGGTCCAACCGCCACCAACGGTCGAAGGCGAGGAGTCGGCGCCGTCCTCACAACCAATTGTCGGCATCATATATCCTCCGCCGGAGGTTAGAAGTATCCTTTTACATGAGCCTACGATCCTCCAAATTTCGGAGGAAAAGCTGCTTTTGTCGTCTCACAAGATCCCGAATTTAACATTTGCAAAGAAACCTAGGGAATACGTTTAGCTTTTCTAATTATCGTCGTTCGATGAACAATCAAGAGAATTTGAACCTGTACCGCGGTAGCGTTATGGTTACCGCTTAACATTGTTCTATTTTCCTTATGCTTTATAAACAGACATTGTCGACAAGACCGCGAGCTTCGTCGCTAGAAACGGACCAGAATTTGAATCTAGAATCCGGCAAAATGAATTGGGTAATCCAAAATTCAACTTTCTCAATTTTGGGGATCCATACCACGCGTACTATCAGCATAAGGTTAAGGAATTCAAAGAAGGCAAGGGTCAGGAACCGACCCTCGGTATGGGTGCTCCAAAAGCGGCCTCGCTGAGCGCTCATCAGAAGCAACAAGAGATTCTTAAGCAGGTCGAGCAACCCTTTGTTCCAAAGGATCCTCCGACCGAGTTTGAGTTCATTGCCGATCCGCCGTCTATTTCGGCGCTGGATCTGTAAGGATTTTGAAGAATTTAGAGTTCTAGGCCCCTGTCGGCCCAAATATATATTTAATAAATAATCGGTAAAATTTCATGGATGCAATTCAATTTTTAGGGACATTGTGAAATTGACTGCACAATTCGTCGCGCGAAACGGTCGGCAATTTCTCACAAATCTGATGAACCGTGAACAGCGAAATTTTCAATTTGATTTCCTCCGGCCGCAACATTCCTTGTTTCAATATTTCACCAAGTTACTGGAGCAGTATACAAAAGTTTTGATTCCACCGAAAGATTTATTGCCACGACTTCGCGACGAGGCATTCACGATGGATAAGATATTGGAGCAAGTAAAATATCGCGCTGAATGGCTCAAATATCAGGAGGCCCAAAGGCGTAAGGAGGAGGAGGAATTGGAACGCGAGAGAGTAGCGTACGCGCAAATTGATTGGCATGATTTCGTTGTTGTTGAAACTGTCGATTATCAGCAATTCGAAGTCGGAAATTTCCCGGCACCAACGACTCCCGACGAAGTCGGTGCTAGAGTTCTCATGCAGGTGAGTTTTTCATTTATCAAGCTATCACTTTTTCAACCGGTAAAGAGGTTTTTTTTGTGAAATACCAATATTACTAATAATTGTATACCAGGAACGCATAGAAGATGGCGAGGATGTTGAGATGCAGATCGAAAGTGATGGCGATGACGAGATGCAAAATCGCACGGACGCGGATAAAGATCGCGCCAAGGACAACAACCAGGTTAACGAATAACTTGAATAATCCCACCTCGTTTACGGTATTTCAAGAGTATCGAATGACAAATGTTGATATTGATGTAATACAGGTACAAGACATGGAGGAAGATTCGAGTGACGAGGACGACGACGATGAAATGTCACCTCCGGGCGAATCACAAAAATCCAAAGATGGCAAAATGCGAGATTCGAGCATGCAGCCACCGCCTTTGCCGCCTACGCCAGGAAACGTGCTCGTCAAGAAGGGATACGATCCCAAGCAACACGGTAAGTTTAAAATATAATTTTACTGTGAAATAAAGTATTTTCGTGCTATATTTAAAGACAAATTGATGATTATCGATTTATCGCAGCGACGAAAATATCAAGACCAGCGGCACCGGACGAATATCTCATATCTCCGATAACCGGGGAAAGAATACCAGCGAGCAAGGTTCAAGAGCACATGAGGATCGGTCTTCTCGATCCCCGCTGGGTGGAGCAGCGCGACAAGCACCTCGACAAATTGGCCCAGGAAACTGTGTTTGCTCCGGGAACAGCGATCGAGGCGAGTTTGAAACAATTGGCGGAACGACGTACCGATATTTTCGGTGTCGGTGACGAGGAAACGGCGATCGGTAAAAAGATTGGCGAGGAAGACAAGAAAAAAGATGACAAAGTTACGTGGGACGGACACACTTCGAGTGTCGAGGCGGCGACACGCGCTGCCCGCGCCAATATTACCCTGGAGGAACAGATTCACCAGATTCACAAAGTCAAGGGTCTTTTGCCTGACGAGGAGAAGGAGAAGATTGGTCCAAAACCGGCGAGTCGAGCCGCTGAACTGTCTCACATGGCCGCTGCAGCTTCGAAGCCTCAGGCCACTTTGAAAGCTCCACCGAAACCTCCAGCACCGAAACCCATGCCGGTTCCGGCACAACCCCCACCTCCTCCACCTCCGCCTACTATGACGATGCCGACTATGGGAATGCCACAACCAATGATGGCTCAACCACCTCCGATGATGATGATGGCGCCAATGGCACCGATGCCACCAATCCGACCACCGCCGCTCATGAGTAATTTTATTTATTTATTCATCATCACCACCGATCGAGACCGACAAAATTTTACTTTTATACTCTTTTTTTTTTCCTATCCAAATAACCGCAACGCCCATTAATTACATTCCACTAATGGTACTTTCTATTTATCATTCAGCGCCCGCTATGTCGCCTTTCATGCCTACGCCTCCGCCAATGCAACCACCAATGCAGCCCCAGGTAAAACGAACAGAATATCAAACGACCAACATTTCAACATTTCAACATTTCAACACCAAAGAAATCAAAAACACGTGTATTAATGTTTCTATTTATCCTAGATGAGCTTGAAGCATCCCGCTGAACCCATGGAAGAGGAACCTCAAACTAAAAAATTGCGCACAGAAGATTCTCTTATTCCCGAGCAACAATTTTTGGCTCGAAACAAGGCAAGTCGCCCCCTACTTTTCTAGAAAAATATCCAATTACGAGATTCTCATAAAACTAATGAGTCTTTTTTAATGTAGGCTCCGATACAACTTAGCATAGCCGTTCCCATGATGACCGAAAAGGCCGAATGGAAACTCAACGGTCAAACACTGAGTATAACATTGCAACCGAGCGACACAGTCGCAACCATGAAGGCACGGATTCACGAACAGACGGGTATGCCTCCTGGCAAACAGAAGCTCCAATACGAGGTACCTACTTATTGATTTACCAAATATACGTTCCAATTCTTACAATTCTATCGAAGCGTCATTTGCAGTTTGTTTTTTTTTTTTTTTAATATTATTAAAAACACGTACGTCATTTTTTTAAAATAATTTATTTCTCTTTCAGGGAATGTTCTTCAAGGATAACAATAGTCTCGCATATTACAATCTGACGTCGGGCAACTCTATAAACCTTCTTCCGAAAGAGCGAGGTGGTAGAAAAAAGTAAAAAGTCAAGTTATATTTTTATGCGGGCAAGACGATGCGCGCCCCGATATTCACCAACAAGACTCCGAAAAAATCATTGCGAGGCTAGAGGCGCTCCGATATATATATATATATATATATATTTGACATAAATAAAAAAGAAACTGACATCGTACGCGACGTGTATCGTCGATGCCGGAATTTGAGGCTCGAGCACGATAGGACAACTTGTGGCACAAACTTGTGGCCACAGTTTCCTTTTTTTTAAATCTTAATGACCACTGTATTTCTTATCGGGCAAGTAATATCTATCTACACAGTTCACTGGAACAAGGTTAACAGTCGTCTCAGTCTGTCGGTAAACAAACAACAACTAGGAATTCATTATAATGTACATTAATTATAGTACAAGTGTACGAAGAGAAAAGGAAAGAAAAACAGTTGCCAGTCTAAATCCAGCAAGATCATTATTCGACAGCGTGTTTCGCTTTCGAGGTATTTACGATTATTTAGCGCGTAGCAGTCTTCACTTGAATGGAATGCGCAATGGCGCGTAAAGTAGCCGCGAAGCTCGATCGAGCTTAGCCGAGAGTCGTCTATTTCGAGTCTTATTCGCTACGCGGCAATAGCCGCTCTACGATCGTTCGGTAACGCGCGACCATTGGTTTGTATATCTGTTGGGTTTAAATTTTCATTATTGCAACTGTAGTCATGTTGGAAGCTTTAACCGAGAGTGTAAATTAACGGATCTCACAGATTCAGCGTCGTCGTAGGGTTGGCAAACAAGCTTTGGTTCCGGAAGACAGCTTGTGATCTCGTTAAATGTATTTTTATCACGGCACAGCGAGTGTTTTGCTTGATATGCAGCGCCCAACATAGCTGAATTGGCTATTTCCTGGGAATAAACAAAACTTTAGAGTCTTTAACATTAATGAAAAAAAAGGATATTTTCGAGACTGAATGATAGACGAGTCGGAATAAAAAAATGAAGAGTGTGTCCGAAAATTTTGTTACCGAAGTGTACACCGGGGACGCAAATACATCGGCAAGAACTTGTAGAATAGCTTTGTTAGCGGATGCTCCACCGGTTGCGATTATTCGCGTCTTGGGACCTACGGTAAAAGGTCCAATCACGAGGATCCAATGGGCTACGAGATTAATAAAAAAAATGTCTTCAAATGCAAACCTATGACGAAACCAAAGTCTTCAGCGTGAGCTCGTTTCGCAATAAACTGGCCCTCGACCAGAGCTCGAACTTCGACTTCTTTCGAACTGTATCTGCTTATCTCGTCGTCTGCTTTGTTGTATCTGTGATCTCCAATTAACGAGGGTAAAATTTCTTGTGCGTCAAAGTATAATCCAACGTTACCAAAATTCCCGCGCGGAGTACTGTCCAAGAGTTCGTTAAACAATTGCCACGAACCTCCCGCTGCGCTGTCCCTTATCCGCTCCCGCGTTAATGAACCATTTTTAAAACTGAAACATCGGATAATTATTTGTCTCGTTTGCCGCCGATAATTTTTTTTCTTTACTAGCGCCTTGCCAATCGCTAGCGCCTTTTACCAAAGTAACGCCATGTAAGCATCCGAATCTACCGGATTGCAAAGTACGTGTCCTTCCGATTCGGTCTTTGGTTCGTTAAGCCAGAGAAAAAGCGTGTCGCTAGTTCCCAAGCTGCATGCCACATCACCTTCCTTCAGTCTCATACCTTAACATCGTAAAAAATATTGTCTTACTTATTTTTATAATTTTCAAGGTGATTACGAGGTTGTTGACGAAAACAAACCAACATTTGTACTGCAATATCGGAAAAGTCTTCAATCCTTATGAATAAAAATAGTGAGAAGTAAAAGTTTCGGAAAAATCACTTGTTAAATTTTACATTCCTTTTGTTTCTTTTCGTAGACATAGATTATTGGAAATGTTTTAAAAATTAACTGAAGACGGAAACTTGCCGATTAGAGAGCCAGGATTGTCTCCGGTAAACGCAACGATTCTGCATTTCTCGTTGAAGCCGAATCTTTCAACGAAGTACGGAGATATTGGTCCAATATTGGTGTAAGAAGGGACCGATTTGCCTAACTTGTCTCGTAGTCCCGGTGCGCAGGCCTTCGGGGAAAAAGACAAAAACAAATCGAATATTAATCTTTTGTTTTTTTTCTTCTGTTTTTTTTCGCGTTCTTAAATTGTCAAAAAATGTTACCTCTAAAAGCGGATCGCACCAGTCTTTGGAACGAATATCGAACAGATTCGTGCCCGAGCTATCGGCCAAGTCGATTGGCGCAAAATCGCCAATAAACAAAGAAGCGACGAAGCTGCTCACTAAAGAAATCCTCTGGAAACAAGGAACCAGCTTAGTCTTTCAATACACCAAACTAAAATCTAAAATCAAGACTAAATTATTAAACTGTTTACAATGAAAAAAGTTCCACCTATTTTGGTACTGTCCTCGAGATGAGCAATATTAGAAAAATATGCTGTCAAGCATGTATTTGGTTTCTCTGTTAAAACATATTTTATAATACTAAAGTTTTGTCAAGATGTATTTTCACATAAATATTTCTCACCTCTGGATGTTATTAACGTACTTGAGTATTGTTATAGGCGTCTGGTTTTTCTCGCGCAATTTTGGCAATTTGAGGCCCCGAAAATCTTTCGTACGCCCTCGAGCCGGTGATTTCAGCGAGTTTCTGCGGAAGGCAAAGAGGAATGAGCGGATGCCAAGTGGCGCCTGACAGGCCACATAGAGGTGGGCACCGAGAGAGAGAGAGAGAGAGAGAGAGCTGATCGGTAATTTGCGGTTGACGCTTACACGAGGACCGCCGACGGCTTCTTCGAGTATCTTGCACTGTTCGGTGGTGCTGGAATCCATCCATATGGGTGACAACGAGGCGGAGAATGACGTAGCCAGTTGCTCGTGCAAGAATTTCTCGGGATTGAGATTCCGAAGTTGGTCGCGACTGCCTTTACCCCAGTAGACGGTACCATGTTGCTGAAGTCGTAAACGTTGGAGCAAATTAGAGCTCGCAAACGATTCATGCGTTTACAAGGGCTACTAAATTTACCACATATGGCTGCCGTTGAACGGTAGACTAGTTTATGAGACAGGCTACGAGTCAGTGCAACACTGGAACGTACCTGAGCACACCCCGAAATAGCTACGACTCTACTGAAATCGACGCCGCACACTCGTAGCTTGTCGAGTATCATATCCAGAGCTTTGACCCACATGAGTGTCGGTGCAACCACCACGTGGGGTACTTCCTTCTTCTGAACGACTCCCCCATACGTTCTGATTCGAAATAACAAAATTTAAAAATATTTTTTTCCTCAACAATTATATTAATTCTAGAAAATTAGAAAATTATCAGGCCAGTGAAAACGCTAATCAGGAGCTTTCGTTATTAATTCACGATGAACTATTTGTATGATATCCTCACCTGAATTCCGGTAAATCATTGTCGAACTGAACACTCGTCTCGTGAAGCACTTGCAAATTGTCATCGACCACCACTGCCTTCAGCTAAAATTTCATGGTTTTATGTTATTCATCGTATCTCGAATTATCGTCAATTTCAAGCTAACAGCAAGTTGAACCGGTTTGTTTTTGTAAAACTTGATTTTTTTTTTTTCAAAATAAAATAACTCCGAAATCCCGTTTTCATGCTTTTCAACTCGTACAATAATGTTATTCGATCAAATACTTTGACCCGCTCTGTATCAGCGGCGTATAAGCATCTCGTTATCACTCCGATACACTTGCCGATGACCCCGAGTACCAAATGCGTAATACAATTCTTTTTTTACAATAGACTCTTCTGTCTAATATTGCAACACCGCGTCATCGTCATGCGTTAACTCTTGTGGAAATCATCAATCTTACAGCGACGACACGTGACATTACGGTAACCGCTTTGTTCCGATCATCTTTCTTCAATGCTGAGCAACTACGACAAAACACTACAAGTGATTGGGACTATGATTTTTTCTTGCTAAAAATGTGCTTTATTCATCATACCCTCCAATCGTGTAATTCCGACTGAAAGTATAGCGTTCGCAGCAACAATAAAGCATAGTGATCAAAGCCATAGAGCCAAATATATGGTTGCACGATAAAAATCGAAAGCTCTCTCGAAAGGACAAATGGAAAGATCGTTGAGGAATCCGAGAGCGAGAGAGAGAGAGAGAGAGAGAGAGAGAGAGAGAAGAAAGATGGGGAGACACGAGTGATTTGTCCAACGACGCCGACGGCGTCGGCAACTGCGACGGAGTGTCGGGACGACGAGGCGACGACGTCAACGTGGTAAACAAGCTAGGCGCTATGCGTCTGGACTAGACCTCCTGGCGTCGCGTTGCATCCCTTGCATCCTCCTATTCGAATCTCCCATCGGGACTCGTTTGTCATTTTCGTTATTTTTTTATTTCTATTTTTGTTTTCGCTCCCCGCGTATTTCAATTCACCCGCGATTTCCATCGGACTCGGCGCATGCGCGTCTCTGACGGACAAAGTAAAAGTAACGCACACCTGCGGCCGGACTGGCGCTACTATCTCAAGCTCTATTTACCTGCAGGTGAATGGATTATTGCCTGGTACACGCGGCTTCGTTGAACGAGGGAACGCCTCGGTTGATGGAACGCGACGTCTGTGCCAGCAACCAAGGCGACTCTCTCGTCCAGGCTTAATGCGATATTTCCCAGTCGTTGAGGCAATTGATCAAACATAAAAAAAAAAATATATATATATATATGTATACACCAGTTACCGCATAACTTTCATAGTGTGCGCGGAGTGTCAAGCGATAGATCATTAGCAGGTACGGCCTAAGAGATGCGGAAGAAGAGAGAGGTGATGTGTTCCGCTGTTGAAGGAAATTGTGTAGGATTCGTTGGGCGACGAACAGCCCAAAGCAACGACGTATTATGAAGCCTTGAGTCTCGAATATGCGGCGAGTATCATGTCTTTTGATGTTTTCGTGCATTCCAGCGTTTTTTGTTGTTGAGTGTTTATGGTCGTTAATTACCTGTTGTGTGCTGAGATCTAGGCCTAGGTACGACGGAGCTTCACTCATTTCGTCACGGCCTTTGTGGTTGTATTGTAGGTTCGTATAAACGGTGTAGAGAGACTTGGCTGATCGGTACGAGCGACAACGTCAAAACGAGGATAATATAGAGTATTGTATGTGGCGGTGTACTACGTGCGGGTAAACGATAACACCGCGCAACGCGTCTCCACACCGTAGAACAGAGGAACACCGAGGACTCGACGGACTGTCTCGACTGTCAACACCACGTTACCATTTCCGGCGTCCACACAGCCAGTATCGAAAGGCCGCTGCGGCAAACACTTGGTGCAGGATCTCTGCGTCACCACACACACACACACAACGCAGCCTTACGACGGTCAAACGGCAAAGTCGCGTTGTACACTGGATTTTTTTTCTTCTTCTGAATGCCTTTTTTCTTCTTTTCTTTCTCTCGTTGTAGATCCACAGAAGCCCCGTAGGTTTGTTTACACGAAGATGCGATGGTTTTCACAGCGAAACTACAACGGACGTACGTATTGTAAGAATAAACTGCCGTTACAGCGGCGGTTACACGGGGGACTGAAGAACAAGGCTAAATTGTGGAACGGGCGATGTTCGTTCGGCTGGATCCCGTGGAGGAGTCCCGAATGACTCGGCGGGCATACACCAACGCACGATTATCATTCTCTCTTGCGGTGACTCGCGCGATGCCTTCCGCTATACTTATCTTATCGTACTCCTCGAGCTGCCATTAAATAATACTTGTGTGCATTGAAATGGTGGTATTGGTGATGGCGATTGATATACCAAAGACCAGCGAGAGCATCTTGCGCAAACTTTCGAAAGATCTTGCACGCTGCTAAGCTCGATTACGAGCATAAACCCGTGTGGAAATCTGTTTGGGATAAACTGGTTTGAACCTAGCGTCTAGCTAGTTTCTCTTATTAAGGTTTTCTGCAAAGGGACTAGATATAATCTAGCTAGAATACACTTATAGATGGCACGGCTATCTAGATTCTATCTAGTTTTCATGGCGCCGGTTATTTGACGAGAAACTAGACATAATCTATCTAGCATACACGTATAAATGACACGGCTGTCTTGGATTTATCTAGCTTTCATGGCGCAAGTTATCTGACGAGAAACTAGACATAATCTGTTTACCATATACGTATATGGTCATCTAGAGTTGAACCAGTTTTGCTTGAATAAAATCAGAGTTGTCAATCCCCATTAATTCATGGGATATAGTTTGCAGTACAATTTGTTTTTTAATTGTGATATAATAATAATGTGTAGTGATTATAAAATAGAGTGTGAACGTTTGAATAGCTGAGAAAAATAATAATTTTCGCTTTAATATTGGAAGAAATAGTGAAAAAACATTAAAGAAAAATTGAATGCATTAAGAAAATAATGCATTAATTATTTCTTCTATTTTTCCACTATATCTTCCAATATTAAAACGTAAGTTAGTCTTTTTTTTACCTATTCAGATGTCAAAAAGGACTTTAAGAATACCGTGAACAAATTTCCCTTTAAAATTAAAAAAAATGAGGGCAAATTTTTATGCACATTTCCGAGGAGGCGGTACTCGCGGTCGTTCCTCACCTGTTACTCGGTCACGTAAAAACTGAAAAAAAAAAACATTTTTCTAGCGGCCAGGGTGGCCAGACCTCTTAATACAAATTCATTTTAAATGCCGAATGGGAAAATTTATGTTTTATATCAAGTTCCTCGGTGTTCTTCATGGCGAGATTGCGCATTCACTCATAAATGTGAACGAAGCGAAAATGACTATTTTATTTTATTGACATTAGTACCTATTTTTGTTTTGAATGTTTTTATTCATAAAGACTCCCTAATGGCAAGAATTTCTTTCCCAAAAAAAAAGCGATTGTTCGTACTATATTTTCCCTGTTATGTGTCATTAATCGAAATAAACGTCATTAGTCACACTAAAAGAACGTATATTAATTCTGTTTTTATTAATCCTGAGATATTCCTTAGACAGTTTTATTCTATAGAATTGGGCTATTTCCGTGCTGGCTAATCAGTAGCCAAGTTTACTAGATGTATTAGTAGATTCTTATCCAGGTTCTAGATAGTTTTCTTATATAAGAGCTGGACAGCGAGAAATTACATATAGCGATCGGATCTATCTAGTTTTCTCACCTAGATCTTGTACAGCAAATATGAAAACTTGTCGTTTTCTAGCTATTGGCGAGTTTGAATTTCCACACGGGAATCTATTACGCTCTCGCGACGAATCGATATGCACCGTTTATGTAATCCCAAACATTACACTACACCTTCCACGTCCAAAGGGTTTTCTTCAAAATTTATATAACTCTCAATATCCTGTAATTGAATAAAAATTGAATTTGGTAAAAACAACGAGATCTCATTGCAGGGAGCGTAAAATAACAATATCCACCGTTCATTCGATCATGGAAAAAAAGGAATCTGTTGGAAATGTTGTGTAACATGTTACGGCAACTTGTTAGGGACAATAATTTTCGCATAATCAACTGTATGTAAAAATACGTATTATTTTTGTGTGCCCCTCATTCGGTGTCGGAATGACGAGCACAGGGATCTCTGAGAAAGCCGCGTTGAGGTCCGGGGTTTATATAGTAAAAATTTAATCATCATAATACTCGCTATATGAAAATTGGTACGAGCGAGTGTAAGAATCTTTTGGGTAAGTACTGTATGAATGCGCGGATACGAGCTATCGCAAATCGACGAGAAGGGATCTCTCGTCGTCGTCGTCGTCGTCGCGTACAACGAAAATAACGTTCCATTACGTGCCATTATGTAGCATTATGTACACAGGTATAATAACGAGTTGTGCCGGGTTTACCGAGAAATATTTGGACATGTTACTTTTTTTTCGACAGCGTAGAAGCTCAAACCGAAAGAAGCAATGGATTAGCCTCGGGCGACGTGCGCACTTTTAACGCATTCTTATTCGGTTCTTCGCGTCTGCCTTGCGATGCCGTTAGTACTGTCTAGAGTTTCTATGGTACATTCCGCATGAATCGGCAAACTAAACTATCGATTCTCTCCTAAACTTTGAAAATTTCCGTTGTATATTCACAGGAAAAAATGAAGATTGCTCTCCACGTTCGAGCTAAATTTCAGTATCGATGCTTCATGTAGGAATAGAAAATGTGTCGACCCCCATTTGTTTGTAGAAACAGTCGAATGAGTAATTTGGAAAAATATAAATAACGAAGCGTATTATCAAATGAACCGGTTTCTGCTTCGATAATGAAACTTGAGGTAAAACGTCCCATATAGAATACCCCGATATAGAGTTTGTTTGCGTTGAGAAAATTACGTCCATAAAGACGAGCGTATTTTGGGGTAAGGTCGCGTATAGGATAGGATGCGGCGTCTTCTCAAGTGCTAAGGTGTTTTGGGCTTCGGCTCGTCGGCCGTTGATGATGCAGTTGTTGAGTCAGTGTGGTTGTATCGAGTGGGATGAGATTGGGGATGCCAGGGGGTTTGGCCTGCTGCCGGTCTCGACTGTCTGCAGCTCGCGGCGGCCCCTCTGCATTTCACGAGCGTCGACGTCTGTGGACGTCTGGCTCTGTCGGACGGTCGTCTTTCGCCCGTACTCTACCCGTTGCCGCCCTATAATCGGACTATAGGGATAATGGTGGTTGGGCGGTTGCCGCGAGGCTCCCGTCGCTCGGTCGAGAACGCGATTTTCGGCATCATCCTAAACCGCGGCGCCCTCAGCTTCGTCTCGTATTTTCCTCTTTAACTTTTTTCAAGTATCAGCAGTGTGGCGTATAAGCTTCATACTCTATAGACCAACTTTCAAAGCACCGATTCTCCACAGGCACCACAGGGTCCAGCAGTAATATCGACGTGTGTGTGTGTGTGTGCGCTTGTGTCTGTTTGGAAGAATAAGGGACGAGCAGCGATCCTGGCGCCAACGTCAACAACGCGACGTCGATCTGACGACGAACCTTTTCCATACTTTTTTTCTTCCTCCATCATTCTGCCTCTTTCTATACTTCCGCGCAACTTATGTATCTGATACGTACAAGTTTATAGTATTATTTACCAAAAGTTTTCGAGCCAACTCGCGGTTAATTTATCCGGTAGATCGATGCATTGTACTGGCATTTGTATTTTTTTTTTTTATTGCTTTTTCCTCAAGTACGCCAATTGACTTTTGCTTATCCCATCCCCTTTATTCCCCATTCTATTCCTCGAAACCCCTAAAACTAGACTACATGCGATAACAACTAAAGTCTTATCCGGAGCCACTCTTTCTAATGCACTAATGTATCGCATTTGCACGAGGGCTTAGGGAAAATGCGGAAAACCTGGCTGATACAGGCGGCTTTATTTAACTGTATTAGAATACATTAGAAACTCAATGCTGCTCAACTCTGGAGCACACCGACCACGCGTCCACTGATGTCGGTTACTGGCATTTCTATTAACGGCAACTTTACGCCTAAAATCGATTCACATACCTTCCTTCCTAATCAATGCGACTCAACATTTTCTAGAAATATATATAAACACGTTACTCCACAGTAGTGAGTTTTTCAATATGTTTTATTGTTTTTTCGGCACCAAATTGTATTACCGACTTGGTTCAAGGCACTGGAGATTGTACTGAAAAATTATAAAACTATAAATCCTACCGGTTAAAATTTTCCAAATTTATTTTTAAAGAATAGGAAACAATAAAATGTAACCACTCCACGTGAATTGGCAAGTTGTAGTTCTTTCTGTTTATGTTTTGGAAAAATATTTGAAAAATTTTTTCAAACCGAGTTCGTGCTGAATATTTGTAGAGGGCACCATCATTAAATTCAACGAAATTTTTCAAGTTTATCGGAAACTTTGAAGTTACAAAGTAGATCTTTTTATCTTATTTCCGAAGTTTAACATAAATATTGTTCAAGATCGTTTATAGAAATAAGATAAACATAAGTTTTGTTACAATTCTGTATTCAATTTATTATCGTGATTGCTAGATGCAGTGGAAAAAACTTGGAAAAGAGGCGCCTAAAGGTTCTTGAAAAGATAAGGTGACAATGAATAAAACGGTTAAATAATGAAGAGTCGTGTGAGTTTTTGATTGGAGTGAAAGGTGCAAAAGAAATGTTGAGTGCAGAGAGGTTGGAAGGAAGAAAATGATAGTGCATGTAGGTTGGTAGTAGTTGGGCACCTCGCGGGTTGCTTGGCCGTTGGGGTTTACAGGCGTTTGTGGCTCTCGAGAAGCACCGGGACTACCGCGCAACGGCGCGGTATCGTTTGCCTTATACTTGGGAGTTGGCGAGACGACCCTCCCCTGGGCTTCCCCCTGCTCTTTCCATCTATACAATAATTACGATAAGTGTAGCGGCGGCAGGAGCCGTGGAGTTCGGCTCGCCCATAATGTTGGCGGTATTGCCAAATAAAGAGAAACAAGGGAGAGTGGATGTCTCGCGAAACGTCGTCATACCAAATTCCACCGCTCCCTCTGTATCTTCCTTCTTTTTCTACTTGGACGATGTTTTTCGGGGCGCCAACGCCGCGACGACTCGGCTATGTCTTGACTCGGATTATTATGAGTAAGCAATATCGCGTTGTATATCGCTCCGTCTGGCCAATACTAATTCACAAAATTTTTATATATATTTTATCAGTTGAATTTTATAGCGTTTCTCTATGTCAAAGCAATATTGGCACTAAAATAGCAGAGATTCAGTCTTGCATCAATTACATATTTGATAAAGCCTATATGCAATAAATTTCAAAAGCCAAACTCCTTAGAAGGTGTAAACACTTGAATCGCGCGAATGAATGTAAAGAGTAGTAGTCGTCAAGAGATTTATGAGCATATTGATATACCTACCGCCATTACCAAGGGACGGGTTAGCAAAGTGAGGAGTTGTGCATTCCTCTCGTATCCCGTTACACGAGAGTGAACAGCAGCGCCAAGGTGTTCGAAATATCAGTTTTTTCAAAAATTGAGTTAATCAATTTTTTTTTGACATGCAAAGATTGAAGGTGATAAAATGGTAGTCAAGATGTATGAAAAAATTTGTAATCTCATGTATTCACATAAAAATGAAAAGAAGATCCAACTCGCCGATCTCAATTCGATACAATGCAACGTTACGCTCAAGCGCGACTCGGCATGCCTACTTTTTACCAATCGAATACAAATCAATTGACAATCAATCAATCGATCGATCAATCAACAATAAAACAACAAAACTGCCGAGACGCACTCTCTCACGTTCTACAACTGGCTCTCGCTTAAATGTACTTTTTTTTTTGTTGCCATTCACTCGTCATTTCTATTTTCGTTTATATAATATAATAATTATTATCGTAATAATAATAGTAATAATAATATATTTATGATTTTATATACCATATATACATTCATACAACGGAGTATATACTTGAGTCTTTATATACAATATATACAGTACAGAGAGTCGAGTTTTAGTCTCTTTGTACAGGGGATTAACAACGGTAGTGTGCTGTTTTTATTTATTTTTAAAATATTTTATTGCGTGAGTGAACATTACGCCCTAAATATTCGAAAGCCAAAATCGTTCTCGGTCATTTTTCTATGCTTCTATCCTTATTACCACTGCAACGACCGACGTAAAAGGGTTTGAAGTTTATTTCGCAGTAGTCTGCGTATAACATTTTTTTCCAACCTCGCTATCCGACATCTATCCATGCAACGGATAATACGAGCCGAGAACAACCTCGACAGGCACTTTGAGTTTTTAATAGAAAAATTCTTTCAACGTTCCATATGCATCGTATTAACGTGATCACACACTGCCATCTTGCCGTTTTGCTACCATTGGCTAAAATACTTAATTGTTATATTGATTAAGCTTTATAAAAACGATTCGCCGCAAATACACTCAAGTGGTAGAAAAAACTGGTTGCCAATTAAAGAAATGTTGTACTCTTGCTCGAACTTGGCATTGCCCAATAGATAGAGATCGAAAATGCGATAAGGATTAGTTTAGATGAAAGTACCTTCGGCTAAGGGGGTAAGCAGAACGGCACAAATTCGATAGAAGACCTTCCGAGGCAGATCGAGAGTTTGCACGTTGTACGGATGATGTTCAAGTTATTCGATTGAACGACAGTTTTATATATAAATATATATATATGTTGGGCGTGTTGTTGTACTCTGTCGTTGTCACGAAAGATTCGCACAGACGACTAATTCGATGAATGGCAAAACGCTATTGAAGGCACTAGGTTTTTACAAAAGTCATTTCTACGAAGAGTTTCTATGTATTCTCGTCGTTTACATGTAGATACGTTCGTTCGATCGGTCGAAGCGATTCGCGCAACGCACGTAGAGCGCATTTTTTTCTTGTGCGACTTAGCGCCAAATTTGTCATTTGTTTATTTGTGTATTTTAAAAAAATTATTATTTTTTCATATTTTCGTTAATTGTGAATTTTCATTTTTGAGCGAATAATTTTTGCTATAGAAAAAGCCGTGACCGTGTAAAACAACAACACGACAATATCTTAAGTTTTAGATAAGTTATTTTGGTGGATATCGTTAATGTAATGGCACTTGAACGTAGATCGTATAACGACTCGACTTTTCTTGCGGCTATTTTCCTTATGCAACGAAAAAAATGAACAAAACGATATTAACGAGATGAAATAACGCGGAGGTTCGAGACACGTCTTACATAAAAAAAATATGGCCAACTACCGTTCTTCTCGAAGTTCTTTCACTCATTCTACACATCAGCATAGTACAACACTCAACAATCTCAATTACGGCACCGCAAATAACGTTTTGTATCGTATTTGTTTTTTGCAATTTTTCGTTTATCCCCCATTTTTGTGTTTCTACAGAACATAAATAAAGTTATTTACAAACGGTCCGTCAGTTTAACCTTTTGAGAAAACGTATATAAATAGAGTAATAATGTACAAAGACGAAATTGATGTGAGTTCGCGATAACGAAACTTTTCAGCCGTTTGATCGAAAGAACTTACGTAGTGTCACGTAGTCACAAAAGTGATAAAAATTTATCCGGAGACTAATTGATTCGCAAGGACATGCTGCAATTCTGCAACAAGATTAACGCTATTGAATGTTTTATCAGCGAGTTTTCTTTCGGCACTTTGAATTACGATCGTGACGGTTTTTCGATATCAATCCGGAGACGTTGGCCGCGGTTTTAGCTCAAAAATTGCGCAAAACAATTATTGAATGGTACGAGGTTCGATTTAATCGATTTTCGAAAAGTCACAAAAAAATAAAGATACAAATGCGTTATCGACGTCGATTGCCGTTTGACCGACTTTTCGGCCATACGCGACTCGCCCTGTTCTGTCTGTTTCACTTTTTACCTATCTACTTGTTACGTACGATAACTACACAATTACGTATGTATACTGTACATAATATTACGCTCGTGATTTATTCGTGTAATCCGCGGAGGAATCAGTCGTTTAATAAGACAGAGTAACGTCCACTTTCACGTCGATAAAAGTGGTTGTACAAAAATAATCGACGCTTCAGATAACGCCCTCTAAAATCGCATACGTATTCACAAATTCTGTAAGTGTTATTACGTGTGTGTATGTTACATTAATTTTTAAGGATTATCACAAGGGTTCGTTATCCGCCACGCATTTCACCCACACATAAAAGTCCACGCGATCTCGTTTTATCGTACAAAAACGCGCCTCGATTAAATTTTCGTACTACGAGAATTACAGTCATAGCAATAATCGTCCTATTGTCTCTCTTTCAGCGTCAATGTCTCGACACTTTCATTCCCTGGTTTACCCTCTGGTATATTTCGCTCTTTCGTTCTCGTTTATTGCGACGAGAAGAAAGCGGGGAAGGCACACGATATATGCACATACGCAATACGCCCTAGTGTCGTATACACGCGGTATGTATTTATGCAGAAGAGAAAAAATCGAAGAAAAAGAATTGTGTTGAAAAGTTAGCGCAAAGAAAAAATAAAGCCACTGGCGACGGCGACGGCGACGGCAGTCGAGATGACGACGTGAAGAGACACGGGGACGAAAAAGTGATGCCGTATAAAAAGGAGCTTTCGAGAAGAAAAATATAATGCGATTCAGTTGAACGATGAAGGAACGACGACGAATATTGTCGCTTGAGACAATCATCTGCATGGAGTCAAAAGTACTTCGAGCCAGCAGGGACAGGAAGTAACTTCCTGTCTGGAGTACTTGGGTCCCCAACCCTTGGCGAAACTTATACGGACGGAGTTGACGTCGACGGGTCCGGAGTTGAAACTGGCACTCGTCGGTGATGTTTGACTCTGCGGTAGCTGCAACGTTTTGGCTCGATCAAATATGTTGAGACAGAAGCCCGGTGGTACGCGATAAACGAGAAGTGTCCTAGATTCCGGATCGTCCAGCGTCGGTGAATTTACGAATATCGGACTGTCCGATCTGTTGTACGCCCAGACACCGTCGGACTCTTGGCTCAGCATCAGACCTGTAACCATCAGCGTATCAAACCACATAATCGTTGTGTCAAATCGTCAAAAACAAACAACTTTATTTGAGTTATAATCCCCCCCCCCCCCCTCCACTCGCTGTATTTACTCGTTTATTTTCTCTACTGATATCCGATTATTATATCGAATGAATGTATCTATGTATGCAAATTAAGCATGTCCAGCGAGATTAATAATATTGAAGAAAACGAGTGCGAATTTTCTTTAAAAAATTGTCATTAGTCTGTATTATCAGTTTTATCTTACCAAGACCAATTTTACTCCTTGTCCTTTGAACGGCTGGCGAGGCCGCGTGATTTTCAGCCAATGTCGAGAGACACAGACCGTCCCCGTCGTGAAGGGAATCGAAGACGTTTACGGTTGCTGGCTCCACCGGGTAGAGTCGACCCACCCGGCCTCCCAGCTCCCAGTAGGCAAGGGTGCACCACTCTTTCTGTCCCATCTCCCCGTCTCCTGCAACAAATAACCACAACAATTCATTAATAATCATCGTTTTACCATTTTTTCCAACTTGGTCTTTATCTCGGCCGATTTATCAATCATAATTTCACTCTTTCGTTTTAGCCACACATCCCGCTGTCTCGTGAAACATTTCAAAAGTAACGCCACATTCACCATCCAGCCCGTTTAATATACGGCAGCGGAGATTCAGCTCTCCTAATTATCGAGCTTCTCACATCGAATTTTAATGACATATGATATGATAATAATTCGAGATAAAAATCCCAAGAAAACGTGTTCCTTTTGCAATAAATTTACACATAATTTGAGCAAGGCGTTTTTCAGAAATCACAGCAAAAACTTTGTGATTTTTTTACCGCCGCAATTAATCCGGAAATGTGGCAAGAAATGTCATTTTTACCATTTTTTTTCCACGCTTATGAGAAATACTAATATGACAACACTGTTCTACATTCCGTATTGACATTCCACTGTTCAATTATCATCGTGCGCTAGGTTAGTATAATTCGACATAAAAATTCTACGAAAGCGTGTCCCAGTTGTTGTACAACTAATATGCCCATGGATTGAGCAACGACTTTCAGCTTGAATCGCTTCAGAGACATAATAATTTTTTTATCACAGTACATTGGGTAAGTATACGGTAGTATAAGGCATGGGGGATGATGGTGAGCTGTTGCTGCTGCTGCTGCTGCTGCTGCTGTTGCTGTTGCGACGTCAAGAAAGACGATTGAACGACACCGGAAAGTCCCACGCGAGACGATAAATGCCGAGACGAGCGGAACAGAAAATGGGCAATGAGATATGTGCTGTGCGTTTAATATAGGCTCGGAGCACATGTGATAGTTGCACTTTGTAGCCACTCTTACATCCAGCTGTGTTTCTATCAACCACATACTAGTTACTAGGTGAAACAAAGCACCTTTTCGAAAACTCTTTACATTTCGGTCGCATGTTTCGTCGACGGATAAACGAACGCTCCGGCGGAAATGAAGCAGTGAGAGAAAGAGAGGGAGGGGGGGGGGGGGGGGGGAGATTGTCTTGTGGCGGTGAAGCGGCGACGTCTGCGAGCCGGCGCACGTCCCACGTGTCGCGCGCGGGACAAAACTCGACTTATCCCGACGACGGCGACGGTGGCGGCGACGGCGGCACACGTCAATTATCTCATCGCTTTCCTCTTGCTGGTTGCTTGCTGCTACTTCTGGTGATGCTGCTGCTGCTGCTGGCAAAGCACGCGCGCTTTAAACACCGAGTTCAGAAGTCGCGAGCACAAATGTACACATGTCTGCCCGAGCAAAATTACAATCCTTTCACGAACGTGTCGTCTGCACTGTTTAACATATTTATTAAGAGAAAGACATGCCTCGAGCTGTATCACGCTTCAGTTGTTTGTTAAAAAATTGTACTCGCGGAGTATTTATTTTATTGGTGGGTTAATTCGATCTAAAACCGGTGTTTTTTTTTTTTTTTTTTATTTTTTCCAAGGACTACAGCTTGAGAATCAACGAGACTTTGAAAATTTTTGACAGATTTTTTTTTCGATTTAAATTGATTTTTATACATTTACAAACAAAAGTTTGACGCGGTTGGAATTTGGGAGCCATGCGACCAGAGATAAATCCACCGTCGTGCACTTACAAACACGATAATTATTTTTAACGCTATCTGATCTAAATATACATTAAATTCCGTAATAACTTGTTGATTCAGTATCCAACTGTTTCTTATACCGCTTTCCATTTCTGAAACGATTGACGCCTTGGATTTAGGATATTTGGATTCTGATTGAATACAACGACTACCTCGAATGAATTTAGTAACTGTAGCTGAATAATCATACGAAGAACGAAGATTAGAGAAAATTGAAAAAGATGCAAAGGAAAGCAATGCGAAGTTTAAAGAGTAGGGGATCTTGGTTTATCCGTCGTAGTGTAGCACTAGCGGAAGCAACAGCCCAGCGGCAACAGCAACAGCAACAGCAGCAGCAGCAGCATTGCAGTGAGGCGCTTCGGCGAGATAAAAATAGATATTACGAGTTTACCACGGCGCCAAGATTGCGGACTATCGCGACGATTACGTCATAGTCGGTTGGACGCGAACTGAGAACGCACCGATGCCGACGCCTAGCAGCCGCCTCACGCAAGGACGACACCGACGACGTTTTTTCACGACCCTCTCGTCGACGTCGTCCTCCGTTGTCTCCTTCTTCTTGTCGTCTCGTTTCGACAAAACAATTAAATTAACACAGGCATTGTCGAAGGAACCTCAACAACTCCGCTGCTTCGTCGTACGAAGTACGTACGCCCATCAATTTGTCGCTACTCTATCCCTCTCAATTACTTTCGTTTGACTGCGAATTATCATTCGATTTTAGAGTTATAAATGTTATGGATGTGCAACAATCCCACGTATAATATTTGGTGACGTACAATATTTGGCGAATAAATGGCAGTATTGAGAATTCATGTTTCTCTTTTCTTATATTTTAAGACACGAGTAATCGAATTGTATGAGAAGTGGCTGAACTATAGCAAAATTGAAGAACGTAGAGCCACTCCGAATATATATTTTATAAACATATGGTCTGGTAATGCATGTACAATTCAGAAAAAATGTCATGTCCATGAAGGTAGTTAAAATGATCCGAAGTTAAGATGCTAAGTCGGCTAAAATGTAGCTCTAAAAATGAGAAAAGTTTAAAATTTCGCTCGTCTGTTTATCTAGAATTAAAAGGTGAAGCGGCGGGATCCGATATTGAAGATTGTTAGACGACTACACGATAGGTACGAGATGAGTGCGATAATAGATATGTACATTAAGTGCGCGGATGGGTAACGAAGGTTGATAGTAGGTGAGATCTTTCCGGCGCAGACGTAAACACATCGAAAGCCGTCGCGACACTCGGAATGTCTTGTCTTCTTTCCCTCTCGAGCTTTGTTCCGAGTATAGAAGCTGTGTAGCTATAATAGAATACGAAAAGCTATGTAGAAAGTGGTAATCTCTCTTCTATCTATCCACAAATGTGTGCCAGAGTGGGATACCGCCGCTCGAAAGATGAAGCATCAGAAGCAACGAGTGCGTCTGACCGTGGGTGGGAAAACACCTGATTTGAAAAGCAGTTTATATGTGGGCGCGCCAGACTTCTGCAGCTACGTTGACGAGTGCTTCGTGTTTTATCGCCTCTTAAATTACGACGCGGACTCAGGCGCCGCGTTGCACCGGAGTACCATCTTGTTTGTCATATCCCCGTATCGTATTGCACCACCAACCGAGTGTACGTACAATCTCGAACCCCGATTTTTTCAATCCATAAGTATGTCAGATCACTCTATACCTCCTCCAACTTGATTTATACAACTTTTCCACACCATCATAATCTCTATATTGACTACGACCATTGCTATTTCAAGCTCGATGCAAAATGTTTTTCTCAATGAAGCGAAGAAAGTTTGAAAAAATATTTATTGTTGAAAAAATATATTTTATATCAAGACAAGAAACAAGTGTACTCGCGATATATTTTTCTCGCGAAATCTTTCATAATACATGTATATATATATATATATACCTATATTTATTTACATGGGGGCGAATGAGGACACTGATACACGTGAATTTCATCTTCATGACCTAATTTTTGGTGATTGAGAAGAGCTACAGCGAGAAATTGATCGGCCTGGTTCTCATTCGTCGCTTAGTCGATGGACAGTCGCTGCTGGTAAGACGATTAACAAGTAAGAGGATTATGAATGAGAGTGAGGGGCGGTTTTCGTCTTGAAAAAATGCTGTGTGAAAAATGCGAGTGAGCGAGAAAGTGGCCGAGGAAAGATCGAAGAGCGAATAGACCGTGGAAGTACATAGAGCGGCAGTGTAGAGGAGCCGCTGAGCGCGCGATGCCAATGTGTTTTCCCAGTTGGGTCAAATACCCTGAGGTTAGATAAGGTTGCCAACCTTGGCACGACCACACGGCCGTGGCCGTCCGTGCCGCATATATTTATATATATATACACGCGCGCGCGCGCACACACACACACACATATTATATGAATAAATATATATGTATGTATGTAATCGGGAACATGGTACATGAGGATACAAGTACAACCGTGTGTATCGACGGCAAACATGTACTGCAAAAGGCAACATAAGCCAGTGCAGGAACAATTGTAAACGACTCAGCGTCGTCGTGTGTACATTTGGTAAATGTTGTACTGCACTCAGAGTTTCATTTGGGTGATATCAATTACCGAGGACTATAGTGAACTAATGGAAATAATGAAAATTATTGCGAAAAAGACAGGAAATTTCGTTGGTTACTCGGAGTCAAAGGAGATTTCGTACAGAAGCGGGAAAAGTAGCATTGGACCTATTGGCTGATGATCTTGCGGTGAATGGAAAAGCAGATTAGTGGTCTGGACAGAGCAAACGTTCGTGTCAACAATATCCTGGATGTATAGAAGCGCGTTGGTACAGGGTTACGGTAAAGGTAGTAAAAGTGGCGTGACTGTGGTGGTGGTGGTGGTGGAGAGGACGGGCGGCCGTTGCCGGGCCTGGGGCGCCGCCGTGGCATGCCTCAGTTCCGCGACATACGAGCCACTCGCGTACCTTCTTACCTCCTCCTATACTATATCTACCTAGCTCGCTATACACCACTCGACGCGCCACAGCCGACGAGGTTTGTCCTTCAAACGGCCTTTCTACGACCGTGCAGCAACACAGAGAAGAGTACAGCCCGCACGACAACGCACTTCGGCTCGCACCTCGAAAATCCTATCGATCCATCGTCAATCTTTCTATCAATTCGGACCAGAATATTATCACTACTCGCATTACAGTTTTATCAATTGCGCTGTCTCAGATTCTACTTGCTATGTATCGGTAAATTTCTTAATTTACTTTTGAACTAATAAAACCCTTGTCTTTCTATATTTTCGACTTATTTGCCGACATTTACGAATTAGTCCGACATTTAAATTATTATTATTATTATTATTATTATTTCCACCAGGAAAATTGTTTCCCCGTTATTAAAGGCTGCATCTCAATCAAGAAAAACGTAAAAAATAGAAATCTGTGATGGAGGACGTAACGAGAATGATTCTCCAATTGATTTGAAACTCGGGTTTCAAGAGAGACGAGAGAGCCTAGTTGGTTCCACAGCCGATAAGAGGATCGAGAGGACGCGACGACGTTGGCTTGAGAAGGAAGCAAAGCAAGCGTCATATGTGCGGCGGCGACGCGGTGGCGCCTGACGCCAATGTGATCGCCGTGCAGCGAGAGAGTAGTGCGACGACGATGTTTCTTAGGCGCCTCTCGACACTCGAGAGAGTTTATGCATCGCTCCTCCGCTCGGTTCTTCAGCCAGACCTCTTCGACTCGTCTATCGGCCCTTGTATGATACAGTCGGAACAAGTGTAGAGTAGCCTCGAGCCCCGCCTCTGTCAATAACTTGAAAAATAAAAGCAAACAAAAGAATAAGCGACAAGAGCGTAGATAGCAACGATGAATTCTTGACCGAAATCTCGATCGCGGCGGAGGATACTGGGATAGGAAATCGACGCTTATCGAGTGTCGCGACTACTTTTATTCGGCCAACGCGCCGTTCGCTATTTCCGCCACCGCCCCGAATGACAGCTAACATGTTTTTTCACGAAATCTCCAAAAATACCGCGATTATTTTACCAACTGTACGCCCAAAGCGCGATACAAAATAGTAATTTGCTTGTGAATGCCGAGTGGCACGTACAGAGCACCGCTCGGTGTATCTCCTCTATAGCATAGGTATTTATGTAGATATGTCTCTAGAGTATAAACGCGTATATAATATATAGAGTTGGATGGTTGGCGCGGACGGTACACACATAAGTATCGAGACGTACTACGAGACTATACAGAGACGGGCGCGATGGAGGGAGGGAGGGAGGGAGGGAGGGAGAAAGAGAGAGAAAGACGATAGCGCGTGTCGACGCTTCGTAATGGTAGAATAAAAGATGGCCCGACGCCAGTGAAGGCGCCACATACCAGGCGCCGCCAACCTCTCTCGGCCCGCTGCCGTCGTGGCCACCACCGCCTTCTACCCCCACCATTCTTTTTAACTTATACTCTACCTCACAAAGCATACAAGCATGCATGTATGCATAGACTGGTAGCACCACCACCACCACAGCCGAGACGACTAGTACCGAAGAATGCAAGAGTGTGTGTTGGTGGCGTCGCCGTCCCCGAGCGTCCTTCCCCGTCGGGCGCCCGCTCGCCCCTCTTTTACGCTCTCTCTCTCTCTCTCTCGGCTACTTTACTGCTCCTCGATCAACCGAGCCTGCAACACGTACGCTGACGTGCACATACTCACACCCACCCACACACACACGCACGCACACTCTCGGCAATCGGTGATGTACTACGAGGGTTTTAGTCGATACGTGTGTGGAGAGTTTCTGGTGTGTATACCAAGAGGGGCAGACTCGGGATGGGCAGCCAGGCTGCTGCTGCTGCTACCACATACTATAGTACTCTCGTTCGCTTGCAGTATACGAGGACGTTCACTGAGCAACGGCACAGATAAACGTACGGTATGCACGTACCACACATTGTCGTGCACCGCGGAAATCCCTTTTGTTACCACAAATTAGATTTTGAATCGCGTCATTCTTCTTGTTACACCGATGCGCTAAATACCTGCAACAATATTTCAATTACAAGCCAATGCACATTCAAATTGTCAGGTGTATAACTTTTTTCATTCGGTATAAAAAAATTTTATTTCAATTAGCAAAGACATTTTGTCAACGCTTTTTGATATTTCTTTGACTCTTTTAATTTTATAAAATCCACTGCCTTCTTAAATGTTGAACAAAAAACGGTACACACTAGAACCTTGTTAATGGATTTTTTATATTTTTAGTCCACAGCTCTACAAAAGGTATTCAAAACGGAAAAAAAAAATTAGAAAACCGTGTTGCAACATTCTACTTGGCCACTTCTTAACGAGTACTTTGAGGAGTAATTTATTTATTTTGTCGTGTCATCGGAATGCTGGGTATGATAGGCAATGATCTTTAGTTTTGCATTAATAATAATTCATTGAGGCTGAGGAGTGTAGATGTATTAATCATTGGCGCAGCAAGATTGCAGCCTGTTCAGCAATTCAGACGATAACCTCTTCACTCCTGCATTCATTTCCATACACACCAAGCATAAATTCCATCCGTTTCAATAACTTTTACTCGAATGTTGGTCCAAAAATGCGAAATACAAACGATACGATAACAGCAAAAGAAGTCATTATTTTTGTTTTAAAAGATATCCGTCATGTACATAATAGGGAATCGTTGTCGCCAAACAGTTTCCCGGATAACTATTAATATCTAAGTGCAATATAAAGATGTATTTTCTTATCAATTATATTAAAAAGTTGATACGTTTTTATGAAAGCTCCGGATAATTGTCGGAAAATAATTACTCAAGTTGTACGACGAATGTTTATGGAATTGGCATTGTCACTGATCACAGCCTTGGAGCACACGGAGCAGCGAGATTAATTTCAATTAATATCAACGGACTAAAAAATATTGAGTCTGTTATTGTCCTGGCGAAAAATCCCTAATTTTGCAAGCCCTGGCCGATTTTTTTTAGTCCTACTAACCAACCAATCTCTTTTCTCAATGTACACAATCATGTAAAAAGGGTGATTTTGTGAAATAAATAGCAAAGGTATTGGTCCCTGGAGTTGTTGCAAGGAAACCAGGAGGTTTACGCGAGCTCCATCAACGACAGGAGGCTCGGAAAACATGCATCGATTAACACTCGGCTTGGCGACCGGTAGGCAGGCAGGCAGGCAGGCAGGCCGGCCGGTCGGTCGGCCGACGAGCCCCGAGACTGCCGCCAGTCGACCTATCGACCGAGAATATTCGCGCCTTCTGGGCGACGGTTGCCTCACGTTCCTCGTCGCATTCGTCGTTCGTCCACTCCAGCCGCCTAATACCACTATACTCAGTACCAGGTACTATAATAATACCATCCGTCGTGGTGTGTATATGTGTACACCGGTTTAACACAGTAAGAGTGAGAGTGGTGCAGGTAATAGAGGTTGTGGATAGTGGATATTGTTGAACGCTCTATAGCAGGTACGACACAATTCTCCCTAAGGCAGACGCATTTCGAATCCTGCACGCGAAGCCGCCCGCATCCGCGACCGCTTCGATCCGTAATGCGATTTCAAATAACTACTAACTAACTTGGCCAGCCATACGTTCTGTGATATCGTAATGAAGAGGAAAGAAAGAAAAAACAAACAGATAAAATGAGAATGAGGGGGGGAGAGTCGCGTGTCCCTTTGTTCTCTGTGGCTAAAGTCTTGCAGAGAATGAGCTGCAGGATCGATAATACTGGGCAATAATAAACATGGTCGTATCGAATAGCGAGAGTAGAGTGCTGAGTTTGTGTTTAGCGTGTACTGAATTTGGGGTAATTGTGAACTTGGCTGGTTTCCATTAAACCGGAAACTGGCATGTAACTTTTGAATTATACTGAGAACGCATGCCATTAGGCTGTTTTACTAGCCTACCTGTGTGACTGCAACAGTTGTAATTGGTCCTACAAGTAATTCAACTGTGGTACAAGAATTCGTGAATCAATTATGCAAGTACAATCCACATAGCGTTGCAATGCAGCGGGATATATACCGGAAAAATAAAAACGTTGCTTTGTAGATCGTAATTTGTTAGTTGGTTTAAATACAAGTTTGACGTCGAATTTATTCGAAAAGGGAATTTGTGAATTTTCTTGGATTCCGTGTATTGGATATATTTGGCAAGGATGAAATGTGACAAGCTTTTGTGCAGCCTCACTGGCTGAGTAGCTTAGCCCGGACGAGGAAAACACGCTTGCTGTCGGAGAATACAGCGAGGCAGCGCAATTGTAGCGGTACAAGATGTGACGTCGTGTTTCATGAATCGCAAAATCTCACTACTATCTCTGTCGATGTATCATCGTTGTGAGTTATTGCCGTTTATCTCTAGATCGGCGCTGCAACGTCCCGCTGGGTTGCAGACAGAGTTTCCTATCCCGCGAGATACTTAATCTTTCCCGTTGCTACACTAGTCGTAACGAGCGCGCTCAAGGGTGAGAGTCATGGGGGGCGGGCGTCAGCAGATTTACTCAAATTGGGGTGGCGAGAAACGACGCGGAAGCCAAGCCGAAACGAGCGACCTGTTGCTCCGTAGTACTCTGTGCTATTCGACCCCTCGACACCCTTCACTCGTATGTCCTCCTCGGCTGCCCCATTCGTACAGTACGACGATCGTAGCTCATTTTATCCGAAAGTTTAGCGTTATGACTGTAGGCCAAATGATTCATCTCTTCATCACAAACGCCAGAACACCGCGTTACAAATTTATCGTGATAATATTTACTTTTGGTATGAGATTTTACAAAAATAAATATATGTTTTCTCTGGTTTTAACTAATAAATTGGAATAAGAGATAATTTATTCGATTAAAAAGAAAGCTAAAAATAAGTTGTAGCAAATATGGTAATCAATGGAACGGTAACCGGTATGCGTCGGCGACACGAATGCATTCATTCAACGAGGCATTTTATTTTTCGTCATTTAATGCCATTTAATGAATGCCGTTAAATGAATGTTAGCCGCATTTGTCAATTGTCAGGTGGAGATCGATGAGTGGATGATAGGAAAGTAGGATGAAGGAAGAAGCTGTTGCGCGAAGGAGTGAGGGAGTGCTTGCCGAATGTTATAGAGTGAGGAACGAATGAAGGAAGCAGTGAGCGCGCGAGCGTAAGCGACGAGGTCGAGACACGCGGCACTGCGGCAGCTGTCTGGCGCCAGGGTCCCCCTATTCCCTCAAACAGTCGCGCCGACCGGCAGGCAGGCAGGCAGGCGGGCAGCCGAGCAGGCAAGCAGTTCTTTCCTCTGTTCGTCCGTTCGTACCTCCATTCGCCACCCACCTTTACCGAACATTCGCTCGCGCCCAACACACGCGGCATTCGACGTAAAAAGAGAGACGCGAGACGCGAGACGCGAGACGCGAGACGCTAGACAGCGAGCAGTCTCTATCTCGTCGGAAACCTTTTTTTCCTCCTTCTTTTCCACTTTTCTTTTTCGTCTTCTCTTCTTCCTCCCGTTTTTGCTCCAACTCCGCGGCCACGAACCTACATACCCTTCCTACGCGTGTGTCTCGAACACTTCGTATTCGCTACTGCTCCTCGCCGCTCGCTCGCTTGTTTCCTTCTGAAGCCAAAGCTGGCAAGCACGAGTCTCTCTCGGTCGACCCTGTTGCTGGCCGCTGGTTCGCTCGCTTGCTCGCTTACTTTCCGCGGATAGCTCTTGGGGCTTCGAACGTTCCGAGGGAGGCGCCAAATATGTTTCGGGCGTTCCACGAATCCTGATTCAGGCCGCGCTGCTGTGCGTTGCGATCCACGCCAGAGCTCTGCCATTTGAGGCATCCCAAATACACTTACCAGTCACTTCGTATACGTACAACTTTATTCTTTCGTCGTAAACCGTTTTTTCCTTTCTTCCTTTATACAACATCGGAGAGTGACGACACTGCCAGAGATCATTGTACCCAGACTTTCTTTATCAAAACACAATCCACTTTCGGCTTGAGGACTTAGTTTATCATTCGGACGACTAATTCTCAGGGTTCATCGTGTTATTTGAAATCGTGGTCATTTTCGTTGACCATTCAAATGATCCTATACTATTTTACAACAAGTTGAACAAAAAAAATGTATGATTACGGCATTTTTTTACGACACGAAAAATTTCGAGCCGATATTAAAACTTGAGGTATAAAAATAGGTAATAGGTAAATGACATTTGTTAATTTGAAACATGTTAAGAATATATTATTCACCGGATAATATGTTTAAAATATTTGACGGTATAGAATAGTATGCTATGCAAGCCAATATATTCGATAAATGCAATTCAGAAAAATGATATTGGTTAATTTCCGGACAAATATATAACTTTATTTATTTATAGGTTTCGTTTGTGATAATTGTATTATATAAATAGTAAAGCAAGGAAGCTCCTACCTTCACCGTTAGTGGTGAGTGATCCGGAATGAGGCTGCGCACTCGTCATAGCACATTGACGATAATCTCTGGTGCTTTCGCTCGGAGCGCGGTCTGCAAACAAATGCCCAAAGATGTTAATAAGTTGAAAAAAATCTTGAGAGCAGAAAGTCTAGCTGATGGATATATTTTTAAAAATTGAAATATTTTTTTAACTAAACGTCATAAATAAAAAGTTTAGTCATATTGTCGTCCTGCACGAAATCATAATTATCTCATGGGAGCATCATTTGAATTCTTTTAAATATAAAATCTCGTTCACGCGAATATTCGTTGACTCAACACCGGCGACGAAAAAGATTTAAAAAATATTGGACACTTAAAAAAAAATTCTTTTTTTTTACATCACTGTTGGTAGGGCCAATTTTTTTTTAAATTTTTGTCTTTAGATCTTCACCATGATTCACGGCCCTAATAATCGAATTGTTAAACCTGTTTGTTATTTAACGTAGCTACAAGTTAATCCCGTAAACGTCGAAAGAAATATTTTTTTGCGGCTTGCCCGGTTGGGTTATGAATAAACGAAGGGACTCTCGCGTTTCTACTTGAATAATATAATATATAGAAAGAAATAAGAAGAGTTGGAGCGGTTCGAGAAAAGGGAAAGGGCGCCGTGGCGAAATTCATTGACTAAAAGAGACGATGATGTCAGAAAGAATGGTCGCCGAGGAGTCGATAATCTGGGCTCTCTCTCTTGGATATGAGGATTTTCAGCGGTCTATCAGAGGGCGGTTCATGAGAAGAGCGATCGGACGGTCTCCGATGGCCTCGAGCGGCTGGCATAACCAGGCCCACGCGGC
Organism: Tromatobia lineatoria; assembly: GCA_949699805.1. Taxonomy (NCBI): domain Eukaryota; kingdom Metazoa; phylum Arthropoda; class Insecta; order Hymenoptera; family Ichneumonidae; genus Tromatobia; species Tromatobia lineatoria. Next base: position 22,252,858 of record OX453039.1, read on the forward strand.
CACCGACAAGAGCACACCGGCACGCCACCACTCTGGGACGCGCTCGCATTCTTTTACAAATTCCATCTTTCCCCCGAGTCCCGATATAACGATCGTTCCGTCATTCCTGCGGGAGAAACCTTTCCTGTCCCTCAATTTTTTCTTTCTTTTCATCTGCATCAATTCACTGCGCTTTTGCCATCTCTCGTTTCCGCTTTCTCGTGGAACAGTGATTAGAATATTCCCCGAATTTCTCTTGTGTACAATTTTCTATATTTATCCTATATCCGAGAGAAGATTTTCCGAAGCTCCTTGGAGAGTTTACATTCGCTCTCGTATACCGCGAAGCTAAATTCGCCTATTCACATATGGGTATATATGTATATAATGAATATCTATATAGGCAGAGCATTGGGTGGGGCATGCCGCGTAGCGAAACGTCGTAGGCTCAGCAACAAAGTGCTGCAACGAGAAGAGCATAAGTGGTACAAGAGAGTCGGAACGAGGAAGGATTCCGCGATCCGATTACAAGCGCGCTACAGAAACACAGTTAGAAGTATCGTTACTAATACCAGCAGGGACACAGGAGAGCTGCTAAGGCTGCTGCTGCAATATAGCAAAGACCTCTTTGCAAACTGCATCAAGAGGTCAGTAAGTTATGGCGTAATAGTTGCAAGATACACATGTATAATTTCTGATACACGTGTATGTTGTACTTGCGGTTGTACAGTGGCTCAACGTCGTATATGCAATCATATACTCTTTCGTAGAGGAGAGACGTATAACGAGAGACATGTGTGGAGAGAGTCGCGGCACAGAAATATACTGGACCGAAGAGCTCAATGTGCTCGATATGTATGAATGTAATCGGCATTGCCCATGGAAATTCTTTTGAGCTGGCGAGTCGCGTCCACCGACGGAGATCCATCGACAATCCGAATCTCGAGCGCGATTCCGATCACGATTCTTGCCTCGATGGACTATCTCCCATCAGGCTGGATGAGTCATCGGCGTCGATCCTGTACCTGACTCTGCCTACCTACCGCACGCACCATGTATATATCGTACTTGTTTCATACCACCCTCGAGATGCCAGTTAATCTGACGATGTATCCAAGGCTTTTATTGTACTATCTCACGATCTACGACTAATGTTAAGATCTTAGAGATTCTTAATTATTCCATCTTTCAGACGCTAACAAAGATTCGATCCTTAAATTGAAGTGAAGTCGAGAAAATTTTGACGATCAGAAATGCAGAGAAAAACCGAATGACTAGAGACTATTTAAGGACCATGAAATAAAGTCAATCGACTCACCTTCGGGTCTTAGCCTGTCAGGGATGAGGCAGTAGGGGGGCGGCGGCGATTCTGCAAAAATAAAATATCATTCAAGTAACTTGCTTTCCTGCTGAATAAATTAGGTATCTAATAATTGCCAATATATCATATACTTAAAATATATCAATTAAGACTATATTAAAGCTGAAAAAAATTGTATATTGCTTAAAAAAAATTCCGTTGGTCTAGATGTTGGAAAGTTTCAATGACTAATGCAGACTCGAATGATAGATATAGAGACAACTAGTCTCGGTCCTTAATAATTGTCAAGTGTAACAAGGTCCTTTCCGTAGATGTAAAAGTATAGACGAAGAGACAGAGAGTCAGTCAGCCACCCGGACTAGTGATTACGCGTGTGCGCTCACCGGTAGATTGCAGATAAGCGCCGCGTCTCTATAGACATTGGTGGTATTACAAGTTTACGAGTTGAAACACCGAGTCTAATCGAGAGAGAGAGAACGCACGGATGGGATGAAGAGCGGTGGGGAGGCAGCAACGTTGGGCGCAGTGGCGCTACACAAGCTGAAGGTTCGAGACCAAAAGTGGATATTCTATTATTGGCTTTACCGGCGCTGCCCCAACGAGTATCGTGCAGCATCTTTGGACGTACCAAACCGGTATTCGCGCCAAAGCCTTTTTTCTTGTTTTACGTATATCATCCCAGCGGGCGGCAAAGCCGTACGAAGCAGAGAACGACGGAGCCCCAGATATCCTCTGTTTCTCCTCTACCGGGTGAGCCTTGATCTCGCCCCGCTGTATCGTGGTGCAGGTCCTCTCCCCCTCTGTACATTTCCACGTTGGTATCATCTCGATGTGTGGGTCGTTATCCAGAGAAGGCACGAGAGGACGTTTGTCGACAGCAGCGGCAATAAGAGCGGAATTCGAAAATGAAAGACACAAACGTTTGGAGGAAAGTGGTGTAGGTTGTATATAAAGGAATAAACGGTGATTTGGCGTTTGAAGGAAGCGAGAAAGGTTGATGGAGGAGGGAAAGAAGAAGATGATGTTTCGAGAATGGTGGGACGAAGGGGAAGCGGGAAGACATCGTTAACCAGGTTTGGAAGGTCGGTGTGCCGTTTCTGGTGGCATGCAGGTTGTGGTGGTACGCTGCCGCGCGGCAGTTGCTCGCTCTCTCGTTGCACGCCTCCGAGTTCGTCTCGGTTCGTTCGGGATCCTCGTCGGGTAATGCCGGCTGGCCTCGACAATTAGCTGGCGCCAGCAATGACACGCAGCGGCGCCGGCCGGGCTTCCCTTTCCCCTCTACGATTCCCGTAACGGAGCACTATAGCGGCGAGCGTACCTCGACTTTCGCTCTTTTCAAACTTCTTCAAGTCGCGAACATCCGTCTTGATCGGTGTCTTCGATATTATCGCTGTAGTTAAGTAAACGCGCACGCGAATCTCACAAGCGGTAGCGGTGTATCAGTGTCAAGACACCCAAGAGGATGATCTAGGGGTCCGGGACAAATATATTAAAAAACGTAGCGTCCCATGCGACTGTGCATGCTGTGTCGGCGAAGCCGCCGGCGAGACGGCTAGTCTTCTTCCCTCTTGCTCCTCGCCTCTTGCACATGGCGAGAGCTTTTCCTATATAGATATGTGTGTATTTGAATGTTGTACGACGAGTTGCGCGGGCCACCCGCTCGCCGCTCGCCGCTCGCCGCGAGTCCTGTCGTCGTAGTCGTAGTCGACGTAGTTGTCGTCGTCGCGTCAGCGCTCGCCCAATATACGACTTATTTTTAGATTCATATTGCCAAGTGCCGGCGCGCCGATGCCGCCGCCGCCGCCGCCGCCGCCGTGGCACACACGGCCTCGCTCTGCCCATCGCTGTCGTGTTTCCAGAGCGCCACTATATTCTTTCTTCTTTGCTCTAAACGTACGGGCTAACAGTAGTGTCAGTTACGTTAGTACCAGTAGTATGAGCATTAAGGTGATGTGGAACATGCAACCTCTACCTCTCTTAGTATCGCTACTGGCCTTATCTTCTCTCCGTTGTATACGCGCTGGTATTTTCGATATAACTAAGTGTCGTTATAACGCAACTTTCGTTATACGACTCATCCACTCGCTGTATCCGCGCTCCTGTTGCTTCCTCTAGTATTCTAGCAGCAATTTTCATATTCCTGGCTCCTTATTGTTTCCTTCTACTTTCACCACACTGTATTCTTCATTACTCACTCGTACTGATACATTTCAAGGCTCTTTTCTACCGTTATTTTTTGCTTTTTCAATCATTACGTTAATGCAGGGCTTGCTATCTCAAACTTGTATATTTAATTGGTTTACGCAAATTATAAGATCAAACGTCGAGCATTAGCCTACAACGTTGAACATTCACAACGACATTCGTGAAATTCGGAAGAAGAAAAGTTTGGATAAATCTCGGGGCGGTTGGCATCGTTCGGCAAGTATCATTATTACGTTTACGGAAGATTTACGGAGGACGGTGTAATCAAGAAGTTCGTCTTTGAGTCAGCGAGAAGATGTACGCGGGGTGCAGTGGGTGGGAGGGAGCATACCGCACATATCGTGCATCGGAACCGGACGTCGGGAGTGCGTTTAGTGCCCGTTGTAGAGACGGGGAGAGTCTATCGCTAGCCAGTGGGTACCAGCAGCTTGGAAGCTAGTAGCTGCTAACCGGGCGTGGAGAACGTGACAAACGGGTTAAACGATAGCGAGGAGTGCGTTACGTAAAGTGTACTGGCGCCTGTCGCGCGGCGCGCTTCCAGTAGATAGAATCCAAGCCTCACCTACGTACCCCCGTTGCGCCCCTTCGTTTCCGAGACGCGGTTGTTTGCCTGCTGGCAGGTTTGCCGATGCAGACGTGCACACGTTCCTCCTATCCTCTCCTAATTCCCGTCTATCAACTAGAACGTTTGGATAGCCTAAGAACGGTGCAAACTGTGCTGACACATCATAAGAACTTTCCGAAAGATCACTCAAGTTAAGCGGCACTGGGTGCGGTCGGCAATAGTATCGATGACTACTCATCTTGTTGTATAGTACCGTCCCTATTCCACACTATATCTCTGTGTCGTCTAGATTCTCTTCGCAACACTTGATACATGCGCCAGAATATATAACCATAGATCAAGTTTTCTATGTTTCTGTATCGTCGTTGTTTTAGTTGTGACCGCAATTCTGAATATTTTATAGTGAGAGGGTTATCGGCTATTGGCGACCTTAGCCGAAAACCCTCCCACTACTGTACATTAATTGTCGTAGACTCATCGAATGTCTGAATTTTTTTGGAAAGCATGTATCTATGATAACCGGATAAAAGGTAAGATCGTATTTGCGGACTTCCAAATGACCATTCGTTGGAAGTCGATTGATATTGATCCAAGTCATTGACGTCTTGGTCAAAAGTATCAGTGGCAGAATCGGATCCAAGCCTGTTTTAAAGGGTCGCTAGTTCGGTAAATTCAACTCGGTGCAGCCGGAAAATTTACCCAATCATGTAAACTTCTGAGACTGAATTTGGATAAACTCGATGTCGGTAAATCTTTGAGCGTATAGCGTACACAGACATTCGGAGACGGTAGTTGGAGGCAATGACTAATTATAATTGTAACGGCTTCTCTGTTAACGTGGATAAAAATGATAAAAAAAACCCTTGGAGTAATATAAGATTGGCAGGGTAGTGGCGTAGCAAAAATAAAATAAACTTACCGGGTTTGCAGAGCCGACTCCAGTGATAGGGATTGCAGCATACGTATACGGGATCTTTAGCGGAATGACAGACTGGAAGTTTTTTGAGTTCGGATGAATTGGCGAGATCGGGCCATCGCCAGATCTGACAGGACAGCAAGTGAGGATCGTCGAATGGACCATCGGGATTTGAGTCTGAACTCGATGCGTCGCCGGCCGACGGCGAATCTCTTCTCTTCCTCGACACCCTCGGCGCCGTCGTTCTTCCGATTTTGGTGCAATTTCTTCTGCAACGATCCCTCTCGGGTCTCGAACCGCAGGCTTCACCAGCCGGTTGTCCCACTCCGTTACCTCCTGTCGTACCCATTGCCGGTGAATTTTCACTGGCACTCCACGCCGGTTGATCGTGACGCATATCTTCGAGGATCAATGCATTGCCCGCACTTTTGGTGGTATCGACAACGCGAAGATTCATCTCGTTGTCCCGCGTCTCCACCATTAGATCCTCGTCGGTCAAACAACCGAATTCCTCTCGATTTCCGGGCCGTTGTTCCTCGCTTGGTCCGTGACAGCTCACACATCGGGAACACCTCGCACCACCATAATGACGCCGCGAACGAAGTAAATGTCGATGAGGTATACGACGAGTGGAATTCTCATGAAGGGAAGATGCCAGACCGCAGCGCTGATGCCTGTTGCATTGTATCATCGACTCGTGTTGCTGTTGTTTTTCCGATATCGAAATACTGGGAGACGATGGGGGTGAATAACGTTGAGCAGGGGACAGACGACAAGGGCTCATCTGTTTACGCGGTACGAGAACGCACGATCCAAAATCGGCACCGTAACTCTCTACCACGTTTAACAGCATCTCCAATTGATTTTCTTTGAGGGATTTCAGTAATTCTTTACACCTGGTCAAACGATTTGGATTATTTCGCTGTTGTTGCTGGTGATTGTGCAATTGTTTGTGGCCGTCGTCGTCTTCATCGTGGGATAATTCACCACCGCAACAACCCTGATGAAATCTGTTGGTGACCGATGTGCTGCCACGACTTGCAGCCACTGCTGAGCGATGTTGAGCGCGTGTCGTCGGTCCCTGCGATTCGTAGGCAAAAGATCCCGGTGTCGTCGTCGTCGTCGTCGTCGTCTCCGTCGTCGTCGTCGATCCGTTATTCGAACAAGGGACGTTGATGCGTGCAAACGTATCCTCTTGAGTCTCACACTCGGTTTCATGCTCCCCGCGGACCTTGGCCTTTAGTAGACGTCTAGTTAGCACCGCCCGTTTGCTCCAGAACATGAACATGAAACAGGATTTGCCGGTTGCGCATTTGGGGGCCAGTACTTAACAACTTTGCCTCGACTTAAATAATATCCTCCGTCCAGCCTTCTGCGCTTCTTATCACTTATCTCGCTTCTTGTCGCACGACCACGACGATGCACTCTTTGCTCGCCAGCGAGAGAGGCTGCTTGTATTGCTTCTTTTGTTGTCTCTCACTCCCTCTTTGTGGTATATACGGCGGCGCCGCGTTTATAGACTATAAAGAGCGTGGTGCGTATTTGTGGCAATATATGCGTGTATATATATATATATATATATATATGTGTGTGTATGCATATATATATATATACATGTATTTATTTACGTGTAATGTGGTCGACGAGTGGTTCTCGTCGGAGGCGATTGGAGGCGAGGCGAGGCAAAAGGCAAGGCACAAGGCAAGGCGAGCCGAGATGATTGCGTCTCGCTGCGATCTCGCTCTCGCGATCTCGGCCGCGCGCTCTCGAAATAGTGTGTGACTGCTGACTGTTCGAAGCGGCGGTTTTGTCCGCCGTTCGTTCGTACGCTCGTCCAAACGACGAGGGACGAACGTTGTTGAACGCAACACGGCTGAAACTACTGCTACCGCTGGTTGCTTCTACACCGATCACGTACGTTCTTAGAGTAGTGTCCGTGTAGTTGAGTATATGTCTCGCGGGAGATTCGCGTCCTCGTAGTCGATCGCGCGTACGACGACCTCAAAAAGCAGCAGAGCTCGGGGCTGCTCTATACTCACGATCGCACACCACTCTACTCTATACTCTACCGTATTTGAGTATTACTATATAGTCGAGTGAAGAAGGCCTGACTGCGAAGCTGGCTGGCTGGCGAACGTGCGGCGCCTCTCCACAAACAATATCTCTTTCTCTCTCTCTCGTTCTCCACACGCGGCGCAGCAGGCACTGTTACCACGACCACGACCACCACTACCACTAATCTTCAACAACGCCGCACTTTAGAACCACTGCGAATTATGACAATCGATCGATCTATCGATCGAAAGAAACGCGATCCAACACACCGGCACCACATAGACCCTCGCGATCGGTCAACCACTACACGCTCCTTAGATACAGAGACGTATATTGGACGTACACTTACACTTTTACCGAGAAGAATCGAGAGAAGAGGGAGAGGGGCACAGATTAAAAGCACGGGCGGTCGCACGCGCGCGCGCGCGCGCCTCAACTATATAGTAACGACTATAACGACGTAACTAGGAAAGAAGAGAAAAGAGGCTCGCGGAATGGATGGGATAAGCACCGGTCCGTGAGAGCACGAGGACTCGTCTCGACGCTTCTTCGTTGATCCTCGTCACCGTCTTCTCCACCGTTCTTACTATTACCGCTGTTACTGCGGTTATGATTGTTGCCACTGCTATCGTTTTCACTGTTGTCTTTGGTGGATGAAGATACGCTGCTGCCGCTTCTTGATTTTTCGCTGCTTGGATAGTGTTCGGGGCCGTTGGTGCCGTCGCCACTGCCACTGCCACTGCCACCACCGGCGCTCTCAATGCCGCCGGCCCTTTGGCACCACATAACACTGAATTTCCACGATAAACTCTGTTGCTCCTCGTCCCTTCGCCACTAGCACCGATTGACATTATTTATCCCATAACCCGCATTTAATTATAATCCTTCTTATCCACCGATCGTAACCCCTCGTTCTTTATCGCATGAGCTTTTCTTATTGTCCTTATTGGCTCGATTTTCTTCACTCTCGACTTTTCTTTCCCCGTACGCTTGGCACTCCTCCTTCGACGAGGCTCCGCGACACTCTGCCACTGCGCTACGAGCTCCTTGACTCTACTACTACCACCTCCACCACGACACTCGCTGCCGCTGCCGCTGCCGCCGTCGCCGCTGCCGCTGCCGCCGTCGCCGCTGCCGCTGCCGCCGCCGCCGCCACCGTCGTCACCGCTGCGCTGACCTCGTCGAGTTCGTCGCGGACGCGGATTTTGCCCGAGCGACCGTGAGGGAGCGCACTGTCACATTCTTGAAATCGTCGCGCCGCGACGACGACGACCCGCTGCCGTGCCCGCTGACTCTCGCTACTGCTCTTTCCACCGATTTAACAGATAAATTTTTCCTGTTATTGCGATAGCAGCCCGTTGTACACGCGTAAACCGTCTATCCTTGGTGAAAAAAACACACTTGAACGCTCTTTGGAGTGACAGAGCGAGATGTAGATATCGAGAATGAACAAGATAGCTCGTCGAGGTCGCATTCAATTCATCACGTTAATTTGTGTAGAGTGTTTTTTTAGTATTTTCAAGTAATTTTTTTTTGTTTTTAGCAACAATAATGTTCAAATCGTTCGTTGATTCACTTGATAATGGATAAATACGTAAGTGGTAGCTGCTGCGAGTCAACAGAACTGACAGCTCGGTAGTGCGTTAGCCGCGTGAAACTGAATTTCAGTATCAGATTATTGGAGTTCGATCTTAGTGGATAGGTTGGCATGGACGAAACAAAGCCTGTTGTTTCACTTGTTTTATGCGGACACCATCGGGATTCAAGGAAATGTCTGAGTGATTTGCAAAGACTGTTTTAAGGGCTTTTAAAGACAAGCTTTTTGCGATTGAGACCAACACAATTGTATTCCACAGCGATAGCGTTGATTGGAAACAGGCCAACGAGACGGGTTGTTCGATCCGAAGGTACTACTGGGTGCGAAGGTGGTGATCCTGATATCCGTCGCCGCTGCTCCTATCGTCGCGGTCATCGCAGCGCGCCGATACACCGACCGCAGCATACTAAACACACAAGGGAGCAGCTCGTTAAACATGGCCGCGCACCGCGCGGCCCACACGCGCACACTACACCGCCCGCCGCGACATGCAGCTTGGCTAGATCGACGAAAGAGGCGCTACCGTCTTGGAAGTAAAAAACAGAGTGTGACCACGATCATCAGCGCCGTTACTCGAGATCCACCGAGTTTCCGCGGGTTATTTTAAATTCTTCGGATCATACCCAATTCTTTGTTTGTAACTTTTTCTATGTGAACCGAGTTTTTTCTAATCCAAGCGCATGTCCCGTCAGAAGAATATTTATCTTTATTAATTTCGACAACTAACGGAGCGAAAATATGGTCGTTTATCGTTCGGTTTTTTCTACATTCATCCTTAAGATGATGCTTGAATGAAGAAAAATATTGGAAAAAGTAATATGATAAAAATAAAATTTGTCTGCAGCGCTTTTACGAAAAGTCCTTTAATGGCACTGGGGCCGAAAAGAAAATGACAGTTTTTTTGGTCTTTCCAGAATTTTTTTTCGTGTCTCAGTACAGTTGAGTTGAGCATTCGTGTCTGGTGGAGATGGAAAAATTGTTTTTCAAAAGCCAATATGATTGGAAATTTTTACTCGATTATAGACTGTCTATTTTTTACGTTGCTTAAATGAAATAATCCAAAGTTTCGTCATTTCCAATGGTTAGTTTTTCGTCTTTCGTAAGGTGTAATTGAGATTTTCATAAAAAATCTTCTGCGGTATTATAATTCGTACGGTGAAATAAAAAATTCAGTCTGAGATGTAAGGAGTTCGGGGCAACCAACAGCACCGTGGATTATTCTGTACAATAGCATCAATTTTGCCTTTAGTATACGCGCTGCAAGGAAACACATTTGCAAATTATCACGCAGGAACTCAATGTGCATGCTGTTGGTAACCCCGAACTTATACCTTAAAAATCCAACAAATTTCTGCTGAACGCGTGCGACGGCATTGATGTGCGGAAAACGAGAGAAAAGTTAAAAACACCTTTTCAACCGTTAAGAAAGCTCAACTATATGCTTGTGTTGGACATTGTTTCGTTATAATTAGCCGCTGACGAGAATCTTTTGTAATGGTAATGCTGCCTCCGTGTTATTAGACTTTTTCTTATTTCTACAATTTCTGTTTTTTTTCTTCGCGTGCGTTACGCCTATATATATATAACCATTTATGATTCTCTATATAATTTTTCCTCCAGGTTATTTTTAGGTTTAATTTTGAATTTTTTTATAATGCACTATATGATATAATATGTTAAACATGTGATATCTTTAATATGCCATTTTGTTGTTGTTATTTACAGAGGACTTGGCACGTTCACTGAAGAATAAATAAATAAAGGTAAAAATAAATTGTCGCTTCTCACCGCGGTCAATGGAACACATGTTAAGCGCCACTATCCGATACCGACTGTTGCGCTGGTCGAACACACGCATATCCAAACACAAAGCTGGTATCGAAAGCTACCACGAGAATGTTAGCCAACTAGTGTGCATTGGAATGCCAATCATGATATAGAAATAAATATGGACGATGAATAGTGTCAAAGTGCGAAAATTAGGAAGATATTAATGGCGCGGTTTTATTTATCCAAAGGTATATTATATATGTACGAGATATTTCAATTGTACTACGTATGAAGTAGAGATATACGGGCAGTGCGTGTTGCCACCACGTCCGCTTAAGTGACCACGAGTGGGGTCAACGTTTCCCACTGAAGCGATGTATATTTCGAGGCGAATTTTGGCCAGCCAGAGCAAATGAGCGGTGCGCTTAGCGAAAACGAGCATGGACATTCGCGTAATAGTTCGATACTCGAATACGGTGTGAATGGTGGAGTCATAGTTTAAGAGTATCAGAGGGAAAGAACTGGATGTGTGCCTGACTGACTGGGGGTAAGATCGGCGCGACGCGCGCTCGCTCCGTCGGGTTTCTACCGATAGTCGCGGGTATTCCGGAGTGCGCTCGCGGTGCAGCTATATTTATTCTCGTTACGCGACACGCGACGCGTTATCCCCTGTAAATCCTTGCTGTAGTATATGGATAGGAAAGCTATGTATAGGCTACACCTTACCACGAGCGCATACCAGCTACAGAAGCACTCTCTTAACCGGCTCTCTACAATGTCGCGGATACCAGAAAATTCCAGAGTTATGCGATCTCGTACATGCGAATGTGCCTACGACAGCGCTCGCCGCGAGATTTATGCTTTCACGTCATGCGCACCAGGGATTGGCCGATGCAATGACAAAAAGAACAAGAGAAAAAGAGAGAAAGAGAGAAAGAGAAAAAAAAGCGTCTCTCTGGTGGTGATGCTACTTGTGAGATAGGATTTTATTGCGTCGGAAGATCGCTCGCTCTTATCTTACTCGTAAACGCGCTTCTCCTTTCCGCCGTCGTTGGTCAATGTCGTATATTTAGACGAGACTAATTAATACAGAGCTAACGCTTTTGCGTTACTTGCCGCAAGTCATGTATACGCGGCGCGCCGAACCTGAGTTCCGAAACACAACCGAAACACTAATGGCGCCTACATTTACGATCTATTTGTGTCTCCGTGTATATTCGAGCGGTGGAATGGTGTGCGCGTGTCTATGTGAAACATACGCATGTACGTAGATACATGCACTACATATGTGTATGTAGTGTTGGTGCGCAAGTGAACGGCGAGTGGTGTGTGGACGCGGATGGCGCCTCCGCGGACTGGAATGCGCGCATGCTATTGCAATAGTAGATGGAGTGAAAGACAGCGCACGATCGCAGCAGCCTCAACAGTCGAGGATAAAGATAAACTGAAAAGTACATTGAGCGAGATGGCTATATGTCGCGTAGAATGACCGAGCGAGCTCCTGGATCTAAGGGAGTGGGAGAAAAAGAGAGCCATTCGTAGGCACTCGCGGAAAGAGAGACGATCATAAATTGGTTAATTTTAGAAAACTCGTCTCGCCGAGGCGTTTCGATGCCATTTTGTAATGACCGCTTCCTACGACGACACGACACTACAATCGGCTATCAAGCCACGTACGTACCACAAGTCAAGTCAAGATCCTTTCTTCTGACTCTCCTACTCCTATTCTTATTTCTTCTCACTCAACTATCGATGCCTTCTCTCGTTATACACCGATGACACAATTATCTTTACACAATTGTCGATGTTTCCCACAATTCATTACGAATATCGTGAAATTCTTCGTGTCCCAACTATACTTGGCGCCGCGCACGTAAATACCCTATGAATTTGATAAGCTATGGCTATGGCATTTATCCTAATAACGACATATGTAACTACTCTCCGTGTGTGTATTCTTCGCGCGCCTTCCATCAGCGGACATATCTCAGTTCACTTCGACAAGAAAATTGATTTTCAAAATTTTCCTTTTCAAATCTCAAGTACTTGATCTGTCCATTTTACTGCAAGTGATAACATAAACTGAAAAATTTATATATATCAAAAATTATAATATATATTCCATTAAATAAGTCTCGGCGGCAGTGTCCCAATATTCTTTATATTCATTTATTCACAATATCATCAAGATTATATATGGAGAGTCAACTGTACATGAGAGTTCCACGACATGGTTGGTGAGACAGTGTGACAAAGATACGCTTTACTATTAGACCGATGGTGTGCTTGAGGAGCAGTTGTTTTTCTCCGAAAAATCTGATTCATCTTTGGCGTCTGGTCGTCGAACGGGTGTCGAGGCGAGTCTGAGGAGCCCTCGCCTCCACTCGTTCCCACATTCTCGTCGCCTCGAGTAGTACCAACCAAGTTGACGAAAAGGTGCGCCCTCCGAGCCGATAGGAGTAACCCCGCTCGAGCCATAGAGCTACCACCTTACTTTCTTTCATTCGAAAATTCAAGTGAGAAATAAAGGTATGCGTCAACCACTTTGCACTTTATTCGACTATGTCAATTATTGCATACGTCGGCGCCTTTTAATGCGGAAGGCAACATTATCTTGCCAACTTTAAATACCTCTTATATTCATTTAGCTTATTACTTATGGAATATTAACTATTTTATAAAAGCAACTGCCTACGCACAAATGTAAAACAATTTCAAATTCCTTAAGGCCATTCTGCGACAATTTAAAATTGAAAAGCTAGCAATTATGAATATAAAATCACCATGATTTTCGTGTTATAAAACTCAACGAGAAATAAACTTGGACAAAGATGAGTATAATTAGCCTGTGCACCTGTATACACTGAGACAAATGTTTACTTTAATCAACGGAATCAGCCAAGTAAACCGTTTAATTGAATCTATTCGAGGAATCCATTTACTTGAACCAATTATATATTGAATGAATTATTTCGTTCAATGGAAAAAATATATAATTATATCAATATATAATTGATTCCTGATTAAATATTGTGTTGATTCAATAAAATTGTCTTATGAAAGACGTGAGATAAAATCCTTATTCGTATCATTCTTAAATTCTATCTACTAAACTTTTCGTTTAATCAAAACAATATTCATTTCGATGTAGACAATATATATTTGATTGTGGATGACATTTATTAGAATCCAGTTAATATTTAATTGCTTCAATTAAATGGATTTTCCAATAAAACATATTCATTTTTCAAGCTTTGACCATTGAGTCAATGAATGTTCGAATTTCTTGCGGATAACGATATAAATACATTTGATCTTTAGTCCTTCAAGGAAATGCTTTTCCGTGGCTGCTAAACATTTAATCCGCTCAAATGAGGCATAACGTTTATCGAACCAAGCGGTATATATTATTGCTGTGAATGTACTGATTCTTTTGACTACATAAAATCGACCGTTTTTAAACAATTGACCCAACGAAATATATCGTTATTTATACCATACGTATGTGGTTGTTTCAAATACCGAGCTTTTTGAGTCAATTAATATAGGATTAAAATAAATGATTTGTAATAGTCTTTGGGACATGCGCAACGCAACATTGCGATACCCTACATCCTGTTCTTAGCAACGATTCTATAAAGATACCCGTTAAGCCCAATTTTTTCCGCTTCGAATAAGAATAATAAAAAATATTGATAATAAATATTCTTTTGTGTCAAGAAGGCACAGCTAATGTCCGGCTGTCGGGAACGTGTGGCCGACCGACTGTGATGAAAAGACGTTTATTCCGAGCTTCCTCAATTAATTTGGATGACACGATTCGGAAATCTGGACCGATGTTAAACTCCGGTTTGGCATGATTTTGTGTAGAATAAAAAAAACTTGGGTGGCGCCACGTACCCGAGGCATTGAACAAGTGGTGCCTTGCTGCTGGGCCCTGGGAACCACTGGGATTGGGATTGAGAGTGCTACGACGACAGGCGCCAACCCCGACACGATCTTGAGCGATCTTGCAGCTGCAACACAACTCTGCCGCTGCTTTCGCCATTTTTCGTTCGATCCTTCGCGAGTATAAGCAACGTTGACGACCGCGGGCGCCTGCCAATTTGCCCAAAAGACCGACAAGCCCTCCTCGTTTCTTCCACATAGCTAGCTCGTGACTTACGTACCAACACGGAGAGAAGAGTCTGCAAACAGCTACGAGGGTTTCCGTTCTTAGTTACTATAATTCTTGTACCGGGGTGACACATGGGGTTTATCGTCATTGCTTTTATGCACGTAGAAGCATTCAAAATGTGTATAGTAATCGTTCCGATTTGGCTTTTGTACCATTCATATTATTCGTATATAAATGTTTCCTACCGAGATTTTACTTATACATATACGTATGAAAGTATTCCCTTTTTATATAGGAATAATTAATGATTTTTTGGTACTGTTTTCAATATGATACTGGAATCAGTAATAGGAGGATTTTTTATGCTTTCGGTTAAATATATTAATACTTTGCAAGTAGCGTGTCAAAAATGTAGTAGTGAACCCTTTTATAGATTCCATCATAAATTATTATTTTATTTCACTGACTATTGTGCTAACACTGCAAACACGCTAGCCAAAGTTGGTCGAATTGTCATAAAATTATAAATCAACTTATATGGTAATTCGACCAAAACTATTAATTCAGGCAGTATTTCCGCCATGTCTTCGATGTTCCACGAAAGACAATTTCAGCGAAAATTCTGCACCTTATATGCACCGCCGTAGATCTTTTCGGTTACGAGAAAAGTCGTGATCATTCGCCATCTAGCGGCAGAAAGCTCACGCAATTTCAGTACTTCATATTAATTGATATATTGGATGTTCTGTTCTACATTTAGTATTGTATTCCTTAATATGTACACAGAACCGCGTCATTTCGTATATGCTTACGAGCGACTTACATGTATACCACTATGTATATAGTGAGGCGGCACATGTGTACAACAAACACCACAAATAATATGGGTGTATTTAGAATTCACATTTGAGCGATCGCTATATATCGCGGCTTCTCATGCAGTATAGTAATCGAAACTGTACGCATAGATTTAGTTCGCATGAAGATAGCGCTAGTCGCCAATGTGATGCGACGTCGTCTTATGGTGTATAGTGATTGCACCTACATGTATAAGAACGTTCTGCACATGTAATCTCAACATTTCTTATAGATCCTAGATTCACAGTTTTACTTTCTTATGTCGTCGCCAGATGGCAATTTCGTATACCGATTCTCGTCAATGGAGGTGACTACGGAGGTGCATATAAGTCGGAAGGATTAATGCCGATTCGTCCTGTGGCATTATACCACAGGGCTATATATAGAATTTTTGTCGCTCTGTTCGGGTCGTTATGAAACAATAACGACCCAATGCTTTTTAATGAAAGAAAAGCTAACAAAAACCTCGAACAGCAATCGTATGTTGTAACCATATTCTATATCACTCGTGCACGCATACATTCTCCCATCATCATCATTAACTATGATGTCATTTGCGAATCTCAAGAAACCTTACATGTTAATAATCCCAAAACAGTATAGGAAATTAATACAGATAGACACTAATAAGAACCATATAAATAAAGATTACTACAATGTTGTCACATTTCAGACCGATACAGATGCAACGGGTTACAATACTGTTAAGGAATAGGTCATTGCTGTGATAGAGCAAATTTGGGACGATTACAATACGTATCGTAGTCTGTGAATAGTTTATATGAGCTATGATAATAAAGCCCATGTGTCACCTCAGTACTATATTTTCTGAGAGTGGCATCTATATTCGAGGCTCCATTTCTCTCCGTGAAGCTATAATCAGCGACTAACTTGTTCCATCATTTATGCCTCTCACTTCGATTGATTTTTCTTCATATACCAGTATTAATGTTGAGTCCTCTTGGATCTCAATCGTCACAACACCTTGAATTGCCTCGATATATATATATATATATATATATATACATATTATTCAAAGTAAAAAAAAAGAAATCAGTATGCTGGTACTTGACATCGTGGTTTTAGGAATAACGTGCCTGCTTCTGACATATTTTTCTAGAGAGTACAATACACGTTTTGACTACTTACAAAGAGTAGTTGAAGTAAACATTGCCTGCGTTATTATAGGTATAATATATGTTGTGGCGTCGTGCTACAATGCATTACTCGTTTTTGACGTGCAAACACTGGCTAACGAAAAACACGTGGAGACGTTGGGTCATTGCGCGGTGAAACCGTCCTTCCTGTGCTGTAACCCGCTAACACTTGTTGCTATTATTCTCTGTACTCTTGTGTACTAGAAACGCTTATCGCACTACGAGTCTGTATCGCTTGAAAATTCGGCCGACTCGCGAACGGTACGACGTGTCACACTGTCCATTTATCTCACTGTTTAACTTGTAAACACACAAACTGCATGTAAAACAAACTTTCAGTAGCGATGTACCCGAACGACTTGGTAGCTTTAATATGATAATAAAAATAATCCCAATTAAAAAGTGTACTCACGAATCCAATAGTCAGTAGCACTTTTTGCCAAGTTACAGCGAATTGTCATCAGTTTTAATGTATATATTTGAGCAGCAGCACCAATTTTATTCTTACAATTAATTGAGTAATTTTTATTACACTGACAGAGGATGAAACCGTGGAAAAGGATAAATTGCGTCTAGCGGAGGAGATATTCCAGTGGGGCAGAGGATTACGAGTGCATTGAAGAAGCAGCGGAATCGAGTACAAGTCGGTTTGCGAGGGAAAATGTGCGTGCGACAAGTGTACCGAGCGGCCGAAAAAGTGGTGGTAGTGCTTGCTGCTGGTGCCGCCGCTGCCGCTGAGTGCAGTGGCCGCGTCTGCTTCGTTGACTGGTCGCGTGGCGGATGCGCAACCCCTATTTGTAAGGGTGACTATGGAGGGACTGCCCGCGATCCGCGACAACCGGCGCGCCAGCTCGTGGCGACGCAGATCTTGACGCCATTTATTGTATCTATGCTCGGGGCGCCCGCGGTTCGCTTGTAGGAAGGGGTGCGCTTCCTCTCTCGTCCTATAGACTCTATACCATCCGCACCCCGTCTCTATATGGACGCGTTGCAGGAAAAGAACGGGCATCCGAGCATATCGTATCGTTCGTACGAGCGTTTGCCGGTTTCATCGAACTAGGCTACGCGAACGAGGCTGGTATTGGTGTGCGATACACGCCTGTATGACAGAGGGTCTGTACGGCGAGTGTCTAGGCGTCTAGACGAGCCTGCACCATGTCACTAGGAAAAAAGCTCGAACCCACGTGCGCTCGTAGTGGTGCAAAGCCGATCCTCTGGAGCCAGCGGCCGCACCACCGCCACTACCTCGTACACAATCGCTTATGTCGCCTTCGTCTCCCCTTCCTTCCCACGACACGACGACGACGACGACGACGACGGCGACGACGACGACGGCGACGACGGCGACGACGACGATGCGAGACACCGCGCAAATATTTTTAACAAGCATCTCAATACCATCCCCGCCTCCTTCTTCGCCCGCGCGTCCAAAGACTTTGGGCGCCGTTCTCATCTCTTTCTTCTCTTCACCCCCCGCATTTCTTTTATTTCGCCTTGCTACCATTTTTATAAAAGTGTACAAGAAAGTCATTTCGTATGGAAAAAAAAACTGGCTATTAGGTTGAACTAGGGATTCGTGACTGCTTCCCTAAAATAAGCACTAGGTTCGATACATTTATTTTCCGCATAGAGGGCGCTTTGTTTTCATGACATTTTTCGTTTCTGGAAATCTTTATTACAACACTGGTAATGCTCTGAAACATCAGGAAAAAGTGCTTCGTACATAAAGTCCGTATCGACGCGTGTTTGTATGTCGCTTTTCATTCCAGAATTCCGAGAACTGACTACCGGTCAAAAAATCCACCTTAAATTTTCTATTTTTCGAAATATGGAATTATGGTCTTTATTTTTGTTAGATATTGAGTAAGACGGTTTGCAATACGGCAGTTTAAACATTGTTTTTTTTGTGGCTTTTACAAAAATTAAAAATACAAAATTGTCATAAAAATTTATCGTCAGGGGCTCAACGGAATCCGATGATTTATTTATTTATTATTTGTCAAGTTTTAGGTTATTGAATATTTACTCATGGAATTGAACGAATGATTTATGTACATTACAAGGATATTCTTGGAAGTTAATAGCTAACTTTAAACATTCCAGGGCGAGGTTTGAAGCGATCGCAAGTACCGAACAAAAATAATTCATGCCATCGATTAGTTAAAGAAAACAAGTGGTTAATACATGTGGAGCCTTAGAGAGTTAAGTGTAGAATTTCCAGCGGTACAATTCTTCGGGAATCAGATCTGATTGAAATTCAAGCAGCGGATCCCGGTGGGCTGTTAAGATGCTGGGGCATATAATAGAGAAAAATGTTATTGTACCTATTATGACGTGTCGAAGAACGTAACTTATATGTACGCCGATATTCGTTGGCCGGTTGTTTATCCAAGTTGCGTGAGGGGTTGAGAGAGGATCGAGAGCCAAAGGAAGAAAGGCAGGGTAGTAGGTGAGAGTAGTAGCGGAGGATGAAAACAGTTGGCGCCCCAGCCTGGAGCCACGGCTATGCTAGCGACGGCTGAGCGTCGCCGTCCCTCGGACCCGATATACTCTCTTTCAACCCCTTCTCGACGTCCATCCGAATTTCACCCGAGCCTCCTATACCACCTCCTCGACCCTTCCTCCGCTCACCTAATTTCCACAAATCCCAATAATAACAATAATTATAATAATACTTTTATGCTCTTATGGAATATTGAGTAGGATAATTTTTTCATCTGACATCGTTATTATTAAATGTCGTGACGGCCTACAACAAAAACAGAAACACGTAAACTCGATCTGCATTCACAGTGTTAATATGTTTACTTGAATATAATTCAGGAAAAAAAAAGTAATAAAACCGAATAATAATAAACCAAATGTTTTTGTCGCCGGTCGCAAGCGCATATTCGGTTGGTCTTACTAATCTGGCAGTTTTTGATTTCCATAATTGTTATAACAATATACAAGCAATTATACAGGCTAATAAACTCTTACTAAATTTTGTAATTTTCGGGAAATGAAAATATCACAACTCTGAATGAAATACATATTTAATCAGTTAGGCAAAGAGTTTCCGTAGCAAAAAGTATTTCGTGCTGCAAAATTCTTCAAACTTAATTTGTCAACACTATTAACCGTGAGTTATTACACCGGAATCTATGAACTTTGACAGACCTTATGACAACGCCGCAATTAATATCGAGTCCATCATGCGGGATAATCCACAGTGTTGCATGCTAGAAGTTGGGGCGAGAGAATTCGATGAAGTAGCGAACATAGGAGGTTCGAGGAACCGCGAAGAAGCAGTCAGAGAGGGAGGGACGGACGGTTGGTAATCGGGCGCCCCCCCCCCCCCCACTCCCCTCCTGCCCGACCCTAGCTTGGCGTCCGGCCCGCGTCCTGTCGAGACTAGCGCGTGGAGAAACAAGTAGCGCGAGGGTACGCCCGGACCTCAGTGACTTAACTATGCTCGTGGTGCTGCTGCTGTTGCCATTGGTTTTGCTGCCAGCACCGATGAGACAAGACACCCTCGCTAACTCGTGCACTGGTCGTCGACGTCGTAGTGACGGCGTCGCGATGCCCGACGCCACTGTCGACGACGTCGTCGCCGCCGCCGCCGACGCCGCCGCCGCCGCCGTCTCATTGCTTGGCGTCGAAACGAAACTCATGTGGAAGAAGACGCGCCGGGCAGGCCCCGCTGCTCTTTGCACGACCGGCAACTATCCAGCAACGTGGCATGTCCTTCGATAACGTCGAAGGAGAAGCAACGACGGGCATCGCGAGGGATTGCGCATACCGTGAAATACATACGATTTCTACGCACAAGTTCTTGAAAAATTTCACCTAGCCCGATAACGACCACGTCTTTCCCATTCAACCACTTGCTATATTTATTTTCATCATTATCCACTATAGCATTCGATAATGGTCAATATTACGCTATTCGAATAATCACTAATCCGTTAACCCAACATTGGATAAACGTGATTAACAAGAATCTAATTTTGTTCATATTTAGCTGACACAATAGACTGCCATAATAGAAGAAACTGTTCAAACCGGATATTCGATGACACTTTGAAAGCGATGTCTCAACAGAATTAGATACATGACTGTGGTAAATGATCGATCGACCTTTTCTCGGTTAAAAGTTGTTAATGTTATTCGATACTTGATTTGACTCGAACGAGCCCCTCATTAGATTATCGAATGTCAAGCATTCTCATTCTAAAGTTTTGTAAAAAGTATGGACTCTGCGGTCGATACTTTTGTATTTTTATTCGAAAAATTAATCGTGACACTACGGGAAGGGTCAACTATCTCACTCTCATTTGTGACTATCTAAGAGTGACAGACAATATGTTGCACGTCACTTCAATGCGCTCATGTATTATAGCATTGAAATTAATTACAATTACACTTAAATGTCATATTCAAAGTGTAATGAAGTAAGAGTCCAAACTCTTTGAGGAACATCAACCGTGTACAATATTCCGTATTTTTATATTATTTCCTCACGGTAAACTGTTAGAATATCTTCTTTACCCACAGTTTATAACATTAGAAAAGATTTAATCCAAGATGCGTTCAAAAGTTGAACGAAATATTTTGGCGCAGCTGGTAACATTTCCATTTGATGGTAACGTTGGGTACTCGACAATCTCTTGACAGAGTTCTACAAGTGCACGTCGGTATTTTACATAGTTTCCTATATTATCAACGATCTTAGTTGTCGATCCGTGAATAAAAATCAAAGTAAATCAAAAGAATACGCAAGATAAATAAAATAAGGAACGATTGCTTCCTCTCCATTGAGAATTCCGAGAATAATTTTTATTGAGATCTTGAGCAAGAATAAATAAGAACAATATCTTTTAAATCATTTATTCGATATAGGGTAATTCTATGATAAATCGATTACCACGTGTCAAGACCTTTATTGTTTCAAAACATCAAGTATTTTTGCCTATTGCACGAGGACAAGTGTCACGTGTGAATATTAAATAGATATGCACACACGTCGCCTATCGCGTTCAGTTGTCAGATATGTCTCTATATATATCTTTCTCATATAACATTCGTAATTATTTATAACATAACGTAATTCTGAATCAGGCCTATATACTATATATGATACATAACATACATAGTTCGGTCGCACAACCTGAACTCTTTCGTTCTATATACAAATACTGCCGGTTATATAATTATTAACAAGTCTCATGACGCCACGTAAGCGCCACAATTCCGCGAGATATGTCTCCTCGGATAATAAACAATAATTCGTAAAATAATAAAACGTTATTAAAACGATTGCCAAGCGTATCGTTAAAAAGATACAACGAGATGAGCCGCAACTTCATTTTACATCAGCATTCAATGTATATGACACTCCTTTTTTAGTTTAAAAAATAAAAACTACAATACATCGACGATAATTTGAGCCTCTTCTTGTTCGCTCAATCACATGGCGACGTTTTTAAAAATAATTGATCGACTACAAAGTGAAAAAGTCGCTATTGTAATGTTTATATCTCGGTATATTGGCGAATATAGCCAATATAACGATCGATCGAGTCACGTTCACCGTCGCATTCCAATCGTCTTATGAATACGAGCACCGATCGACCATAACAACGTCTAAGCACTCTTCAATCTATATTTATACAAGTGTACTCTTCAAGACGGCAAATATGGCTGCCCGAAATGTATTCAAGAAATATTGTATTCACATTATCAATGGCCCTTTACACTTTTTGTTTGTTTTGTATATGTACTAGATACAAATATATCGTCGAAACCATACTTCTCGACGTATCACTTGGCTCCCTTCTTGGACTACCACTTGGTTTGTTAACGAAATGATTGAAAAAACAAAAAACAACACCACGCCGCACATTTGTTATAATATTATCGATAAATATGGCATTGGAAACCAAGAGCCATGGCCACAGGATTCAATCGATTCTATACGACAAAGGTATATTATGTCTTCGCCTAACGGCAACCGTCACCACCATGCTCTCCTCTTCGTGCAATAATTTGCGTTATTGTGCACCAAAAATTGATTGACAATTAAACGGTAATATTGTACCGGGTGTTCTTTGTTATATGACAACAAGTTGTCATAAACGTGAAGAATGAATATTATACAGTGGAACTTGGGTTGTAAGAACTTTTCGATATAACAATATTGATGAACATATTATCGAAGAATATTGATTGGAAAGTTGTTAGATTCGTGAATTGCAAGTGGCATTGAATAGCGTGTTTTCCAAGCAAACGTGTTACTCCTGTTGTGCGTACAGTATCACGAACCACAAATTACGATATTTACAATGTGGCGCATGCCAATATAATTTATAGCCCATCGAGTTTTAACCGCGTCATTCGGTTCAACGATTCAGTCGTCACGATATTCGTTCACTTGTAAGAATTCTCTCGGTTAAATGTACAATAATAACAAAAACATCACATAAGTGGACGGACAATGTCTCCCCCCCCAAGTCGAAGATATGTTTGTTTGGTTGTTGTTGTTGTTTTTATGAAAAAAAAAATTGAGCTTTTAAGGTTCAAGTTTAATAATCTACTTGGTGGCTAATATATACGCGTTTTGAAAAAAAAAAAAAGCGGAGTGCGTTTTCGTTTGACTCTCCACGATGGACGGATCGTCGTCATTATCGTTATTCGAGTTATTTTTGTAATTGGTAATTTTGCAGTCGCTCATCATCGACGCAGCTCCAAGTTTGCGATATCAAATCCGCGATATGTGGATAAGGTGACGAGGGTGTGCTGCGATGTCGCAATTTTGCAGCGGCTTAGACGTCGCGAAGCAAGCTTCGAAATGCAGATCCTGACGAATGTTTGTTCTGCTATCGAGCGTTGATGAAATGAAAATTGGGTGTTTGAATAAAAGAGGATAAAAATCAGACGTAAACCTCGCCGCGTTTGCTTCCGGGGAGCGGTGTGCCACCGTTTCCGGCAAGGAGCGAAGAGTTAGTGGTGGCAGGTGTGCTCGTTCTCCTGAGTGGCTCGTGATTTCTGTTTCTCGTAACTTCCCGTCCGACACTTCCAGTTCTGTGGCGGGCTTCGGGAAGTTGCGCAAGTTGAGCAAGTGGATCGGGAGCCTGTCTGTTTTGCGTAGACCCGGGTGGACTATCGCGATGATGGAGACCCGGTGAATGAGGCAGAGACATACTCCTGTCTTCACGAAGCTGCATCATCACCGGTGGCCCCGGCAAAGAAGCGGATCTCCGACCTCTGGCATCCCCGGCATTGCTTTTTCCTCCATTACTTTCCTGCGTTGAATTATGTGTTACTATGTAGCCGCTCAATTTTTCCGGATTCATGAGAATCGGCGAACATTCGTTCAAGTTCTCGAAGGTCGGTGTAGAATTTAGGCTTCCTTGAAGACTCGTTCGATCACCGATCAGCGGTGTCGAACGTTCTTCCTGTCCAGCAACACTTTCGCTTCTGGTGCTTCCACAGGCGCTACCTCCAGAGCCTTCTTCCTCGCTGCTGTTGACCTCTGTCAGAGTTGCCTGCATGTTCGCTGACTGAACATTTATTCGAGGCATCGATGCCGAAGTTGTCGTTACCAGGCCTAATTGTGTCAGTTGACTCATTGTCACTGGCGTTAATGCCATCGGGGTAACGAGACCAGCGCTAGAAAATGTCGGTGAAAGAACTGCCTGAGCGAGGGCGGCTGTACCACCCTTGTTCCCGGAGTTCGGCGTACTCTCAGATTCAGCGATAGGCGAAAGAACAACCTGTACAACAGGAAGATCCGTTGGATAATGGCCGTTCGCTGGTATGACACCAACGACACCGGCCCCTATGTTCGCCGCATTGTTGGCCGATAGTGCGAGTCTCTGTTCACGGTCGACGACCTCCTTGGTAACGTCTGGAGTTGGGATTCTTGGCCGATTTTTCACGTTCGCGGAGACCGACTGTAGTTTCGTCATCGTCCCTGAAAGCAATAAACAATCGCGAAGCCCCGTTATTACAAGAGTTCATTGTCCAATGTTCATAGCCCTCCCCCGTCAACGGCTAATTGTCTTTCTGTCGGTGAAAACGGAATCGAACGTTGCATCACCGCGAAATTGAGGATAGTCCAAAACGGAAAGGCTCATCGATGCTGTTTTTCACCTTGATAGATATTCCACACAGTGTTTCTATTTATTTTTCATTGTTTCCATTTTATATTTACTCCCGTAATAGATGATCAAGCGAGTTAAAGTAAGCGATGTTGAACGATGTTGAACGATGTTGTTAGTTGAATATTTGTTTGGTACGATTATCGAAATTATCGAAGGATGGAGAAATCGTCTTGTTTCCGGACTTGTTTTTCATGCTACTTACAAATCTTCGGGAATACTGATTTACCAGCGTTACGTAATTTAAAAGATGGATTGTGATAAGTCGCTTGAAAAATAAGCCTTCCGCTACCGATAAATCCGTTGGGTGTAATTTTAATTGTAATAATCGCTCGAAGAAGCCTCGTCAAGATAGTTTTTCGTCGAGCATATAGTCGTCGGGCTATGGAATAAGGTCGAAATTTATTTCGAATATATATTCCTGTTTTCTACGCTGCATGACACTAATTCAAGATAGAAATCTGTAGTGATTAAGAATATTCACCTTGACGAGCCATTCGTTGACTCCGCACACTTTTCCGTCCCACCAGACGATCGTACAACGTCATTTTCGGATTTAAATTGTTCGTTGTCGGTAATCCGCCTGTTTCAGGACTGCTGTAGACGCTGTTGTGACGATTTCTGGCGAAGAAACCACCGCCGCTGCTATAAGTAGTTGACGAACTCCTCACGGAGCCCATTCTTGTTATTTGACGTTGTAGCCAATTTTTTCGTCGCTCAACCAAAGGCGTATCAACGCTTTCCTGCAAAGTCAATCGGTCAATATTAACATTTCACTTCTATCTTTTGAACCCAATATGTATGTATTTGGCCAATATTATCGTTTCAACTTTTTTATTCCGTCTTCCGTGGAAAAAGTCCACGTGCACAATCTCGTGAGATGCCACTCAACTGAATTTAGTTAAAAATTCGAAAGAAAAATTTTTTTTTTTTTTTTGCCATCCTACAGTTTAAATGTACTTTCGACTTGTAGTTTCTTAGTCGCCGAATCAACTCACATAATCAGCGTACATGTCGTCCTGATGAGCTTTGCGATGCTGAATATGATTGTGCATCTGATTGCCGAGCATGACGTTAGCGTACAATGCGTCACTCTCTTTAACTTTGTATCGTTCGGCAGAACCCTTTGGTTCTTCCCTTCTATACTGCTCACTCGCGACTGTGTAGGGCAGGTCCTTCGGAACAACTTCGTCCCAGTACTGGTCCTTGAGAAGCTCGGGATGTTCTTCGTGCATTTCGTCGACTATCATGTATCCAGCCTAACGATTAAGTTACATTTTCATCATATTTAACCATCTTTCTTTCATGAATAAAAGTACAGTGTAGACTCACCTTTATGTGACGATCGATCAACCAGTTTAGTTCTATGTCGTCGTCATCCTCGCCAAATGGATTGATGAGCACCTCGGCGACTTTCAGCCAGCCGACGTAGAAACAAAACTGCGAATGAACATGAAAACACTAAATGGTCTTTCAATAATAACGTAACGTACATTCCAATAATTCCATTCCCGTTAATTCCATTGAAAAGCTTGATTTTTTCGACGAAAGAAACTCACATACGGGTCCAAACAGTCATCCTATATGCCAACCTCTTTTTATTTATGGTACCTGAGTCGATAATGATATTCCCGCAAAACAAAAGAATGCCTATTTTGTATCAAGTTCCAATAATAATAATTGACAAATACATTCAGTTGTCGAGTTGATTATGCAATTTGACCTTTGGAAAATATAAATGCATGCGTGCCCCAAGAATAATATAGTTATTATCCTTTAATTGTCGAATCTCTATTGGTACTATTATCTAATTTACAATAAAATCGAATTTAAAAAAAAAAGGTTGAAAATTTTCAGATTTGGCATAAAATTGTGTCATGATTGAAAATATGAATATGACTTGGAGGTTTAGATTTTTGCTTGATCCTGAAGGTGTTACCTGAAGGGTTGTGAAGACTGGAAAGTACATATCTGGTTCTTCGTACTTTCCGCCTGGACTGCCATTTGGCGGGCGTTCGACGAACTGTCTTCCAAGTAGCGCCGAGAAGAAATACGCGTATAACGATAACGTTACAACCTAAAACAAGCAATCAAAAAGAAGTATCATTAAAGGTAGAGTCGAGTAACGTAAGACAATCGAAAGTCTCTCTATCGATAGCGATAGCCTCGGAGTTTCATCTTCCCACCGCGGAAGACTTCCTCGTCTTCGAAACACGATTCTAAAACTTGTCCTTCCGACGAACAATAGCGCGATATCGCCGGCAGTCACGACTTACCATCTATCCTACATCCTTTATCCTATAAATGCAAATTTCTCTCTATCCGCCCACGCTGCAGGACATCTTTCCGCCGCTCTCTTTCTCTCTATCTCTGACAAAATTTCACTTTCACCAAGTGTAACAGATAAATCTTGTTTTGAATCATGTTCTGAATTGGATAATCGTAGCTCAGTCTGTCGAAAGTTTGAATTTTATTCTTTTTTTTAATGAGCAACGGAGGATTTTGCGTGTGGGTGTGTTTATTTTAATTTTTAGCCGTGATGTAAGAAACGATCTGGTTTTACGTGTCCGAAGATACGGATTTTGATTTGAGATCGCTGGCAATGAGGTGCGTGCGGAGGTGAGGGGATTTTAAGCCGATTGTGTTGAGTGTGGAGTGGAAGGAGAGACAGAGGAGTCATTGGATTTTTGTTTGTTCGTTTGCAAACCCGGATAACGCCTGGTAAGAGTAGTGACGCAGCGCGTGCGAGATCCCGCGGCAGCACGGTACAATAAGTATCCATATCTATATATCAAGGCCACGGCTCTAGCTGTTCGCACAGGGAAGCTCGTCATCCACGGAAATCCGTGGATTTTCCACCAGATATGGGTCGATCGGGGCCGATCTCGGGTTACATTCGATCGATCGATTTACAATCGACAGGCGATTGCGGGTGCGGCATCGTGGTATTATATCGAATGGCTTTTCCACATGTATATAAAAAATGTGGAAATTTATATTGACTGCTTTTCCAATGGTCCAAGATTAATAAAAAATCCACTTGAAAATAAAAGTAACGTGTCCATATAATTGACAACGTTTTTCGAGAGAGAGAGACAGTGCAGCCGCAAAAGACCAGTCATACACTTTTTTTCAGGCCTGGTTGTAAATATATGCTTGGAGAATCGGGCCGCAAGTGACTACATGCCATACGACATGCGGCAACTGTCGGGACAAGTGAATACAAGTATTTCCGTGAGAGGTGACAATTTTCTAGGCGTTAAATGGAATCAAGTGTAACAACAACATCCGTTGCGGTAGTGCTCGTGATAAAACATATGCTTCCGCAGGGAGAAGGAGAAAGATGTGCGAACGAAAATGTCGACATCGAAATTCCAATGTCACGGGCTTCTAGGAAATTTAATTAATATTTCAATTGTAGTGATAATCGGTTCCGTATATCGATGCAGCATCAATCTTGAATTGCCGTGTTCGCGTGAGATTTGTCGCGCCACTACATAAGACGGAAGACAGTAGCGTATATGTAAAGCTTCAATGGCTCATTTTAAGTGGCGTCGTCTTGACGCCACTGAAAATAATAACGGGGACCGAGCCGTCTATTAGAGAAGTTAGACCGATGAGCAATTAGCGTTGCGCAACTCTCGGCGGAGGACCGTGAGGTAGACTAATTGCGAATACAAGTGGCAACGAATCTACTTTCCTACTTTCTGACTGGAACGCGATTCTCGTACGGGCAGATAAATCCGCTAAATCTTGTACGTGCAAGATTTTTCGGTTAAAAATGATGTATCTCTTCACAGTCATGTCCACTACAAAAGTAGAATTTGATTATCTTTACGTTAGAAATATACGTGGGTCTTTTAAATTCTTACAAAAGTTATATTGAGGAAAAAGTTTCATATTCGGATAAGGAACGAAAAATGTACATACGCAATGTTTGAGGCACGATAAGGCTCGGGTAAAGAACATAGTGTATGCAGTTGATAAAGCTGTATGAATATAGCGGTGAGAAACGTTATTAACAACGTCGACTCCATCTTGAGGCTGGGCAAAAAAGTGCCTGAGCAAGTTTATTTAAATAAAATTGATGAGCGCCTTATGGACTTGCTCTAAGGCTGAGCGTTGAAATAATAAGACAACGGGCGGATATATCCCAGCACCCGTATAATATTAAAAACATTCAAATGAAAGAGGAAACTTGGTCGACGCTCAATAGTGCACAGTGACGGAAGCACAGTTGTTGCATGTTGCAATAGTCGTACGCCCGATGTGGGAGGAGATTTGTCGGCTGTCGTGTAATTATTGCAGCTACGTGAGGATAACGAGTGTCAGTAGTCGATGAAGACGTAAGCATCGAGAGATGTACGATGACTCGCGTTCGGAGATGGAAACAAACGTGGCAAGTGCAAAACCGCAAACAATCCTTTATTGATAGTCTGTTGGACAATTTTCCCCAACATATTCATCCGATAGAAATTAATAATACAATTTAAAAAATATGCACTCAAGTTCGCAACAAAGTATAGGGTTGAAAAAAATCATAATAATTTACATTTTTTGTTGTTACGTGTAAAACGAAAGCAAGAAGAATAAAAATTTTCATCTACGAGCACTCGAAGCTCGTAGATATTTTGGATTACATTCTGGTTTGGTTGATTCCCAAGGAGAAAAATATATTTTCCCGGAAAAAAAAAAAAAAAAAAAAAAATGGGAAAGGAGAGTTGGCGAGGTATCCGGTATATATGAGAAAAGTAGTAGTATTTAAGGATATTTGTCGAAGCTCAGAGGTTACTCACCTGCGTGTAGACAAGAGGCACGCAAACAGTGTCGTAACCGATGAGAGCACCTAGCCTCTTCCGGATATCGCTGAGCTCCACCAGTAGCGTCTGCACCACCTGATCGCTCGTTATCAACGACTCCTTTCTCGCTCGATTTATTATGTTGGTTGCCCAGACGAGTGGCATCCAATACTTGGACATGGCAGCCTTCTTATTCATCATCTCAAAGATTTTCTTCTCGGACTCCATCATCAGACCTGAGGAAAAAGTCAAGGAGAAAACGGTGGTCAGCATTCGCGGTTTCGAAAGTCTTTTGTTACATGTTATTGCTATTGCAAGTTTCATAAGGTTTTACTTCAATTTATCGTCGAAAGGCTCGTTGTTGAAAATATCTTTACATGTATTACAACATTATCTTGACATTGTATCGACGCTCGAATCGTCACAGAGTATTTGCCAAAATACCGTAGATATTTGTCATTCGTTCGTTAATTTGATTGACCTTTCATTTCATCGATATTCACTTTACCTTAATTCAAGTAATGAGCTCGTGCAAACATTTTCTTAGTTTATTATCCCACCTTACGTGTTGTTTACGACGGAAAATCTGACGGGCCGGTGTCACTTGGGCAAAATGCCGAGGAACTATAAAATTATTCTAAAATAACGTCACATTATATTTTATCTGTATTCAAATCATCGTTATCACTGTTAGTCATCGTAATTTCAGTAAAAAGTTCTATGTAATGAATCTTAGTAAAACATAATCCTAAACCGTCCACGGACATTAATGAAAATACGTGATATAATATCGTTGATACATAGGAGACAAAGTGAAGAGGACCCAAACGGAGGTTCTATAATGTACTGGACTCAAAAGTAGCCTCGAAAGTTACGGACTTATCGCCATCTTGACAACTGTCTGACGATTACGAATATTCATTAACGCCGCAAGTGGAAAATGCATGGTGCACGTGGTTCGATAATTGCAGTGATGCATCATTGCAGTTTCCGCGCACTCGTAATCATACATAATTTGTCGAGGATGGCGCAGCCCGGCTGAAGATGAGCATCTTTTGTCGGTCAGAAGATTTGATAAACAGGAAAAAAACAAATATGGCCTGAAATGCCAGGTCGTACCCAAACGTATATAATTTTTTTTATCAATTTTCTCCCAAAACTTCAGACGGTTCATCGTCGGTTAATGCGTCAATTGTATTTACTAACCTGGAGAATTATTACGTGAGAACGTTAAATGAACGATATCTCCGCGTTCGTCGGCTATGAATAACGGAAAAGAGTTGGTAATGCTGGCTGGCGCCACAGCATCACGGAAGCGACACGAGAACGAGATTAAAGTTCACCATCGTTACCGCGCCCATCAAACTCACTCAGGTGTTTCTCGTTAATAACACAATTAAAAATACATTTAACACGGCTTTGAAACACTTTTTAAAATATATACAAATACGAAACATACTTATCAAAAGGACGTATAATAGCGGAAGTTATATAGCGAGAACATTTTCCGTATTTAACATTTTTTTTTTCCATCCCTGATACTTTTTATTTTCCCAATATCAGGAATGTAAAGCATGTTTGTGGATCACTGGTTTTAATTTACATGTAATCGGTGCGTTGCTAAAGTCATCATCCGAAATTTGCAAAAATAGCCAAGTTCTAACGGGCCATTCGTATTTTATTTCCTCAAAGAATACGATAAAAATATTATATTTATATTTGAAATTATAAAAACTTTGTGAAATCATTTCAACAATAATCGCAAAAGCTTGCAAATGTTGTCGAAAATATTACATCGAAGGAAAAGTATTTTATTTCTTATAACAAGTCCACGGATTTCTTTAGACGGGCTAAAAGAATTAACGGTACTAGGGTTAGCCGACACGAGTCCCTTTACGTCAGTTTTCACATCTGACATAAACAAATGAATTCAATGCATGAACTTTGTCCCGATCTCAGTGTGTCTGACGACACCACCGACGAATCAGACTATGTTTTAACCGCTAACAATGAATTTCGCATTTATCATCCACGAACTTTTTCAAAGAGAGATACGTAAGAAAAAGATTTTTTTTGTTCTCTAGAAATTCCAAAAGAATAAAAGCGACAAAACTTCGTATGCCACACGAATCGCGCTTGTGTAAGCCGACGTAAGGGAATCAGGGTATTTCCCCGTTGCGGCCGAAAGGAAACAAATATACAGTTAATAAAAGTGGGACTCGATATTTCGCAACTTTCTACGTACAAACATCGCAATTAGCAGCGAATTGATACCTCGTTCGCGACACGGTTCTTCTCAATGTATCAACGTTCTTCATTGCTTCCTCATGGAATTGATTTGATTTTTTTTCTTTTTTCTTCCATTATTCCTCGCCAAGTGATATTCAATCGAATATTAATTTAAAAAATTTATTTAAAACAAGCAAGTCGAAGCGGATGAACGCTTCTCCTTCTCGTGGAAGTCGATTCGAAAAAGTGAAAAACAATAAAAAAGCAATCAACGCGATATTTTTGTTTCACGTCATCGAGCGAATGGGTCGAGTTGCACAGAGATTGAGATTTCAGAATTTGCACGACAGTTGACTTATCCGACGTGTCTTTGTGCTATCTCGATAATCAACGTTTATATTCCGCTATGAGTCAATTATCCATCATGAGATCCCCCCTTCGATTGATAGTTTATAGATTATTTGTCCAAAGTACGTTAATCCTGAGTTGATTCGCTTCAAGAGGTGAAAAGCGGGCGCCTACGACGGGAACGAACCGCCGGAAGACAATGTATGCGTGCGTGATGGTACCGTTACACCGGTCGAGAGGAGTGACACTTTTCTCGAGAGGACGAAGCATCGTTGCATACACAAAATTAAGTTCAAACCTATTAGCTACGTTTGTATGTAGCTGTACAAGCTTTCCGTGTTTACATAAAATTTAACAGATTAACTGGGTCAAAGTTCCGTTTGGTTTAACTCATCGTCAATTTGATTGATTGATAAAATAATTAAGGGGGAAAAATGATTGTCGAAGGGATCGAGGAAAATGTTCAACGATAGAGGAAAATAGATGGGAATAAAATAGGAGTGAAAATAGTATAAAAGTATGAGAAGAAAGCGATGGGATGGGTAAGGAATGTCGTTGATGCGGCGTATCCGGTGTGACGATCCGAGGAGGGATCGGATCGAGGGCTCTTTGAGTTGAAGGAACGCGCGAATCCTTGCCCGCTCCGGCTGGCAAGGTCGTCCGTGAAAGTAAAAAATACAAATAAGTCCCGGCTTCTCGCGAGTTTGCGCTCTCCACCACTTAACTCTTTGTTTGTCTTTTTACTTTTCTCATCCCTTTCGCGGTGGCCATCCTCTTCTCTGTGCCTGTCTTTGAGTTGCTCGCTGCTGCATAGCCTATATACAACATCGTGAGTCTCTTCGTCCTCTCTCTTGTACGTTGTTCGTTGTACGTTGAACGTTGTACGCCGGCAGACAAGAAGGAAAAAATGGGCGTCGTACCCCGCTGAGAAAACCAGTCTCACGTGTCTGTCTATGTATACTTGCGCCTTGTTCCCTCTTTTTCTCTAAACATTTAAACTGATAAAAATATATAGATTTACGTACAAAGCTATGAGCTATTGTTGTTGTCTCGCGTTGTCTATATTCATCGCTGCCTGGATCGTGACGAGTAACTCAAGCCAACTTGATATAAAGATTCAACGAGCTCAAACAATAAAGTGTGTATGTGTAAAATTTATCCGAAATTATTATATTTTAGTAATGTCGAGAGACGAGAGACCGTGAGCTTGGTATTGGTGGATGAGCAGCGGTGCCTTCTCGAAATCCACCACGTGACCAGCGGTTGTTCGGCGGTTGTCAGACGTAGCGATTACACGATCCACGGCCACCGGTGAAACCAGAGTCCACCACTCATTAGGAAACATTGACGCGTAATTAGAAGAAGCCAGTGTAAATATAAAGACGATACAGAAGAGGCTTAGACTTTAGTGGTGCTCTCCTCGTTGTCTGCATGCAAACGGATTTTCAATTAGACAACGCCCGCCGGAGGCACATGCCAAAAGGAGAAATTACCGCGTCGTTTGGCTTTGGTCTACACGAACGTGCTGGCATACTATTACCATTCAATTAATAGCTATAAGAGTGCAAGTGAAACATCACAGGCTAATCGAAATAGCAAGTGAAAAACGAGCATCATTGAATATGTTACGAGTCAAAAGAACAACGTCTATTCTATTGAAATATCGAAGGAAATTAAAAGAAGTACATTTTCCAATTCTCCTTTTCCGGCTAATAATTACGTAGCGATACGATTATTACGCGTTGTAAGTTCGCGTATGAAAAATTCACGTGGCCACTTGGGAAAGGCGTGGCTAAATAATAGCATCTTTCTGCATTAACCCGTGTAGACTTTTACGATGATTTTCGATCATACTGAACTTAACCTCGTAACTTCGGTCCTCAATCACGATAGAGTTACATTAAACTAGAGTATTAGTAACGGTTATTCGATATTGTCCAAGCTGCGCGAGCAAACTTTCGGCTCAATAATAAATGGATACATCATATTTACCGATAACGACATAAATATAATTCATATTCAGAAAATTCATTAGGACCTCGTTATATATGAGCCCGTTAGCTGGATTTATTTTCCAACGGGATTTTCCGTACAAAGTCTTATCTACCGTTGGCGATCGGACGTAAAACAGATCGGCGCGTATTCGCGCATGGTTGAAACTCGTATTCCGGTAAAGAACCGCCAAGTGGCGCCACGAGCCGAGAAACGAGCGATCCGTAAAAGACGCGGAGATTGTGGCAGTGAGATTATTGTACCTTACCACCGATCTCGCCTAAGATCGAGCCTGGAAGATCGTAAAGCCCGTTGCCGTGTGCCACCGTCGCGCAATTCCAGACAACTCGCTTGCTTGTAAAACCAACGTTTTGTCTCGTTTATCGATAGAACCTCCAACCCGTTATACGTCGACAGGTGAAAATGCGTGGGTATAATCGATCGACTCGCTTTCCGGTTCCCCGTGAGAGCCCGCCGCGCGGCCTATAATCGACACCAAAACGACCTTGAGCACGCCTTTAATACGCCCCGCACCGGAATTATCATAAATCTCCACTCTAACATTGAGATAGGCATAATCTGCCACAAACAAAATTATACGAAGCACCAAATTCTTCACGGTTCATTTACTTTCATCTTTTTCTCCGGGTTTTTCCATCTCTCTCATTCCTATCTTAACTTATCGTACATACTGTGATTCTTTCGCCAACACAAAATTTCGTCTCACCGGATTTGAATATTATTTCTGGGAAAAGAGCGGAGCGTCCGTCGCGCAGCGAAAGTACCGAATCGCCGGTATTCAAGAATTTACGTTACCCTCTATTTTAAAGAGGCCACAGACCATGGAATCCTCTTCAAATAAACATACATTACACACGAAGCAACGAAATATTTTTTCCATGATTTTGCCGCAAACTAGCGGCAAAGTTGGTTAGACTGTCTTTTTGTTGTCGTTGTCGCTGTTGTTGTCGCCGAGCGGGAAAAATAAAGGGTGGCTCCTCCGGTGTGAAAAGGCACAAAGGTCTTAGACGGCAAATTAGCGGCAACCGGTATATTCGTGTTGCATAGGTTGTCCATTGGTATTCTCAGGCATATTATTAACATTTTGCTGGAAGTATGTAACGCGAGGCCGGTGGAAGCTTCATTCGGTTCGCTACTGCATCCACTCTCGACGCACGCCCCACGATCGTGGAGAAACTACGCCCGAACAATTTGAGCTAAATATAGGACGCTCTAAGCATAGAGAAATTATTAGATCTATGTACCTGAATGGCGATTTTGCGCGAAAGCCGGAAAAATCGAAGAGTACGACGAGTTGTTGGACTGAGTTGATTCAAATGAAGATAGTGGCTACCACTTCCGTGCCCGCATGTCTCATGATAATGATAATTACGATGCTGATGACGGCTGGGCGGATTCGACATACCGCCTGCTCTATCTATAATTCACTCTATCGATATTTTGTTTTTCACCTTATTCATTTCATTTCATTCTCGAAGCTTCGATCTAATGACGGCGGCTGCAGCTGCCGCTGTTGCTGCTCCTGCACGTTTCCTCTCTATTTTTTCCATACCATCAATCAGCAAAATATCTGGACCATAAGCCCACCACCGATGATATTACGCTGCTGTGCATTAAGTGTGCAGCAGCATCGGTAACGCTCACTCGATTCTATTAAATTTCGCTCGAATTAATACGACAGGATCTCCAACGCATTATGCCCACATAGTTGAAATTTTTTTTAAAAATATATATGTGTATAGATACACTATAGGGACTCGAAAGAAATTCACCTTCCGCAAGTCGTAAATATGGGTCGAATGATACCGAATGCACCCGTTCATTATTTGTTAATCAACGCACGTGTTACTTTGTACAATTCTGTATAATTATTATTGATAATAATAAGACGGTATTTATGATAAATAGTATACCGCGAATAGAACGCAAAAATGCAGGATTACGACAGTGCGAATAAAAAAAAAAATTTCGATATATCTCGAGAATGGAAGTAAACTATAGTATTTAACAACGCTGTACAAAATTGATACGACAGGAACAGATATAGAGAGCGACGTGAGTACTTGCGGTAACCAGGAATCACCCGTTTATTAACTATAAATAGTTTTGTCCCTAGGAATATATAATTATAAGTGAAAAACAGGAACAGAGTCCGGGAAAAGATCCTTTTTCGACGTTTTGCTCCTCTGCTTGATATAAGTAGTGCGAGTTGTTTGCCCGAGAGGCTTCGACCCGATGGAGATAGTTCGAGATAGTTCGAGGACGGTAAAAAAAGAGGATTTAGACGGTATTACCGATAAATAAAAGAAAATCGTGGCGCCGGCGCCAGTAACAACACTTAACTTCGTTTCGTTCGTTTTCTTCTTTCGAGTTGAACGTGTCGACGTGTCTCGGTAAATGGAAACACGGCATACGCCCTATATATTCACGAAATATTTATCCGTTTATATCCTGCCGTTTGGGGCGATTTAATGTAAAAATCTTGATTTTTCGGTTGAAAAAATGCCAACTTCGTGACCAAAAAAAGAATTTAAAAATATCCAAGCTTTCGATATTTTGGTGAAAAAATTGAGATTTTGGGAAACTCCGTTTTCCATTTAAACATTTAAACATTTAAACATTAATGCATTCTGATCCATTGAGAATTTCATAAAAATTCTTTGATATTTGCGAGGAACGAAAAATTTCTATGAGAACCTCGTTATTACCGACACTCAATACTGCCACATTGTGAAGTAGAAAAGAAGATTTATCGAAACTGAAATTTCCGAGTGTAAGCCAGATTTGTCGAATCTGTAATTACAAATAACGCTGTGATTGTATGAAAGAAAAAAAAAAACATGATTCGGGGATGGAACGATCAAGTAAAGTTATTTGTAAAAAAATGTCTAGAAAGATATTGACGAGTAGTATACGGGTGACGCACAACTCGAGCAGACACCACAAGAAAGATCCGGATTCCCATGACATCCAATGTGATCGTATTTGTATCGCTCGTTTATTCGCATGCAATTCTTCGCGAAGCGCACTGTCGACAATACACGTGGACGACGTTCCATTGCGGCCACAGTTGTCGTGTATGTCGACTACACTAACATATATCTGTAAAAGCCAATATAAACGATATTTTATTTTCTGTCTCGCGTGCCAAGTCAACAGTTGCGAGTTCTACGCATCCGGGTCTTTTGGAATTTGCAAATATATTGGCATTTTTTGTTGTTGTATTTAATCAACATCAGCGCTTACGTCGCGCGGTCAATGACACGCTGCGGAAAATAAGCGTTAAGGTAGTCCTTTTCTGTGGAATATTGTCAAACTTCAGTCGATATTTCGATATTATGTTATTGGGTTTTTTTTCTTAACGGGCACGATACCAATAAAGAATATCGAATTCTATTTTATAAGTCTGTTAGAATGGCCCTTAATAATTTACGGCTTATTTCACACGAAATGCTAAAGCAATAGTAGTGGAATTTTTAGCGGGAAAAAATAACTCGTAAAATAACTTGTAATGTTTCGACTGACAATTGTTACTTTGTGAATTTTTTCCATTAAATTTGTCATTACGTTCATAACGGATATGTCATTGTCGGAGTGTGTTGATACTAGTTTTAAAAAAAAATTATATTCCATAGGAATACAAAGTAATAGTCGTTACAGGAGAATCGGAGGCGGTGAGTCACATGGTAAATCCGAGTATTCGACGTCGAGCATTCCAGGATAGTTTTATCGAGGAACGTGCGTCCGGAGCACTGGTCAACAGGTTGTTAGCACTTGAATGTATCGTGAGTTCCATGCGAGCGACGTGTCTTGTTGTTTCGCAAGCTCAAATCTTGAGTTTTTTGCTTCGATTGCACAAATGTATATCACCGGTAGAGCGTTAGCGTTACATTATTTATGGGCTTTGTCACGTGTCGCATCCTCATGCTTCTTCCGATGGACTCTTGGAAGCGCTAAGACGAATCGACACCTGCTTGTTTTCCGAAGGATCAAAAATCAAAATCCGGTTGTTCGACGATCCATCAAGATGTTCCATGAATGATGGAAGAATCATTTTCTCGAAATCTTATCGGTCGATAATAGGCGATTTTTATTGGTTAACATAAAGGGCACTGATGTTTAAATGTATAGGTATAGCCGAAGAGCGAGCCGTATCCTTGTCAATTCTCGATACGGTGATGTCGAAATTTTTTGAATATACGGAGACTGCTATATATCAATCGGCTTTTTTCAGAGACACGATCGATTCTAGAATATCCGCGAAATCCCAGAAAGTCGTTCGCTATTCTGCGACCGTGAGGATTCTCCGTTCTTCTGCTCGATCTTGGAATCCGGTGATGGCCGAACAGGCGACAAGAGCAGTATCAACGACCACGCAATACTGGATTGCTGTGAAACTGCTTGTGACACACAGGTACGAAGCGTAATTGGGTAGAATAAGCTTCGTCACGAGAATACACGAATACACGATAACGAACATTTGACCATCAACTATAACTTTATAACGCTCTTCGAATAAGCATAATTGATTATTCTTCTTGGGGAAACTCACCTACGTCTACGATGTGCTGAAGGGTGGGAAAACGTCTCTTCACCCTCAACGAAATTCTCTGGAGAGTGATGACGTACGCGAGAACAGCGTACCTCACGATATTACGTCTCATGAGGCGTCCTCTCTCGTCCTGAAACAAAATTATACAAAATTCATTCATCGGACGTAATAATTTTCATTAATCCGAACTATATATACTACCCATAAGTGTATATATAATGATATAATGATAATGAGCTTTACAACTATAGAAATCGATATAGATTGTTGTTGATCGGGGATTATGGTTGGGCGCGAGTGAGACGGGCTGGGCTAATCGAGGCGAGACGGTTCACCGTGAACCTACATCCGACAAATCGAGCCGTGGACGTTCAGCTTCTTTCTGCTTCCTTGGCACACGAATAGCCAGCCCCCCGTGTTCGCTCGGTGTCGCTCCTTTCCCTTTCGCCAGGAAAGTCCACGTCGAAGTCGCGTGTGCCTTTTGCACGAGCCACAAGGGGATCTTGTGTCCCGCCAAGATACGCGTGCCAGTTTTAAATGCGAATACGTGAAAAAATTTATTCACTTGGTTGCTACACGCATCCTATCTTATTTTTCATTTTAAATACTCGAGTTCATTCATTGACTTTCAAGAAATTGCATCACGCATTTGTGTTATTGATATTTTTATTCGTTATGTAGTTAAAGCCGGTGCTTCACAGTCTTTTTATTCCGTTATCCCCTCCTTAGCATCGTGACAACTTGAATTTTGAGAACAATTGTGTGTCGTTGACCAGATCGACCAGCAGGATCATCAAGGGCGCGCAAGCATCTCGAAGGTTGTCCTATGCGGGCTGAGACAAAGGTTTCACGGCCGGCCGACCGCTGCTTCTTCTTTTTCTCTTCCCTTTCCCTCTCCTTTCCTTCTATTTCTCCAGTCACTGCTGGCTTTTCCGTTTAATTCGTTTTTTCTTTACCGCTACGATAAACGGGACGAGAGGTTGTTGTACTTGAGAAAGAAAGATTTCAATAACCACGGATATGTCAGTGTCAGGGTTGTTAAAACTTTTTTTTCTTTTCTTTGCTGTAATATTTTAATGACGTTACTTGTAATTAATATTATAAAATGTCTCGCAGCCATTACTTATGGACTGGTAATTAGGCAGACTATCGCAGGATCGTCGGGTGAACACGTGCTCGTACAGTACGTAAGTGCTTAAACGTATTAGTCCGTAATTGTAGCGTAATTGACATTTAAAAATGTATGCCAAGGCAATACCTACAACAGTCTCGTTTATATATATATATTTGTGGGTTAGTTGTTAGAACGAGGCACCGGCAATGCTGTCGGCGAAAGCTTTAATTTTCCGTCGCTATTAACTTGTTCCTCTTCTAACCTAATTATAATATAGGTTGATATGGTTTTTGGTCTTAAAAGAGAATTAAACTTTCGGTTGGGTGAAATAGATAGAAAGGTATTTGAAGTGGATTAAAGATGGAGCTTTTTTAATACACACTCACGTTGCCAGGAATGGCTGCACTGATGAAGAGAGCGAGATTGTCGGGCCAGGGCAAAAGTTTGTATTGCTCCCACCATCTCTTGACAACGAGGCTCACGTAGAATCCGAGAACAAAAGACATTGGTATCGATTCGCTCGAATTTCCAAAATAATATCGAATTTTCTCGAATATCCTGCAAACGAAATGATAATTTTTTTATCATTAGAACAATCTCTTGCTATATGTATGCATTTCATAATCGTAGAATTTGACGAATAATATCTTTACGAGACTATTACTATAATCGTTAATCCGTTGTAATATAAGCAAGTGGTTCAAGGCTCGTAGCACCACGATGATATCGACACTATGTGCATCGATACACGATGTGCAATGACCGTTTGCATACAAATATCAAAGAATAAAATGCTATTTTTATCGGTGTAAAAGTTACCGACAGCTTTTTTATTACCGTCAATTATCAACTGGGTCTCATATTAATGTTTATCGTCATTGCAAGTAGCATCCTCTAATCGTACATCATAAGTGGACCAAGGTCCTATCATAGGCATTGATTTAAAAGCTACTCTGGAAAAAGCAAAAACACCAAAAAACCAAAAACCAAAAACCAAAAACAGCTTCACGAGAATAAAAATAATTTGCGCACAACTGGTAATCATGATTTCGGGATGTTTTATACGTACATTTCCAACTAAAATTTTTTCAATTTTCCCTTTTCTTCGAATTTTCTTTGTTTCTTTTACGTTGCTTCAAGTATTTAAATACTAATCCGACAAAAGACTTTTTTTGCGTATGCAAATATGATAAATTGTTGAAACTCGAATCTATATAGAAGCTATTAATCGAGAAGAATGTGCAGTTTTTTTTTTACGAACGTTGAGTGGAATTTATTCAGCGCAGTGTAAGACGTTTGCTCGA
Organism: Tromatobia lineatoria; assembly: GCA_949699805.1. NCBI lineage: Eukaryota > Metazoa > Arthropoda > Insecta > Hymenoptera > Ichneumonidae > Tromatobia > Tromatobia lineatoria. Next base: position 22,293,898 of record OX453039.1, read on the forward strand.
AGACTCGCCGAGCCCTAAACCGGCTCTAAGGTCCTAAATATAGCCAAGACGAACAACGAACAAGCAACTACACAGTGCGCACCAAGTTTCGAGTTCTCGGGTTGGCAGTTTTTCGCCGCACCATCGAGATGATGGTGATAATTTTTTTTCCCCCTGTATCCGGAACAAATGAACGGGGGCGCTTGAATATTTATAAAAACGTACAATCTATGGCCTGAGATTTACATTGGAATACGTTTTGGTCTTCAATTTCACGCTCTTTCGGATTTTCCCCGGGTTTTTCTTTCGTTCTCGATTGTTTATTCGGCAACGGCAGAAGTTTTAAATGTCTCAGTGATGAGCATCGAGAGATTCGGATTTTTATTGGAACCTCGTGGAGTGTTGAGTATTTTTTTTCGTAAGAAAATCGGTGTATCGCCCGAATAATTTTATTGCGTTGCATACCTTTGTTGTTGCTCGTTGAGGGCATACCGGTATGTGACGTTGATGACGTAGTAAACGAAAAGGTAAGCCAAAAGTTCCCGCCAAATCAGTTTGTAAACGGAGCCACGCCATCTGCAAAACAGAGAAAAGGAAAGCAAGAAAAATTAATGCTTCGTCATCAATTTCATCGCTCCTCGTGATAATTTGGTTGGATTTGTTGTAATATGTTTCTCTCACTTATTTATTCACCACTGTTATTTGAATAAAGAAATCTCTTTATCGCTTCACCAACATTTTCTCTCGCAATATTTTGATCTGACTCCCTCGCGTTGAACTGTGAATATGACATACGCAGAGAGGACTTTCTCGAGTAGACGTAGGGAAGTGCGATTAATGGGAATGTAGTATGAAGATGAGAGAATTGAATTTGCGTAGTAAATGACAAGTAGGCGAAAGGTAAAGCTACTTGACGACAAAACTTTAATAGAAATAATAAAGAGGCAGGTACATAGGTCGCGTCTACTCAATGAGCATCACAGATATTAATAATCATATGAGTTCATGTGAGTTGAATTTAAAAAATATTGGATCTATTGTACCTATATCCAGTCTCTTATTCGTAATGGGGTTATCGTACGGATGAAAAGGTTCATGATGCCAATTAATTAAATTCTCACCATGGGATGTAAAAATAGGAATAATCGTTTCTCGGGAAATTTCAACAAATGCGATGTGCCGGTTTAGAAAAATCGAGGCGAACGTCCGTTTGTCCGGATGTCCGGTGTAGCGATGTAGTAGCGTTGTTTATATTATATATTAACTGTGTACATAGAGAGCTAATCGTAATATCAGCTCGGAATATAATAATAAGTCGATCCAAGGTTCGAACACGTGTAAGCACAACCGTTACCTCATTTGCGTAAAAAATGCGACAAAGACTTGGACGAAAGGGACAACACAGTCACGGAGTGTTTTTAGCCAAAATCGAATGGATTCGTCGATTCGAAATCTCACGTACAGTGAAAAATGGCTTGCCTCGAAATCGGTGAAAGTATAGACCGCGCACGCGCGTCTTCCTCGAAACGTGTAGCGTTAAGTGTTTCGACATTCCGTACGAAATTCCGAAGCACGCGGCCAAAGCAAACTTCATTATAATATAGACAAGTGGTTTTCGGAATATCAATCATATCGATGGTAATGGGCTATGGTCAGGAGACTCTAGATTTGTATCGGCACTTCTCGGTGGTAGACAGGCAGGTTCATTCGATTGTGTATATGTATTTAAAAAAAAAAAAAAAAAAAAAAAAAAAAAAAAAAAAAAGCGTAACGGAAGTTCACTTGCACACAGGTTTCGTTCCAGCTATTCCGATTAAGTTACAAGTTAACTCTTATTTGCGCTTCTTTGCTTGCCATTTGAGAGAGCCGGCCTTTGTCTCTGAGATCGGCCAGTACTGCGCATACACATTGTAATTCAATCTTCGCTCGTATTGGTTCCCATTGTTCCAGAGAACTCGAGTACAACGCTGATTTTCGTATCGTTATTATTGGCAGTGAAAATATTTCGCGCCAACATTGTTTTTGTTGGTTGAGAAAAATGATGTGTCGACGCGGATGTCAATGACGCGTCACTTGACCGGCGCTGACGATGCTCGTCGTGACAGTCAGCAGCTATGGTAGCAGCTATGGTAGCAGCGGCGGCGACGGCGGTGTCGCCGCGCGGTGACCTTGGTTCTTTTAACTTTTGCGCGATTCGAACGAGAACTTGTCTCGCAACGCTTCAGCCGATCGCCTATTGGGAAAAGCCTTGCGTACCTTTACACAGGGACGACACGCGTTTCTTATTTCGCGGCCATTTGCATGCAATTGACCTATCGAAGGTCTTTTTTATTTTACGATTGTAACCGCATTCGCTAAATACCTGGAATTGGCTGCTCGATAGTTCGCGAGCACACAATTACTTTATTCACCGTGTCATAAGAAGTGATCATTTTATAATTATTTTTTTTGCAATTGTATTTATAAAGATTAGGAATACTGATTTTCTTGGTACTACTTTATTTCCACCGAGTCGAGAAACATCGATTTACGACTTTAAACGAGAAGAATTTTAGACATTCCGGCAAAACATTCGGGTATTTTCTTTCGAAAGGGACTATCATATTTTTAATTATTATGTTTGAAAAATTGCAACTGCGCGATTATTCTAAACGCGTTTTACATATAAAAGAATAAAAAACAATCGTTGTCTTTTGATCGAGAGAAGTAGCGGTGTTTTTATTCATAATTCGTGAAAATTGGATGAAATTAAGATGGATTATCGTCATTGGAAAGCAAACAAACGTCATGTCGGGACAATGGTACCAATAAGCGTTATTGCGGCAGCTGTTAGTTCGTGGCATTGTTCTTTATTCCGTGTATACTATACCAGTTTACAGAATCTCACAGTACCAATCGGTTCATTGTACTTACGATTCCGGTGCTCTGAGCTATTTTGTAGGCTTCTAAGTTTGGGGAGGGGGGCAAGTGTACCGCAATTATTCGCTTCGTTGTGGTGCATAAATGCAATTCTCGAGCATTTGTTTTTATTCTGTCTTTGTACTCTAAAGGTCTCATCGTCACGCGGAACTCCCCCTCCCAGCCCCACTGCTTCAACAGTGGCGCGTCGACAATCGTAAAAGCGAATAACCACGACCGCGGTAGCGACACATACCGTTGACCAAACAACAACAAAAGTTCCGGCAAATTGTCCGTCATTATCACTTTATCAATTTTATTTTTAATTCCAAATGTTCTAATATTTTTTTTTAGTTCACAGTTTCTCCCATATACAATAAAAAAAGTAAATGCGAAATTATATTTTGATCTCTTTGGAAAAAGTTATCCGATGTATGTGATGATATCTTTGAGATTCCAATTACTCTAGAATGTTGATTAAAAAGCAAGAAAAAATGCCTTGTCATAACGGCTGATGATTTTGTTCATAGAGTGCCGTATAATAGATTCCTTACCGTTTTCGAATGCGCAATATAATTGAGATTATTCCGGTTATTGAGCGTAACAAGAGCGTCGCCGAGTTGGTTCGATTGGGAAGTGTCCAACGGTCGAGCACTGGGCACTCGATCGTCCGAGCACGTCCGTATCGCTTCAGAATGCTAAATATTACTGAAACGTGAGTCACGCGCCTGCTTCACCACTGCCGAACGCTACTGCTACTGGCAATCGGTCAGCTTTTCAGTTTGCTTAGACGCTTGTTCGATTCGCCCGCAATAATAGCCGTTCTATTTTTACACAATATGTCCATATTTTTGTAAATTCTCTTTTATCACCTTTAATAATTTAATAATTATTATTTTTCAAGGTCTGTCATGTAATGTTCATGTAGCTTTTAAAGTTACACAAAGGACATGAGTTTTCGTTGTCACGAGTTGTCGATCAAATGGATATCTACCAAGGATAAGTAATAAAATATATCGTCGATTCGGCCGAAATGCTTGCTAATTATTTGTTCTCAGTGAAATATCCGATAGTCGAGGATCTTGGCCTTTGTGTTTTTGTCGTCATCGTTATTGTTGTAATCTCAGTCTTTAGAGCGATCGTGCTGCAACGAGTTTTTTTAAATCAACGACGTACGGGGTATTTTGTTTTCGTTTGTTTTTGTTTTCGTCAACTCTCAATGTACCGCAGGCCCAGGGGCAAAGTTAATTATGATCAATAGGACTCTGGTATGAGGTGAGATGAGGAAAAAGGTCGATAAAACATCGACGACCGGGAGGCTAGATTACTTGCGCAAAGTAACGGTCCAGCATCATCGAGCAAGGCCCCTCAAGGACTCAGCGTCACGGATCACTCGTCAATGACTCTCTTTTCTCAGACTACCAACACAACGCTTACTTTTACATCCGACATTTTCATTTTTCAAATGTATTTCTAATTATTTTCAATGAAACTTTCTTTGATTTATTTAAACCGCACATTTCCGTGTTCCGCAAGACAGCGAATTGCATTGAGCAACAAGAAAATTTGATCCTCGACACTTGACATAGAAATAACGTTTTACAATATTTCACTCAATTATCGCGTAGGTCGATTTTCTTCAAGTATTCCCTTGACGCGATATCCTCTACTTAATCCTCTTCCGCGGGTCTTGCTTTAATCAAGCCTCCATATCGAACAAGTTCAAGCGAACAAACGGTGAAAGAAATGATTAAAAAACGATTGAGCTAACGGGTGGGAAATCCTTATAGGGCGATTGATGTTGGAAGAGCGATGACTGCTGGGAGCCGTCAACGCGGGAGGTCGTCCAACAGCTCGACAGAATGTTGCCGCTTGGCGATCCTGCGTTGCCTTTCCGCAGATCCCATACCGCCAATATCCTCCTCGATTTTCTGTTTTCCTTCCAACATATCGAATGTTGGACTTGGTTATTGGTTATCATTATCAAACGAGGTCGATGACATTTTTTATATACCATCAATGATAACAATTATATAAAACAGCTATATAAAATTGTGAAAACGAAAACTACAGTCATTTAGGCTCGGAGCGGGTAAAAAACAATATCGAATTTTTCGTATCAATCGTGGCCGTTTATCAGTCGATCTGCTCCAAAGACACCGCAAAGACGATCGTTTATTCACGATAACAAAAAAATGTGAGTCAACAATGGACTTCCGGCCGGTTGCTAATTGGTTTGCGACCGAGAAAAGTCATTACTTCCTTACCCCCGATACTTGCATTTTTCTCGTAGATTACACTGTGGCGATAGCTCTATACTAAATAATCGGACTTGATGTATTCTCGATACAGGTACGGACAACGCTACCGCTCGTTTATTTGTTTCTACCTAACTGTTATTACGATTATCTTTCTTGTTGTAGTTTTCGGACGAGTAATAAATTTGTTCGAACGAAGCGTTATATGCACCTTCGGTACCATCTGGCGTCTGGCGTGTTTCTGTCGACAAAGTAAATAGAGGAAAAATTTCTCTACTCGACAAGTACATATGAATATGAAAAAAGTAGAGCATTGAATTTATTCCAAGACGTCGCATCGAAGAATGATTTTTTTTTTCGCAATTCATAGCATTGGGTCGTAGAGAATTGTTTAGGATTGGATATCACTGATTTGTAATTGTTGGTCGGTAACCGTGTGACGTGAAAATGATTGAAGAACATGGCTGAACGATAAATATTTGGATGAGTGTCTTACATATCGATGAGGCTGCAGGCTGACTATATTGTCGAGCAACGTGCGGACGAATGAAGCGCGAGAAGCGCCAGACTGCAGCGACTGTAACACGGTTACGAGGCAGCAGCAGCAGCAGCAGCAGCAGCAGCAGCAGCAACAGCAGCCTTGTGTTGTTTGGGATTCGCGCAACTCCTGCGGAGACAACTGCGTGGGGCTACACACCACCTTATTATGCGTTTCAGGCGCGCATTTTACGTAGACAGGTAAGCTATATCTTGTAGAGCTTCTCCTGCTTGACTGGCGCAACTTCTTCAGGGCGTGTCTCCACTCACTTGGTCAATTTTTTTATAACACTGTAGCAATATAAATACTCTCTGGCACCACACTTGGACGCTTTGTCGGCCTGACATCCTCCGTTAAATTTACCCATTTAGGCATTATATGACTACGGTCTTAATCTTAGAAATGCATTTCGTTTCAAAGAATAACATTTTGAAACGATTATTATTATTCACAAGCAATTTCTTTAGAATCAATGGAATCTCTCAATTGGGATGTGCGTGTAAGGCATCCTTTTCCAAGCTTTTATACGCACGGAAAAAGAAAATACGCGATTGAATTGATTCGACAAATCTGCCGAGTGCATGAGCATCTTTAACGATCGAGTGTGTGACTTCCTCGCCTCGCGGTGTATCGACGAGAGGAACACCACGCGACCTCGGTGTGTCCGACCTCGTATCGTTTCCTGTTCTTCACCCATTGCTAATTACCAACCAGAGAAGCTTCGTCTGAGGTCGATCTCAAATTAGCAATATTTACAATGACGTGGCTGATGCGAATACAAATAAAAATAAATAAATAAACGTGCGTGAGACGAGGTCAAAATGATAGCGACGTCTTTTATTTTTTGCCAGTCGCGACGATCGATGATGATTAAAACCCGTCGACGATTTCATGCGGAACGCTTCGTACCAAAAATTAATCAAATTAAGAAATTGATAAAGCCTGCTCTTACAAAAAATTACTCCACTTTCCATGAACTTCATAACGTGACATTGAAGGTTGCTTATTCACGAAGGTTGCACAATTTACTATAACACGTGAATCTATTATAAATCTTAGCGGATTTTTATTTATGAGAAAATAGTCGCTTAAGCTTTCAATGTCAAGTATTTTCCAGCAAGAAAAAAAAATTATAGCTTTATTATATCTATTATTGTTATTTTAAAATAAAGGGTTTATTTAATTTACTTATGTATTTTGATAAATATTTAACTAAAAAAATTAAATACTATTTGAAATGGCGCAATGAATGCATATATATTACCAACAGGCAACAGGCGCTTGACTTGCAGATGCGAGGAAGTTGATTCAATAAGAAGAACCCTCTTATTTCTCGGCAAAAACGGCGTTTTTTCGCAATATTATAATTCCAGGTAAAGTATTGTAGGAGAGGGTCTCCTTGAATTCGGTGAATAGGAGTCGTATAATCGTTATCGAAGAACGAACGAGGAGGTGGAGGAGGAGGAGGAGGAGGAGGAGGAGGAGGAGGCGAGAGAGCCCGGGTGCGCTGTGCCATCGTTCCGCGGAGCGTGACCGTCGCGTTCTGCGGCGGCGGCGGCACTGGCGGCTGTGATTATGCAACGTTTATGTTGCCACGCGTTGACCTTGTTCGTTTCGTGCTGCAGCATTATCTTCGGCTTCGAAACTTGCGCGCGTCAAGCGTCGATCACACGATTTGTGTATTCTGTAGCGGAATTGCTTTATTCCGTCATTCCTCTTGGAACTGAAAGGTGAAGGAGAAGAAACGGAAGATCGCCAATCGAGAATACAGCTCCTTAAATTATGTTCACACTTTCTACAAATTGATTATGTGCCGTTCAAGTTGAAGTAGTCGCAAGGACTTGAATAACGATGAGACACTCTTTTGCACGAGACTTTTTCTTTACACTTTTATATGAAAGAAATTTTTTTCACAAGATTGTCGGTAATTTTTCTTAACCGGTCCATTCAATGGAATAAACGTATAACGGTGCTGGCAAAACGAAACACGAAAAAATGCACCCAATAGGAAAAACAAGCAAAACAAAACTTGGTTCGATCAAGAGTAATGAGATTATTGGAATTTTGCATTATTCCCTTGTAGCCAAGTACTCGAATTCCGATCGGATTAAAGTTTTTTTTGTGAATTTGGGTGACGGAACCTTAACGAGAAAAGAAAAAGTGATAGAAATGTTGGTAACAGTTGGTGTGGCTTATCGTTTGAACTGCCGTAACCGGGCCAATTGACTTTTTTCTCCGTTTAATCCTGATTTGACTGGTTCGTCAAGGACCAGTGGAAAATTTTCACGCTGTCTCGTCCACGGAAGAGAAAACTAGTTTTGGTGTGTATGTCGCGTTACGAATCGCTCGTCCATGCGCGCGTGAGTGAACGATTGCGCGTGTGTAGCTTGCAAATACATCGCTTTACCAGTTGTCACCAATGTCATTCGCTGTATTGTAAATACAGAAAAGCAGCTGTTTCATTTCATTTAAATTATCCTTGATCGAGTTGTTGCAAAGGTATCAATATTTTTTTCATGCATAGGCACTGTTATCCGTCAAATCCGCCGCTATTATATGCAATTTATAATGTACGATTCGGTAAATGTATATATACCGCAAAGTTGTTATGTATTCGTACATAAAAAAAGACTTACGGGTTCGAGGCTAAGAGCTCATTCACCGACAAAATAATCAATTTGTTTTGCAGATTTCCGAGCCGAGGATCCGTCGAAGCGGGAAACGATTAGAATTTCGCGATGGTCCGGAAAGTCCCTGAATATAATCAAAATAGTTCGAGGACAAGGACGGCTGTCCATCAACGTCAAACACACAGCGTTTATTTGGTTTTTTAGATCCACTTGAAAGACAATCGCTCTGTATGTTTTTGGCAAAGGAAAGTAGCGACTGAAGAATCGGTAATCTCGTGAATAGCTAGTATCTCTTGAGCGGGAGTTTTCAAAATTCCAAGCGTATTCATAATATTGTAATCGTAATGACATCTTATTTTTTTATCATTATATATATATATTTCCATTGTACTTGCGTTGAAAAACGATCTTAAGTTCACTATAAAATATAATAGACTTGTGATTCGTTTGATTGAATGCAAATATATAATAGCAGTTGGATGAGCCAACTCTTTTATAAGCAATGAAGGGGAATTAATTTGTGTTGCAACGCGATTTGACGATAATGTACATCTCTATGTACAGAAAGGTACATTCCCGTTGGTTGGGTGAATGGAAATTTGTAGTGAATGGGAATTTGAAGAAAGGGAAAAAAAAGAAAAAAAAAGAGCATTCGAAGTGCCGGTGTGACTGGCGGAAGAAGCTGCCGAAGCCGACACGTGCGCTTTTAGCGACACACGGGGAGAGGAGGGTCGATGTGTGGTGCTCATCGCGAAGAGAAGATAGGTGCGTACACTCGAAGAAGAGACTCTGCCGGGTTGGCGTTTCTAGTCTCTTTTGGTAGCGCTATGTAGTATACGTACATGGAAGCGTGCTATGACAAGGCGCACTCGGATGTAACTCAACAACGCACCGTTGCCCCCTTACTTACCAGTCATCGCGACTCCCACCACGACGACTCGCACCGTAGGACTTGCCGCCGCCGCCGCCGCCATCGCCGCCATAAAATGTCCCGCGTTATACGAGAGTACACAACGAAATGTGTCTCAAACGGCAATCAATTCCCGTCTTTTTAAACTCGATTATGAAATAAATTCCGTGTCGAAAAGAGGATTTATGTTAAAATGAAAATATGAATTTTATCCCCGATAGGGCTGAAAGATTTGATGCGAGGGCTGGAGCGGAAACGCAGAGTCAGCGAAGGCGATGCTCCAGCGCGAATCCATGTACGGACATTATGCATTGAGTAATACTATCGGAAGCTTATTCAAGTAACACGAGTATGCGCTGATCTCGTATAAGCCGCGCGCTAGACGCCTGGCTAACGGAATAAACGTTGATTCGCTTGTTCAAAGTGGTTAAGACTGTCTCCGCCGTAGCGGACTTTCCTCAATCAAACTAGTTCAACTCTCGACGCAACGAGACTCCCCTCTTCTGCTCCTAGAGACGAGAGGCACAAGATTTTTCTATTCTCGACTTGACTATGCTTATTTATAGATCCAAGTGCCGATGCATATGGCCACCTTTCTTCTCTTTCTCTTTTGCTGACACGTCCACCAACAGAATCGTATGGTGTTGTTACACAGGAAAACGAGTATCCTCGAACCGAGACGTTCCATTGTAACGGACTAGGCGCGACTACGATGTCCCTCGTGTGATAAATTTTTCGAGAGATCAATGAGTTATACCAAAAGGCATTCAACTTATCGTCCATTGAAACGTACTCTCTTGTACCTCGGGAGCTCTTATACCTATTTTCATCTTTATACAGCCGACACCGAGCGTCATATTAAATTTTTCAATAATATCGAACCGGCCAATACCGGTATTCAAACAACACGAACCACCGATTATTCGCATACAATGTCTGACTTCCTATGTGAAAAGGGACATGAAAAAATGAGGAAGCTGTGTGCAAATACCAACCAACATTGCCCCCACTTTTTAAAGCGATATGTACGTTCTGTATATTACATAAGATATTTTTCTTGCATCGTTGGCGTCAAGTATTTTTCTCCCGGCACATGATACATCATCAAATTTAATCAATTAACCCACAGAGACATTTTTATATGAAATGATAAAATATATAAATGCTACAACATTCTTATGAGTATTGTATATTCTCGTGCGTCATTCGTCGAACCTCGAGATTCCGCGGAAAAAAGGAAAAATAATAATACCACAGCAACAAAACAGGTGGTCATACAACTCTTGATTCGTGGAAAGTTTTCCAGAGTTTTTCTCGTTGGCACCGTTTGTGGCAACCGATTTGTTTAACTATAACTGTATCTTTGTATTTATCACTTTTGTGTTTGTGCACAAAGTGATGCTATCGAAGAATTTAAGAAACTCGAGGGGAAAGACGCGAGCAGCATCGGGCTTTTATATTTCTCGGTAAAGGCCACGAAGGGAGTTTGCCTTCGCATTTTCTGCTAATCGGTAGATTGGTACTATACAGCGACACAACAGGCATATGTGCTTGTCTCAATGCGCGCATGCGATGAAAGGTTTAACGGTGCAGAGTAGAAGGTTCCTCGAAGGATTTACAAACCGTCAAATTAAGTTTATGCGTGAGAAATAAAATCAACTTTAGTTGTTTTTCTTACTTCTTAATTACGATTTACACCTTTCGAAAGATTTTGAGCAACCGCCGTACTTCAACTTGAGAACATTGCACTCGAGTAATTGGATATTTCCGATGAGGCCAACTAAACTTGATGTGTATTTCATGTTGGAAAATATTTAAAAACAGGCTTTTACCTTGGTGAAATATTTTTTCTTCTTTCGACAAATATCTTGAAGATTTTTCCCGTAAAATTATATCATCGTGCACAATATACTTCCTCCCAAGTTACGCGGGCGAAAGAATATATCGATGAATTGTGCAGTCGAATGAACCGGCTGATTGAAATGTCAGCATAATGTGAATACTTATGTATACCGTCTTAACATATTACTACCGCGGATTTTCATTCCAAAGGATTATCGAAAGACGTTATTAAGATAACATTAATATTACAATTTATGTGTCTAATCCATTGAATTTTTCGTGGCAAAATATAAATGGCTGTCAATGGATAGTAGCTTTTTTTTTCTTCATAGTCATCATTTTAAAAGTCATCGGTGAATTATCCCGAGTCTTTTGAGTACTTGACCGTAGTTTCTCCGATTCCTTAGAACTCCGAGTTCCAAGAGTCTGTTCCCAAAATCTGCTAGATTATAAGGTTTTTTTATATTAAATAATTATAAATGAGTGGGAAACGTAACCAAGGTCAGTTCCGCGCTCGAGCTACAATTTATTGGAATGCACGCACGTATACGACTATGCACATAACTTGTATTGGCATTCCAGGTCAAGTATATAATTCGACAGTGAAACTCGAATTTATTATTTTCACTCGAACCTTTATCGTTGATGACAGCTGTTTGAATAATAATTCAATCACGAAAACGGCGTATGGAGATGATGACGGTAAAATGATTCGAATTGTAATGACCCATATAGAATGCGGAGTTTTTTTTCGGTGATACACCGAGACATTTGACTTTCTAAATGGCCCAGTAGTGGCATAACTGACACAATCATAATCTCATTGATCAATCGACGATTTCAACTTATTTGAATAAACGAATGCGTCGAGCGGACTATGCGAATTACACTGTGAAACATGTCAAATTCAGTTCAGTCGAGGTGAAGAGGGCAATTTACTTTTTTCGTTTTTTTAGCGAATCTTTTTCGGGTTGGTAACTTGATATTTTCAAAGACGCTGTTATAAGTGTTTGAGCACGTAGAAAATGCCTCGAGCCGTCACGGCGCAAATTCAATTATGTATTATATGGGACTCGTGTCGCTCTTGTGTCGGGATTCGACGAACTTGGTGAATATGTAGGTATGCACGTGAGCGTGGCCTATGGCGCACGTTTTCACAGTTCGTCGAACGACGAACGTCGAGAAGAAAACCGAGAAAGTGGGAAGGAAGAAGAATGAGCGGAACAAGGAAGCAACAAAACAAGATTCTCCGGGCGTTTGAGACTATATGTTTTTGAAAAAATGAGAAGAAAATAATAATGTATTTTTACATCCGGCTCTCGACTCTCCAAGTGAGAGTAGAGAGCAGTTTGGCATTTAACATTTAACATGAAGCGAATGCAACGCAACGTGCAAAATCCTTTGTCAAGGACTTGAGACGTTTTTTTCGAGTATCCCGGGTGTAAGCTATACGAAGAGCCCGAGCTATATATAACCTATAGTTATAACTCACTATAAACGGTGAGTCAGTCGGTGGTAGGTTTCGCGGCGTAACTATCGCCAGACGCTCAGTTACGAGTCGAAAGTTAGAAGTGTTACGTTGCACAACAATCGGGTCTGCTCGCGATATTGCAATATCTTCGTCTCGTACATGTCCGTCCGCCCACCACATTCCCTCGATTGTAGGTGAGGCACTTTTCGAGCCACTTTTCGAATTACCTTTGTCTCTACATTCTACATTCTACATCAACCGAGGATCATTTTTTATCCTCCCTTTTTTATCTCTCGAAATTCAATAGCATACTAATCAACTTACTTACTAAATTGAATGATGAATAAATTTTTATCAAAATTACAATATGCAAAATAATGCAAATCTACACAAGTCATTCGAAAAACAAATTAAATACAATGGCGGATGACAATGTTAATCTTCTCTTCATACTGTCAATGAGGTTCGCGGAGCTTGGAATTTTTTCAAGGCGGTTCAATTCACACTAGTCAAATTAGATGTACATTTTATAACCGTTTCTCTCAAGTTTTGTGCAATAAACGACGGTCGTGCGGAAGAAGAAAATGTTCCAGTTAACGGCAATTATCGAAGAAATCATTTTTCGATTCAATTTTTTTGTTCTGTGAAAGAATGTGTGCGACTTTGGGGCGATTGATATCGCTTAGATATTAAATTTGTGGAGACTCTTTGACGAATGTGAAAACGAACCATTCCACAGTATAAACAAATGTAACGGATAATTATTGGAAAAGTTAAGCTTCTTCAGCGAGAGCTCATCCGCAGCTCTCGCTGCTCAGCATCAGCAGCAGCAGCAGCAGCAGCAGCAGCAAGGAGCAACTGGCAAAATTGCAAAAGAGAGATTGACATAACACTCCTATCCATAATGAGCAAGCCCACGACGTGTCGTTAATAATGAATTGATTGACAACTATCACCGCGAGCCTCGGATCTTGATATTGCCATGAGTTTTTCATCGTTTACGGTGTCCCAATAACGACGAGAAGTGTGCATGATTGGAAAAAGTAAAAACTCACTTAATAAGAATCCTCCAGAAACAGCCAAAGCTGGATCCGTTTGGCACTTCGCTGGCGTACGATACAGTCATTTCCCGGTTGAACGGGTCGCCCAGGCGACGCACCCCTTCCTTCCCCTACTGGCCCTTTTAATTTGCGACACTGCAGCGTTCTATCGACGTGACGGCGGCACACGTCAAAAGGAAAACCTCAAATGGATTAACCTTAAGCGAGGTTCGATGAATCGTTACGAATGAAAAGAAAATCAAGTAGAATATATATATATACATATATCACTCGCGCACACGCGGCGCGCGGGCCGCCCTTTGCTGGGCCTCCAAATATTCTTTTCCAAACTTATAATACGTTGATTTAATTTTCGTATGTCGTAATTGGGGTTATAGGGTTCACTTCCCTCTGGAATCCCTCGAATCGTTAATTATACTGGGCTCAGCGGTTATCGTTCTCGTCGGTTTCACCATTCCGACTTGATATTTTATCAAAAATTTCTACATCAGTAAACCTGCCAATCTCTCGAATGGTGACCAGCTGACCGCCGTTTACCGTGCTGTCTGACTACCAACTGAGCTCCACTGGTCGAGGAGAACGGAGCCACGGTGAACGGGGCCCGGACCGCTACCATCTCCACCTCCACCAAACTGCAGGGACGGACCATCGGAGCTGCTGTGCCCCGAATACGGCCTCACTTGAAAATTTTTCAATCTTTCATAAATCTAACTCCATGGCATTCCGCGAATTCATGTAAACACTAGCAGCCTGAAATATCGTTAGAAATTGCGCATTTTTTTTTTTTTTTACTTTTCTTCACTGCTCAAACGATACATTTATTTATGCCTGAGGTTATTATTTCCGGATGTTGACGTGTGCAGCAGGAGAGCAGATAATTCATTGAGAGATACTTGGAAGGTCTGTTGAAGGAAGCAGCAGGCTCGCTTAGCGACTGGATACTTTGCTGGTGCGATCGTATGCATGCCATTTAGACGAATCGCACGGCTATGGATATCGCGAAGCAGACATCTGGGGGAGTGCTGGATCAGCCAACTACCAGGTTAACCATCGGTTGAGGACGCCATCTCGCGGTCGATATTCCCATCATTCGATCACCTTGCGACGGCCTAGCCTGGGGGGTTAATTTACGACCTTCTTGTGCGATTCGCCCCGGCCGCTCTGCCTCGTGCAAACGTCCAAACGCACGAATATTTTCTCCGTTGTGTCCCGACTTGTTGAAAATCACTCACCATTCTGACTGTTTGTCCAAAGCCTTCGATTGTCGGTAGCTCTCGTATTGTTAAAATTTAATGCACATCGCCGTTTCATCGTTAATCAATTAATTTTGCCAAGAGGGATTATTATGAACGATCGATTGCCCAATTATTGATAATCGGTATTACAAAACGATGTCCCGAAGCTCGGGGAGTCGACAAACCGCGGCCGGTTCAGGGCTCCGGGACGTTGACTCGGCATTTATACATCGTAAGCCTATATGGCAATAGCCGATTGGCTGATGGTGGTGCGGGCCGATTGCCAGACCCTTCGCCGTCTCAAGGATAACGTTAACCCGTATATCCTTCGATGAATAATCCTCGCCGTCTATGCCTCGCTAATAATCGGAAATAACAAAATCATCAAAACATCGATCCGATATATTTTCAACAAAACAAAATGACAATCGTACAATCGGTGTTGCAAATAAAACCGTCAGCCATTTGAGATGTGTATGTAACATCGACACTACAATTTGCACATCGAATTTCCGACACCGCTATGATATGTTTTGTCATAAATAAAATTATCCGCGGACGTGCAAACGCTGTTGTTGATGAATTCTTATTCACCAAGTAAATAATATGTAAAGCAAATTGTAATTTGCTATAGTTTGACATTGGCATAGGTCAGAGCTTGATACTCTTTTGGACTTTGTAAACCATATCTGCCGACGCTCGGAGCAATTTCTTCTCGTATTCGGTCATTCGCATCCTGATTACTTGGCACACGCCATTTTCGCCAAGAGTACAGGGCAAGGACAAAAACATTTCGTGACAAATATCGTGATGTCCCTTAATAAAACAATATCAAACGTGATGAATGGATTTTTTTTCTTTCGATTATGGTGTAATTTAAGGGGGGAGAAAAAAAAGAAAAAAAAACGCACCTGCACAAATGTCGAGACCGGCACAACGCGTTGGCTGTTGCGAAGTATATGTCTAGTAAGGTCCGCCGCTGCTAAACCGACCGCTGTGTTGGAGCAGCCTTTTAAACATCGCACCGTTGGGCCGCTGTGTAAATATGAAAAGTTATTACAATGGATTTTCAATTTTCTCACTGGTGTAATGAAAATTGAGATGGAAAAATTTCGTAAAAACAATGGAATCGGGCTTTAGGAGGAGGAGTTACGGATTATCGTTGGTTCCCGTGGGAATTGAAGCTGCAAAGATGTTGAAGATCGTACAGAATCTTGGATTAAATAAGAATTTGTAAAACGTACGCTCTAACGACATCCTTGGCTAGCTCGTTCCAACCTTCCTCGTCAGTTTCAAGACCGATATTGGGAAGAATGTCGCGAAAAAGTACACCCGAGATATTGACACTGGACCACAGTGGTACTAGAAAAAACATGAGAATTGGATGAATAATTTCAAGAGTCGGTTCAACTCGAAGCAGATTGCGTGAAATTTCGTTTAACCGCCGTTACTCCAATACTCATAGACGAACATCCGATAAGATATGAGGTGGATTTTGTGCCATAATAACTCACCCTGACTGTCACCGTGCTCACCGACGATGAATCCCTCAACCGAACTGGGTGCAACGCCGATTCGTTCGCTAATCAAGTAACGCCATCTCGCTGTGTCCAAATGACAGCCAGTTCCGATAAAGCGGTGAGCCGGCATTCCGCTTATCTTCCAAGCGACCCAGCACAAAATGTCCACTACTCTCATATTCATAGAAATAATTTTGAATAAGTGTTTTATTTGAAAAAAAAATTTTAAACGATGATTATGTCAAAAAGTAATGAACGGATTTTGATTTGGATTTGAACTTTTGGTCGGGAATGTACGTGGAAAAAATCATCAAGGGTAACGCAAAGTAGGGAAAGTTGAAATGCGAAACCTGGGTTCGAAACTATGATAAATACAGCGTGTGGACTATATTGAACAAGCGGTGGTATGATGTTCTTAAAGACATCGGTGTTGCGTTGAACCAAGTCCAGTCGCGATTCGCCTTTTTTTTGACGAGCTCCTGCTGCCACGATAACAACCTTCGAATTACTTGAGACGCAAAAATCTGCGAAAAAAAAAAAAAAAAAATAATACTCTTGTCAAATGATTATTCACTTACGTTACGAAGGTATCATAAATCAACTTGTCACACCTGTGTCGTACTCGATGTGCGGATCATTCAGGAATGTTGTACCATGACAGTAATCCATGCCTTCTCCCTCAAGTTTTTTTGGAAAGGCATCGACAATCGCCACATGACTGCTGATTCTCTTGATAGAAAATTTTTCATAATTAATGTTTTTCCTCGAAATATCGTATGTAGGTATGACGAATGACGAGTACCAACGGTAGAGAACTCTATTATATCCGTTACCTGGAAGAGAATCGCATTGATACAGGCGATCCCTACCATACCAGACCCCACAATTGTAACTTTGTCCAAGCCATCTCTTGTACCATCCACTACTTTGCACAATAAATCTTGGCGCAAACATGGCGCGGGTCTGAAAATAAATTAACACCAATTCGCTTCATTTTATAAATCAGTCATCCATCCAGATCATTGGTTATGTCTTGAATTTGGTTCAGACAACTCCGGCCCATTCTTTCAATTCGCTTACTCAAAACTGACCGCTCTTTGTATTTCCTTCCTGTTGGACGCTTTATCAAAAATTTTCGTTGACCTTCGAGATTGCCCGCCAAAGATATCCGTTAGTATCGTTGGCGACAGACGATGTAAGGAATTTGACGTAAAATAATTTTTCGACGACAGCAGTAAGATTTTTACGGCGGACAGTGACAGCAAACGTGACGACACATTGAATATCTCGCGCATTTTTGAGGGACCACAATGAGCATTTGACTCTCGGTCCTTGACACGTCTCCCGGATATTCAAAACGGAAGTCACATTGCACGCAAAGTTTTTTTTTTCAAAGCCCAACGATATTAAAAGTCAAGTTTTGAATGCTCTGTCCGGTTGACGTTTAACGTCAATTGTCTCTAATGATTCCATGGATACAGACGCTCGAAATAATTGGCAATTCAGAAAGAGTGATGAGCGAGAACTTTTCCATGAGAAGGGCTTTTCAAGATTCATAAGAGTCGAGAGATTCTTTTATTTCCACTTCAGATCCCGGAATACTTCAAATCACGCCATCCGAAGTTTTTTAGCTGGTTATTGTTTTTACTTTATTTTGATTGATTTTACATTTCCATTACATTGAAAAAAAAAAAAGAGAATTTTACGGACGTAAAATCATTTTAAAAAACTGTCGAAAAAAAAAGGAAAGCGCAACGCTGTTGTAGTAAAAAAAAAATAATAATAATTTTTCCGGTATCACTTGAAAAATCTGAGAAAAGAAAATCCGGAAACAAAAGTGGGAACATGCGTTAATGTTTAATTTGAGATACATGACATAATGTTTATTGACGATTCTCACATTCACAACTTTCACAAAACGTCCACAAACGTGAAGAACAAAGTATCGACGTGGGGTATAAATATTGGTTCGGTTTTACAGTGGATAATAGCGGGCGTCATGGATGTTAATCCAGCATCAAGTATGGTATGAAGAAAAATAATACTTAATTCGATAATTATACTGGTACAACGCCCAGCGTGCACCAGATCGCCATGTGTCGAGGAAATTGGCGATGGGTCTTAAGTTTAATATTTCGATCTGTCGTCGATGCTCTTTCAATAAGTTCAAGGGATTTTATAAAAAGTACTTGTAAAGACATATGTGCTTATCGCACATATTTGTGAAGCCAATTCACAGGGTAAGAGGGGGAAAAAAAATGGCTTCACCGAGGTCTTGTGGTTATCTGAGATTCATATATGGAAGGTTCGAGTTCTTCTTTTACGTATATGTGAATATTTCGGATATTCACTGGCGATAAGAAAAATACTCTGTTCATTAAAAATTACATAGACATTAGGTATTAGGTAGATGCGCGTCTCTTGGTAATCGGTGAATCAATGGTGACGATTTACGTGTTCCAACGTAACCAATAACAACGATAATACAGCGATACAAATTTGTAGTTAGTACGACACTTTTTCTTAAAATTTGAGGCCTTTCTGTACTTCGTCCATTGTTACAGCGGATTTTTCAAGAAGACGCTGTTCCTCCTGGGTAAGTTTTTGCTCGACAATCAGGGTAACACCTTCTTCGCCAAGGGTACAAGGAACGGACAAAAAAACTTCCTGTGTAATGCCGTGAAGACCCTGAAAAGAAATAATAACGGTTGACTCGTCGAAAAAAACGCCGAACGTAAATTTTAAAAGTTTCAGAATATGAAATGTTAGTAGATAAGTTGACAATATCGTTATCTGCTGTTTTATTATATTTATAAGCCATGGGTCTAGATCCTTGTAAAAATAAGGCGACAAGTTATAGATCAGCTTTACCACTTTATAATTATAGACACATAGAATTATTTGAGTTGCAAAAAATCGATAAGCTCCAATGAATCTTCTACAGCATAATCTTGTTGTAGAGTTTTTGCGTTGCATCGTACCTTGCATTTTTTCAGTTTACTTACCGAAACCATGGTGGAAACAGCGTGTACTTGGTTCGAGTTTCTCAGAATAGCTGACGCAAGATTTGAAATACTAAGACCAATAGCCCAAGATGTATACCCCTTGAGCTTTATAACCTCGTAGGCGCTCTGGACAACCTGTTTGTGGAGATCGCCCCAATTTTCCTTGTCCTTGTCGGTGCCGACATTCTCGTCCAAATCACGAAGACGAACACCAGCGATATTTACTCCAGACCAAACAGGAACTGCGCAAAATTATGTATTCCAGTTAAATTATCTATTCTAACCTGATTCACCTTCGCCACCTCCAATAGCAACTAGAAAGGTTTTTTCTTTATCTCTCGGGAAACTAACTCCTTGACGAAGAATTTGATTGCGTTAATACATCCGATTTGATCGTCACTCGTATCTTTAACTCGTTATCTTTTATAATACAAAATTTAATTGTAGTAATTTGTGTAGCATTAAAATAAATCTTTGCCCTCACAGTTGCTGAGAAATAAATGAATGAAATTAGAGATTTTCTATAGGCATTGTTCAACGGACCGTGCGTGTAGTGTCACGTTATTGCTAAAAACTTATATTTGTAAACTTTTTATATGGAAAGAAAACTTCTTTGTGGATACATTCGAGACTTAGAATTGCATAAAACTGAAAAAACGATAGGTGCATTATAAATATTTTATGATTTAATTGAAGCAAATTTACGACATCGTTGCTCGAGCAACAGAGACTTGGGAACGTCGCTAACGACATTAAACCGGCCGTTTTTGCGAGCGTAAACACGAGTCGCTGAACGCCGGGCGCTGAGCAATGCTACCAACGTGAAGACATTGCAACGCTGCCAAAACGACATGCAGAATTGGCGTCTAGTTAATCAGGCAAATAAAATTGTTAATCAACGTTTTCTGTGCTTCGCTTGTGTAAACACGTTGTCAAGTAATTCCTGAAACTTTTTCGATTTGTTTTTCATGAGTTTTCGTCAAGGAAAAAACCATTCAAATACGAGCTACTCAATGGCCGCTAAAAAATATAAGAATACTATTTTTACAATTCACCATCATTCTCTTGTAGCACTGTCCGTTGTTTTATTAACGTCTACACATTTTAGAAACCATCATTGGCAAATAAACCTGTTTTTTAATATTGCATGTACAGTCAATGACTCAACAGTACGGAATGTTTATCCTTAATCGAGGTAAAGAAATATGCTTATGATGTCCATATATATATATAATGAATAAATGTATTGGAGAGAAAAAAAAACGAGCAGCTCACCGCTGGTATCGCCGTGTTCACCGATAATCCAACCGTGACAGGAGGTCGGCGCAACGTTCAGTCGCTGCGATAATAAAAATCGGAAGCGTGCGGAGTCGAGATTAGTTCCACTACCGATAACTCGGTTCCTTGGCAACCCGGACAACTTCCACGCCACGTAAGTCAGAATGTCCACCGGATTTGATACAATCAACAGTATTGTGTTGGGACTATATTTAACAAGCTGAGGAATTATCCCCTTAAATATGTCGGTATTTCTCTGGACAAGATCCAATCTGGTTTCCCCTTCGCGTTGTCTGGCTCCGGCAGTCACGATGCACAAGGACGAATTTGCAGTTACGGAATAATCGCTGCTGGCATTAATACGCGCGTTTTTTAAGAAAGCACTGCCATGTTGGAGATCCATCATTTCGCCCTTAAGCTTGTCTTCCATCACGTCAACGAGCACAACATCACTGGAAACACCCTGAAATGCAAAGTAAATTATCGGTCTGTCCAGTAGTTTAGATCGATTAAAGGTACCGCGAGTCATCTAACAAAAAAGTCATGACAAAAAAATTCATAACTTTCTTATCAAAAATCTTACATTGAAATTTCACCAAGTACTACAATATCATTTCCATTGTAATTAAGTTTTTTTTTTTTTTTTTTTTAATAAAATGGTGTGAAAAAAAAACAAGTGTAACTTATTTTATTTGTCGAAAAGTGTAATGTAATGCGAATATAACAACCCATGATGCAGTAGAAATCCCATTTACGGTAATCAATTATTTAGTGAGATTTTAATCATGAAAAATTTATTTACGCATTTAAAATCATAGCTTTTCCATAAAGGTCTAAAATAAAAATGACTACACCCATACTGTAGGAACTCGTTGACAGATGAAACAAGACATCGAATGTTAAAATTTCTTCACCGGTTCGGTCTAGAAGCTATATGACAATTTTTAAAATTAAACTTTTTACTTCAAACCATATTATACATTTTCACAATGTTGGGGAATTTCAATGATTGAAAATTCCGCAATACTCGCGACTTACTTGAAGGAAAAGCATAAGATAATAATGAAATTTACCTTCGTCAATATGCTGAAAGCGCATGCCATTCCGACTTGACCCACGCCAACTACGGTAATTTTAGTCTTTCCTGTAGCCACTGGTTGCGTTACCACGCTCAAAAGTTTTTCTCTCAACGTAGCCATTATCTTTCTGAAAGAGGTAAAGGATTTTAAAAAATTACAATTCATTTTCATTTCTTCATTGGAATTGATGAAGGACGTCTTTTAATTTTCAACCAAGAATCATTATTTTTCTGAATAAATAACGAATTCACAAGAGATACCACCTGCGTTTTAGAAAATTAACGACCGTGAAGAAGTATAACAAAAGTACTCGAAATAAAATATTTATAAGCCCTCAATAGATTTCATGTCAGAGCCCTTTTTGATACGTTTCGCTCAATTAGCATTTTCTAAAGTCTTTCGCCTATGTTATATATCTTGAATATCACTATTACGCAATATGGTAAGTAAAAATTGTGAGTAAAAATTTTGGTAGAAGCCGCTGCTGTATTATTCTTTCCAATGATACACGCAAAAATTCCATCAGGGTGATGCAAAAATGGAAGTGAAAGAGGAGGAGGAGGGGGGGGGGGGGGGGGGGACAACCTTCGGAAGGTCATGGGGTAGTATGTAATCGAGCGAAATGGAGCGCATACGTTTTTTTAATCCACTTATGGTGAAAATAATAAAAATCAATAATCACTATCTCTTGCTTGAAAGTTAGGTGATAAAACAATTATTGTTTCTTGATTATTTTTCGAATCTCTGTGACAAGTTAGGACATTGAGCGATGCAAAGGTGAATAACCTCTGGATAAATGGTAAAAGAGAGTGGCTTGGTGGATGCCCGAATGCGAACCCAGCACCGTGCACGGCAATCTTTTCTTAGCCATTAACGGCCAAAAATAAAGTGAATCTTATAAAACGAAAAATCAAATAGTTGAGGCACCGATGGAAGGTTCCTTGGCCTCGCCCTGCTTATAGCGTTCATTCAATCATCATGTGTCCACTCGTGTGATGCAGTGAAGAAATCTTAGTGTGCGGCCGGTTGTGCCAATTTATCAATCAATGGAACGTGCGATAAACACAACGATAATTGAAAATATTACTATAATTCACAATGAGAGATCATTGGAATTCGTTTTAACTCAGTAGCGAGTGGTTATCATGAATTTAAACGCTGAGATAATACGGGTACGGAGAGCTCTGATAAAATAATTGTGATAAATAACGTTATCCCATTGATAATCGGGTCATGTTCCGAGGAGAAAATAAAAATTATATTTGTGTGAATATTACCAGATGAATAAGATAATTGAATTGATGTAAGGCGTAAAGAACTATGGGTAATGAACAATTGTCAATCTTACAAAGGGTAATGAAACTTACCTTTGGGTATTATGTGTCCGTTATCACTGGAAAATAATGAGTCTCGGAGACGAATAAAATTGTAGCACGAGGGGAAGAGATGAGGTTTCGGCGTTGCCGGTCTCTCTGACAGTTCGGAGGAGTGTGTTACGGAAGGTGACCTTGTCCCTCCTTATATACAGAAGCCTGCGCGCACGCCATGCGCCCGCCGCAAACCCGCGCTTGCGTCCAGCTCCATTGTTTTCATTTTCATTTATCAATTATACGGACTATCGAGTCCTCTGGGTCATCGCTTTTTCTAACACTTTACTACTTACTTTAATAAAAATTTCTATCAACAAATTGGCAAATTGGTGTTGCAATATTTGGAATAGCGTTGTAATATGTGTATGCCGTGAGGCACGTACTCTAGTAATTCGTGGAACGGGCGGTCGATGCCCGCACGCCTCTCCTCCTCATCTCATCTACCACCACCACCACCACCACGGTAACATGGTGTTTTTTTTTCATAGATGCTTTGAGTTTTGCTAAACGATAAGCCTTTGTCGTGCGGGACTTGTTTCTATTCTCAAGAGATCAAGTTTTCTTTTACCAAGTTTTATAGTAGTCAACTAGCAATTATTACAGAACCGTACAATTTTCTGCCGTTCGGAAATATTATACAAATTCGAGACATTAAATTCTACATGAAATATCTACGCGACTTTTATATCCTATCGACAGTTTACCGTTCGTATAAACGATGACGTTTTCTCTATGTATATTCTCATCAGGTTGCATCAACATAACGGAACAAGCAAAATAATTGTTATGACTACATCGAAACATTGGCAATTTCATATTTACTTTGTATCAATGCAAAATGGAAAAAAAAATTTGTTTTTCAAAAATGAATGAAACTTCGAAAAGTCTGTCTCGTGCAATGAATGAATCACCCCCGGCAATAAGCCTCGCGCTTCGAGTCACACACACGTAATATATGTATATATATATATATACACACATTAGTGAGAACTCAGCTGACGCAACTGCAGTTATGATTCCGAGATACGTGCTACGTGCTAACCATCATTCGATCACCGTCTCGTTCCCCTTTCAACGGTTGAATTTACCATCCTTCTTATCTCCTTATTCCGGCTTAATCTATCCTTTCCCATATTTGAGTCACGACATCAAGAAAAATAGCAGAGTATTTTCTTCGAACCGAAGAAACAGGAATACAGACAAATCATTCACCGACTCACGTTTAATTGTAATAACGGAGGCAATGAGCAAAATCCGCGAACCAATTCCGAGCGAAGAGATATTGACAATAGCGCCGAGAGCCTTTCAATATGTTGTGTGATTCTATAGCGGGGTCTTGATATTTCAGAAATGCACTGTACTCATTCCAACTAACCGAAATGGACATTTACTTTATCAGAGGAATCGCTATGTATTTCGAGACTTTTCCTTCATATCGATGATATTTTTCTTCGATAGATTGACAGATTGCAAAATTTCTCTACAACCTG
The DNA here is from genome assembly GCA_949699805.1 of Tromatobia lineatoria. Classification (NCBI taxonomy): domain Eukaryota; kingdom Metazoa; phylum Arthropoda; class Insecta; order Hymenoptera; family Ichneumonidae; genus Tromatobia; species Tromatobia lineatoria. Next base: position 22,318,462 of record OX453039.1, read on the forward strand.
TCAATCTATATTTTTATTTCACGAAATAAAAACGCATTCACGCAATTCAAAGTTAATCCCTTGACACTGCCATTTTTGCACTATCAAAAAATGCAAATGAATAAACATTGAAAAAGCGACGTGCCCGCTATGAGGTTGAATATTCACTTTTAGTTATAAATGAATTTTCGTTCAGATGTTACGTACAAACATGTAAAAATCCACGTGTAGAGGGACTTGATAATGACTCACAAGAATGTACGCAGATCTGGTGGTAATTTTATAGCGAGGCAGAGTCAAGAGAGACGTGTATACTGCAACAACAACAACAACAACAACAACGTAAACAAGAACAAGTGGTCGTATGTACACTCGCTGTAGGTAAATGGTGTAATCATATCTTCTTGGGAGTAATCACCGGTTCAAAATACGAAAAGGGCGCGGCACTTTGCCGAGCGTCGCGTCTCAATTTCCATAACGAATAATTCACAAAGTCTCCATATAATCCGTGCGTTCGACTCTCTTGCACTCGAAGGATATTATGCCTAAGGCGAAAGAGTCTTTGCGTGCTCCGAAAGCGTGTGTTGTGCATCGCAGAAAATACCAAGGGAAAGCGGTCGACGTTCCGCGCGCGCGCATACATATCGTCTACGCAAACTTTAACCAGTCGCGTAACTCTCGGCGGACCGCTTAATAGAGCAATTTTGTAAATTGTCTCTCGCTTGGCAATTATCGGAGGCTGGACTTAAAGTAGGAATCTGCAATGAGAACTCGATATCGCGATAAAAGCCGTAAGCTTTCTGTCTTTTATTTCCATCTGTATATCGTTTTGCTCGCGGCACTGTCGTCAAATGCTCTCTGTATTTGATATTTATAAGTAGCTTACTGGAACGATGCCAACCAACGGAATCATCGCTATATTATAAAGGTTAAACACACGGTGAATCTTACTTTTTCAATGTATAAATAAAATTTCAGCATCGAACGCTCATCCAATCTGAAAAAAAGTGTACGCGAGCTATGTTTTTTTTTCCGAGACTCGACGCGACTTTACCCCACCGCGATATCAATCCAATAGTCGGGCGCATCGACTTACAGAGACGAACAAGCTTCAGCTGTACGTCGATAGAGGTCTCGACGTTGCTATTTCTCGACAAGATTTTTTCGGTGCGTCGTACCGCAACCGTTACCGGTTGAACGATCGAGGGACCTATCTAAGGGAATATTGACGGAAAACGGAGATAATAAGATACCCTCGAAAACACCTGTCTCAAACATTTATTTCGTCAATTGAAAAAAACGTTAATTTTCGTTTTTTTGAGATGTAGAAATTTCACACATTCGACTTTCGGTCCAATAAAACCAATAATTTTTCTTTCACTTTACTTGAAATTGTCGATTTCCCGATAGCAATGTATAGATCCATCTTCCAAACACTTGATACTTTTATTGCAAATTCCTCTCGCGTCGTTTCTCCTAGCATTTCCAAAGCATATCCGTTATACATTATTACTAAGGATTCTAACCATTCCAATGCAGATTTTATGAATGCATAGGATACAATTTGTGATATTAATTGACAGCTTGATGATAAAAAATAGAAAAAAAAAACAACTACATAATGGAAAGAATAATAGCGCGTCCCTATTGAGGAGTCGACAGAGTGCTGTATGCTCTTTTTCTGCTTAGTATGTGCGTTAACGATGTATCTACCGTTGATATTTTTATAATTTTAATATTTACCTGCCAATCTCACCGGACTAATTCAATTAATCAAAAAGATCGGTGGAAATAATAATTGAGCAACGCCTACTATGCTGTAACATACTAATATCAAGTTGCGAGAGTGTAGTACTTGCTCTCCCGAAGCGAGCAAACAGTACACCTCGTAACTGACAGCGGGGCTACATTGGAAAGCCGTGGCAGATGGACACCACCCCCGGAGGCACACATGTGCATAGCTCGATGTGCATACCTCTTCGCTGGCATATTCGCGGCACGCGGCAGTATCCGAAAAAAAAAAAGAAAAATCGCGAAAAACCCGCACCATTGCGATTGGTGGCACATGAGTATAAGGACTACGTATGCACACCGGCGAGTAAGACGCAGTCGAGGATAAAAACCCCCCGACTACGAGCGCGCTAACAACTATTTTTATGTACCTACATGGTATACGGTTTATAAATCATGATGCAAATTTCTCGCTCGATATCACACGCCTATGGAACTCCGTCGACGCCCTCCAAGGAAATATTCACAATAGTCACTTTGATTATGTCGATGGATGCGGCGGGTTTGTCATCTTATAAGTTCCTCAAATTTCTTCATATTTGCGGATATATGTAAAGACTAACTAGAAATTTCTACTACACTAGTATCTAAAATATTTCGAATTCCCGACAAATATGTTGTTGTTAATACCGTGAAAGAAATCAAATCAACTTATTATATCATGTCGTTAGGAAGAGAGAGAGAGAGAGAGAGAGAGAGAGAGAGAGAGAGAGAGTGGGACATAGCGAAGAAAGCGTTGATCGTGCGGAGGTAGAGAAAAGGTAGCCCGTGGTGGCGTGAGTCCCCATCGTTACTCTTCCGCATCGACAATTAACCGGCGACGGGGTCCTCGTGGAATCGCCGGCTATTAATTACAATCAACGCTATCTCGCGGTCGCCTCGCTCGGGCTCTCTCGCTTATATATAGTACTCTTGGCGATGATCGGAAACGCCACAAGAGATATGACATTTAATCTCGGTCGCATCGGCAATCCACTCTTTCCTGGTGAATTTCTCTTGGTCCACCATTTTTTTCCTTTTGTTACTCATCTTTAATCCATCATCTCTACGGTGGATTAAAAATTTTAAAACATTTCTTTTGATAATAATCAAGTAACACTCTACCACTCTCATAGATCAAGTTTTTTGTTTCAATAATAATGCATCAGCACCTTGCAATGCTTCGTTTATTATTAAGGAAATAAATCAAAGTCAACAGGATTTTAGGTCAAAAAAGGAAATAGACGATAATATATTTACGTATCAATGTATGTGAAAAAGTAAATTGTTATTACAACCAATTCTATAGATTAGTTTGGATAATTTTCTTGCATCGTCTAAAAGGGTCGGTATTATCGAAATTTTAAGAATCAAACGCGTGACGAGTGACGAGAATAACGGCACGTCTCCAGAAGGTTTCGATCCATAAAATATTTCCAGAAATATCGATCGCTCTGTCGAGATTAACGCTGGAATCGATGATCCACGATTTACTCCTCCGTTTCAAGTCATCGAGGAGCGTAGTTTCCATGGGTGTTGGGTTAGAGGTTTTTTTGATCTGTCTTCCGAGGAAGTGTGCCATCGAAAGAACGACAAACCCAAAGACAATCATAATTCGGAGCTTAGTGGTCATGCATATGTAACGAAAAGCATGGCTGAGGGTGAGCCCGGTGTAGAATATAGTCGCGTGTATCGCCCATCCAGCGATTTCCTCATCACCGATAAGTCGGTGCGTTAATAGTCCTGCGAAAAGCCCATAAATCGAGGTCCAGTAATGTAGTATATAAAAAACATAGAAGATTGAAATGAAATTCTTGGATTCCGGGCGCTCGTAGAGCCATAAAAATGTCAACGTTGCGACGATTGTCCCCAGAGCTAACTGAATTGATGTGACCATTCCAAATAAATCAACGAGTATCTCGGCCGATAAAATGGCATGCATTGCTATTAGTGAGACAAGGATTGTGAGGATGTAACGATGGTTACTCGGGAGATGACAAGTACCGTATGCTTGGAGGTACTCTTGTTCCATAGTTGTCATGAATGGATGATAAAAACTAATGCCGAGGAGATACGACATCCGTGGTCGACATAGCTGAAGAAACACCTCGATGGCTTTGCAAGTTGTTGGTTGATGATGAAATTCCGTTTTCGAGAATGCATCGAGCCGATCTAGAAGAGCGGTAACGCCGATCGCGATTCCCGTGGCCGTTATCGCAAATGACATCGACACTATTGACCTTTTATCGAAATATTTGGATTTCACATCGTAGACATAAGCGACGATCGGCTGGTTGTTTGTTTGTTGGCGGCGGCAGTAAGCGGCACCGCAACTATCATTAACCAATACTTGTTCGACGATATCATTATCGTGTACGTATTTTATTGTACCGAGGAAAATATGTCTGAGCCGGTGAAGAAGATTATGAAGAGCAAAGACACGGAGAATCGTTGTTCGGAGTTGGATGCCACTGATTTCCGACCACATTGTCGCGATTCGGATTAAGTAAAGGGGCACGAGGACTCGTAGTACGGATTCAGGAAAGCTCCATAGAAATACTTGAATGATGATTATCAGGGGGAAGGGTCGATAGGTCGTGAGGGCGATCAAGCTCATTCCCAGGACAGACATTCGAAAGGATCTTTTGACTGTGTAGCTTCGCAGGATTCTAGGTACAAATAAGGGAGTTACCAATATAAGTAGAAAGCTCGAAAGAATGTAGCTCATGAAAACTAGACTCGAATCTATCCAGTTGTTGACTATCGTGTCCCTTACGAGATACGTCGCGACTTTCATTGTACTTATAGACAGACCGTACTTCAGAAGGTCAACTTTTTGTTGCTCGATCAATTCCGGTACATGAAAACGCTCGTCATTCTCGATATCCTCTTCCACGATGGACTTTCGCGTGGAGGTTCGACTTTCCAGTCCCGGTCTCAATATTGTCATGTACCTTTTGTACTTGCAAGTGAAATTTGCCTGTCCCCTTACACTTTCCGACAACGCTGATTCTTTCGTCTTTTCCATGCTCTTTCTCATCGTCGATAAGCTTGCGGCGATTATTCGACGATTTTGCCAATTGAGGTTAGTGTGTCTGTGTGTGTGTGTGTGTGTGTGACACTAACGCGGTGCGCGGCAACTGTCGAACGAGGCCATGCGGCAGTGTAGCTAGCACCAATGTGGAATTCCCTCTTGTTCTTGTTCATAAATAATAAATAATATCCTTCGCCGATCATAAATAACAAAAACTTTGTTTCGTTAGCCGGAGCGAAAGATCTAAATAGGATACACACAATATATAGTATATCTTATAAGTTGAAGGGAAATAACGTCAATTGATGATTTGTGAAGGAGAAAAAATGGCACACATGGCAATGCTTAGTTTCGTTGTCAGCTCGCCTGTTATCGGGACCAGGTGAGTTTTGAGTAATGGCAAAAATACAAATGATATTCCGCTGGTGGTATTGTCACCGTAATCACGAGAAATTCACTATATTGAAGTTAACGACCAAGCGGCAATGCCGCTAATTTGTTTGGTAAGCAAAAGTCAAAGAAAGAGCAAGTTGCAAGCGCACGAGCCTTGCCAGTTTGTCAAATGTCTTGAAATTTTTCTTCTTCTTATCAAATATCAGTCGTACTGCTGTGCAATCATCAACCTGACATAAAATAGCGCGATTGAATGAAAAATATCTCTTGACATCTGAATAAACACTTGATGATCGTATAAAAGGGCATTAGGATCGATTCGGTAAGTACATTTCGATAAGTAAGAGGCACTATCGCGCGTCCAAAAGTCGGCGGCAAGACGCTACACTATCATCCATCGAGAAAATGGCATTAAAAGACATACTTGTTTGGACGAGCATTGCCGCGATGAGCGGTCTCTCGGCTGTCGAACCTCACGGAAGAGTCACTGACCCGCCTCATCGTGGTTGGGCTTGGCGCGAGGGATTCGGTACACCAAAAGACTGGACTGACAACGAGAACTATTGCGGTGGATTTGGAGTACATTTATAAACAAATTTATAGCGACATTTCCAAATACATGCGTTTTCCTCTCTTTCCTAACATTTAATATATCTTTATTCCATTGTTGTTGTCTTTCTAATTATAGGTCCAATACGGTCAAAATGGTGGAAAGTGCGGAACGTGCGGTGATAACTTTAAAACTGCACCTCCCAGGCCTAACGAGAATGGTGGAATATACGGCGTCGGGACTATCGTTAGAACGTTTGTATTAAATTAAAATCGCGCAATTCTCATCGCTATATACAGTACTCGATGTATAAGTTGATTATTCATGGACTTGTTGTATTTGCAGTTACGAGGCAGGATCGGAAATTGAGGTTAATGTCCAGTTGACGGCAAGCCATCGGGGATACTTTGAATTCGCTCTCTGCCCACTGAAAAATCCTACGGATGTGGAAACGGAAGAATGCTTCGACGCTCACAAGCTTCAACTTGCTTCCGGTGGTACCAAGTTTACCCAAATCGACACACCGGGACACTACAAAGTGAAGCTCTTGTTGCCGAGAAACTTAACTTGCGAGCATTGTTCATTCCGATGGCACTACCGTAGCGGTAACGGCTGGGGTCTGTGTCAAGACGGTAGCGCAGCCCTCGGCTGTGGCAACCAAGAAATCTTCAGAAGCTGCTCCGACATTAAGATTCTATAATTCTTGCCAATTCCACATTTTTTTAATCCAACTTAATTACTTAAAAATGTAAAAAAATATTAAAAATATAATAATCATCACTTTGCCAAAATATCGGTTATCAAAATAGTTTGATTAACTTAACTTAATTGCGGCGGTAAGCGCGCGTCGACCGATCACATAGTTCCTGGCAATTATGACGTCACAGTGACAGCAACACCCCCCAGACGCCGTAAGACAACTTCCTTGGGGAGTTGGATGTAACGCTTGTATATACAAGACGATCGCTTCTCGGCTTGGCTCACTCGCGTAGGCACCGTAAAAATAAATATCGAAGAAATCAAAATATCGGCAATTGCGCGTAAACGCGTGGAATCGCGTATGACGGTGTTGATCGCGTATGAGGAAAATGGCAGGAGGTAGCTACGGAAACAAAGATAAAACTGTATTGTAGTTAAGATGAAATGAAATACATAAGCAAGAGGTTGAACGAAGAAAAAAAAAATTAAAAAACCAAGAAATGTGCCGAAGAGAAACCGAATACGAGAATAAAAATAGAACAAGAATTGGATTGTCGATGGTGTGAGTGAATGAGAAACCGCATGCACGAAAGGCCTCCAAGGTCCTCGCGTTGATTAGCGGATATCTTAATTACCGCGATTGGCCGCGTGTGGGCTAATTAAATCGTAACTCAATCAGGCTGACCCTCATTCTCTTTATCTTTCGCTCTTTCTCTCTTTGGAAGAGAAGGGCGAGAAGGGAATGCCAAAAGAAGAAAAAAAACTGTTTCGCGTAACAATTTCCTGGACGTAATGTACAAAAATATTGAGAAATTATATGCGCATGAGCTCGCGTATAGCCGCGCGTTCTCTACAATGTTGGTGATATGAAAATGCGTAGCGGAAAAGACTTTCTAATGGGACGGTCCACGATGATAATGAAACGTTTAACGTCAGCAAGACAGGTTAATCTGTATACACGACTTTGGAAATTATGTCATTATCCGGAAATTATTTCGTTCGCTGCCTAAAACTGATATTCGATTATTGCGAGAGAGCGCTTGCTGTACTGTACGAAATTCTTCGAGGTTTGGCGGTCATTGTGGGGAAAGATAAATCATTGCGGATTACAACAATCAATCGTCAATCAATTTCGATGCGCAAATGCAGTTAGGTTGACACAAATATATTCACCAAGATATACCCACTATGGATATTACCGTACCAAGCGACATACCTTGCTGTCACAATAATTTCCACGTTAACTATCCTTTTTCTCGTCGTTTTTATTCTTTTATATGTAAAGATGCATGTTAATTATATTGACGTTCATTTATATTGATTTTTGTTATTCTTGTTGTGGTTATTGAAGGTGACAACAACGGGCGAATAAACTTGGATTCTGCGATCGTCACAATGCTATGTGACGCGAAAAGATATCCCGCTCGAGACTGTGGTACCCTGATCCATAAAATAAAAAGCCATTAGCGCCACCGCGATGCCTTCAGTGGTAAAATAAACGGTGGAATCAAACAGAGCGTTATTTATTTCACTTGCACCGGTGGTCTATGAGAAACCCATGAGAAAAGCGAACGGAAGCTTTATGCAGGTGTTTCCGAAGATGGAGGTCGATAATAATTTTTTCTCATCGGCTTAACGCTACCTGGACCTTTTCCACTCATCCCCCAAGATCGCGGTCCATCACTCCGAATCCGTCCTATCACCGATTATTCCTCCATTATTCTTGATGTTTATTATCGCAATTGAATCAATTTATCATCATTAGGGAAACATTGTCGTTTTTCGAATGTCATCGTGTCTATATATTCCGGGAATTGTTTAGAAATTAATTGGGCAAACATGATTTTGGCAAGTATTTTTACACATTTTTGCGTGGAAAGCCAAATTAATCATTACGAGAATGTCCGAGCGAGTGACGACAAGTAATATGTATCCCTGTATTCGGCGGGTATGACCGCGTAAGATCGCATATACCGCCGTTTGACACAGGCCCGATTTATATTTGGCCCTGGGCTATTTTGACGCAGTCAATGTTTCGCATCAAGAAGAAAGCAGAGCAAGTGGATAGGACTTGGCTTGCAACACTTTTCCGACAGTCGCAATCTATGTATGTATCAACCGTTTTGGTGGCTCGTTCGTTACGATAAAGCAATTTTTTTTCTTGTAATAATTTTCTATTTTCATCTCGTTGTCCAAATTTGAACGATCCCAAGTGGTTTAGCCAGCTAACTCAAAACTTTTCAACGGCGATTATCAATTATCGGGGAATTTGCACGTGCAAATTCGTACTTTGACGAATCTGCTGGTGAATTCTCGTTCCAGTGTGGGCGATGAGAATGGTGGATCAACAGGGGTACCGATGATGTTGCTCTCCCAACTGCTGGAGGCACCGCGAAGACGGATATCACGAGTGTTGGAGAGGCAGCCGAAAATTGGTAAAGTTGAAGTTATTTTCCTGGGAGACGAGTAACGAGAATTCCCTTGATTGGATCGTAGCGCTGAGAGTGATGTTGAAGGTGGACACTTGTACATATTTTTTCGGGTAAAATCATTGTCAAGGTACGTGGAAGAAATTCTTGTTGGAGATGACAATTTTTCCGCAGATTCCAGAGTACAAATTGGTCGGAAAATTTCAGTCCCGGAAGCTTCCACATTCTTATTGAATAGCCGGCAGTTTGGGTAATTCGTCGGCGTTGGCATTTTATTCAAACGGAGATTATCATAGAGTGATAATCTTCCTCGGAGCGAAGGGCACATGGCTTTTCCTAAAAGATAAAGTTGCAAATTTGGTCCCGGAGAAACTGGTGAAAGGTCAATGCTCGGGGAAAATAATGATCGACACTTGGCTCTTTGATGCAACGATGATGATGCTCCTGGAGAGTAGCACGGAGATTCCGCGAAAGATTTGCTCGAATTCGTTGGCGATAGGCATGCAGCTCTTTTCCAAGTACCGTAGCAGGCAGAAACAGGCCTTTCGCAATACTTGCGAGATCTTCTCGATCTCAGGAAAAAATTGGGTATCGACGAGTTGCTTCGAATCTTGGAGCGGAACATTTTTGACGAGGAGCAAGAGATTTTTTTTCTCTCACGATAATTACGTGAACAGCACGAGCTCTCGTGATTTTTATCGTAGCTCGATATTATCTCCATAATTCGTTCGGTCAGGCTACGATGCTTCGTTGCGCAACATCCGAGATTTTCCATAATTCACCAAACGTTCCACGATTCAACCAACGCTAGCAAACCAAACCAAAGCATCTTTCTCGTGAGACTACAGCGGCAACGCGTTCTCTCTAATTTACCACCGCTCGATGATATCTATTTTTATACACTTTTTTTCATTTTTTATTATACAATGTAACCTAAAAGTTTGATGGACCTTTCGAGATTTGTGGTTATTATGACGCATCACCGAGGCAGCTGTCAAATCGGAACCATTGGTTTTTTTGTTAGCACGCGGCTGCTACCAGGTGCTTTGTAGTTAGCCCCGTTTTTTGTTCCTTCAAACACACAAGGATACCTGTCAATTGCACCGATCACACTGTGAAAATAATTAAAATAGAAAATAAAAATGTCATTGATTAGCAATGTGATTGAGTGAGCTATCGTCTTGGAATGATTTTTAGGATCAATTGAGGAGCCTCCTATACTCATTGAACTGTCGTATACTCGTCGTTAGATCGTACATACAGGCCACAAGATACAGCGTGACAATGTCACAGCGGTTTATAAAATAACTTCAGGAGTCGAAGACAGAGTGAGTCGGTTAGTAGAGCTCGTGGCGTTTTAATGAAACGATGCGGATGGAACCGCGAGGCGCGGCGCCATTCCAAACCAAAGAAGTAGACCGAGTGGGGGAGACTTATTATTAATCCCCTTGCTTCCGTTATTAGTCACACAGTTATTCGTCCTCTGAATATAACAACGGCAACGGAAACAGGGGCGGAATTAAATATTATCATTCGCCGACTATGCGCAATTCATTCGACATACGTGTCTGATATTATCTCCCTCCTCTGTTATATATCTTTCAGCATTGATATTTCATTTTCATAAGCCAAAATGAAACTTTGGTTTCCCGTATATAGACCGATGGTTACGTACGATGGCATACGAGAAGAGAGATTGTACAGAGAAACAGTTGCTTATGGTCGAGTCACCGCGGATGCCGCGATGCAGCAAGAAGGCAAAGAAGAAGAAGAAAAAAAAAAGGCGAAAGAATATAAGGAAAGTAACAGGACGGTAGTTATACTACGGTAACATGAAACACGGTAAAGAGTCGAATTTTAGGGAGGGGGGGGGGGGGGGGGGGGCGATAAGAAAACTCGGTGCCGTTTGTCCTCGTGGTCGTCGAGTATGGATTTCAGGATCTCAAGGACCGCGTCGTCGCGTTAGGAAACATAAATCAGTCGGAAAGCGAGAGCCTGCGGGGGCGCACGGACGACGTGTAAATGCTCGCCTTACGATCCGATAGCGCGACGAGTCCACCACCAGCAGCACCGAAGGAAGCTCGTTTTATCCAATGTTGACTTCCTCCACTCGCTGTTGTTCGCATTCGTCCTCACTGGGTCCACTCTGTTTTTCTTGTTTCGTTCATTCCATCCATTACTTTTTTCCTTATTTTTATAATACATTTCTCTTCCAGTACGATTCTCCGTATTGTCTACTGGTTAAAAATTTCAAGTTTAACCTTGTAATTAAAACATCGTTGCTGTAATAATACGTACATTTTGAAATTCAATGAAAGAATCCAACAACGAGAACGGAACAAAAAAGTGCTTTATACCTGATAATTAAAGATAAGTAAAGTCAGAATGAAGATGATTTCGATATCTATTATCGATACATATTTGGTATTATCATCGGGTTGTGCTGTACACGATTCGGAAAATTGATTGGAACGGTAGCGTTGTATTCGCGTGCGTTCAACTGTCGCGGGAGAAATCCGAGAGGTTAATAGCAGAAGAGGCGTAACAACCGGTTACGAAGCATGCTACTTGTCACATTACTCTATTCACCGGTGGTAAATGCGTTATTTTTTTTTTTTTTTTTGTCACTTTACTTTACATACAAACGTCGCGTTTTAGATTGTTCAACCGTTCAACAACATCGTTAAAATATTGTTATAAATGAATTCTGAATATCTCAAATCCGTTCCTTCCATGGAAATTTATGCAACTCCATATGCCACGGAATACAATGCCAAGTTGCGGTCAATCGTTCGGCATCAAAGTATATATTCGTGCATCACACTATAATTTAATATCAGATATGCATAACTATAACTTGAGGAAACAAAATAAGGGTGATGCGCGATGCACGATATATACGGACAGTCCCTCATTTACCACGCAGTTCACTCGGAACAGAGGTGGAAGCTTTATTTTCAGTAAAACTATCGTATTTCGGTAATGGAGAAGTGTAAGCGGATCACGGGAGCCAATCTGTCAGCTGTTCCTCTGGGTTATCCGCGAAGGACAGATGGGGTGCCGCAGTCATGCATAAACAAATTTTGCATTTCCGCTTTCAATTTTTTGTTTCCGCGCCGTCAGGCTGTCGTTGTCGCGTGGCTTATAAAAAAAATCCGTCTACACCCGAGTCTCACACGATAAAATGCGATAACAAAACGCCACCCGTCCAATATCCATAAAATGTTATTAATAGATTTTTCGGTTCGGCACTCCCAATGAGCTAAAACTCAAAAATATAGGTACTTGCAGTTCGCGAGTAACAGTTTCGAATAATCGATGTACTCCGAGGAATATGAAGCGGCGAAGTGACCAAGTGGCTTCCCGATCGGTTTTCGCTACAGTCGTGCCATGTGTCGTGCACATCCTCGATATATCGATTGAAGTTAGAGCGGACGAACGCGGTGGTAAGATATCGCGTGGCCTCAAATTTGAACCACGAGTAAGCTCTCGTTCAACTACATATTGGATTGAATTTCGAGTTAATCCGTCAAGGCCTTAAAAATTTATAGAATTTTTCATTTTTTCGAGAATTTCAGCTCGGGCATTGTCTACCGCAATTTGTATGATATTCAGCTCAAATTCACAAGTGGACTTGTGAATTTGAATATTTACGATTAAATTTCGTGTCAATCCATTAAAGGGGCATATCGGGCTCAAATTTGGTACACACAAGTAATTATATTCGTGCTAATCAACCAAATATTTTTCTTTTGAAAGCGTTAGCGAAAGAAATCTTTGGCTGATTGGAACGAATATTCCTTCCAATCAACCAAATATTTGTTTCGCCACCCGTAACCGCAGATTCGGTTGGTATTACCAATTCTTTTTATCGGTGTGAGTTTGTGAGAGCAAACTAACGGAAAGAATTACATTCTCTCATGTAATTTTCATATTAAAAAACCACCGGAAAGGTAGAAAAACCTACAAATAAAATCAGTCAATCGAAAGTTTTCCTTTCGGCTGCAACACAACAGGTCAAAATCAGGCGAGTCGGTTATCGTTTAATCTCCCGAAGAACCCGTTATTCTTCGTTGTCTCGGAAAAAGTACCGGAATCCCACTAACAAAATAGAATTCTTTATGTTTATCCTTTCCCGGTGAAGTCATTTTTCCAAAATTTTCTTTCTGCTTTGTAGCTAAATTGCTATTCTGTTCGGTGAAGAAGCACGTAGAAACATCTGTATCCCTTAAACACTCAAGTTTACAATCTTTTTTTTTTTGCAAAATTTATTTCTTCAAAATCACAGGCCATTTTATTGTTGTTGTTGTTGTTGTTGTTGTTGTCGTTATTATTATTATGTTATTATTATTCTTAAAACGTGAAGATTGCAGATATTTCTAGTTTCCGAAAGAGTGTGAGAAATACGGGTAGAATATACGGGATACAAGAGAAAAGGATTGCCACTGTTATGTATGTACAAAGCTATCCGAGCCGATCCCAATGTGACGATAAATGGACGCGCGAGCTTTAACGGGGGAAGAAAAAAAAAAAAACGAAAAGAAAAACAAGCCGAGTACGAAAAAGCAAAAGATAGAGTGAGAGAAAAAAGGTGGTGGACCACTGATGGTGGTGGTGGTGGTGGTGGTGGTGGAGGATCCGAGAGGACACGTCTCGGATCTCGACGACTGGAGCGACGAGCCGAGATCGGTTGACGAGATTAGGCGACTTTGGATTTACAGGACCGGCTCTTACTCTAGCCATCTACCCATAGCCCTGTTACTTTCTCTCTATAGTCATTGTAGCTACCACAACCCGTGTCAGGGATATGACCGTGTCGAGGTCCTAACGTTGAATCTGAAGCGCATGATGACGATAACTCGACGCGATCGTGTCTCAAGATGTTACAAACTCCTGTGACTCATTCATTCGGTGAGTATTAACATATGGGGGGTACCGCGGTCACTAAAAAGTCGAGTCACTTGGTTGGAAAAATGTTCACCAACTTGAGCTGCCTTTGAATACACCTACAATTGGGTGTTTCAAGAAATCAGCAATACAATAACGATTGGTTAATGAATTATTGGAATTTAGTCTAAACTCGGAATTATCGGCGCCTCTCATCTACTCGATTATTGATTTTTTAATCTCTTATTAAGAAGCGCGACTAATATTTTCTCGTTGTCTCGTTGTCGCCAGTAAATTGACATAGAGGTACGTAATTTTGAGGCGCGTAGAGTAGAGTAGTGTAGAGTAGAGGGAATAAAGTGGGAAGGTGGCTGGCCATGTAGCATGTACCCCGTGGCGTATGTGCGGCTTCTTGGTGGGTTTCACAAGCACCAGTGAAATTTATACCCACGGGTATAAACGTCCGATCGCTTTATTATCGAGAGTCTCGCGACGACGTCTTGCCTCTGACACGTCGAGCCGACGAGCCGACGAGCCGACGAGCCAACGAGCCAACGAGCCAACGAGCCATCGAGATGAACGCCTCACCAGCAAGCCAAGTTATTGCGCTTGTACGGCTACGTCCTCGAACGTTAATGTACATATGTGTAAAGTTCTTCAACGGTTCCAAATAACATCGTTTCCCAGTGGTTTCTATTTTCAGAGTATATGACGAAATGTCATATCATTTTTCATTGATATACACAAATGATGGTAAATTTAACGAAAAATATCGAGTAACAAATAACGTTACTACAAAGTACAATCCAAATTTCGCTAATATATGTCTACATGTAATTAAAGAAAGAATACTTATCGTAAATATGACTATGTATTTCCTGATATTTCATAACTCTCGAATGTTTACGAGAAATAGTCAAATTGTACGATTTATCTGACAACGAGTCAAAGTCCATTGTGTACTGTACTGTGTTGATTGTGTAACATAAAATTATTGACTATTGAATCTGTACTTTTGAAAAATGTTGAATATATTTAAAACGAGATTGGGAAGGTCCGTATTATTTTTAGAATGTGTAAATTAATAGAGACAGCAAAAGTGTCTTGAAAGTTGTAACCCAAGGAGGTAAAGCGGGGTTGTAGTAAATTAGCCTTTGGTAGTCTCGTGAATACATATAAATACTCAATATGCAGATGGAGATAAGTTTCTACGCGAATTCTTCATATTTTTCGCGATATCTTCTCATTGATGAGACAAATTGATAACATGGGAGAAGTCAAAACAAATATCCTTGATGATATATTGTGAAAATGAAACAAATAATAAGTATGAATTGAGCGATGTAGTTGGGGGAGGTAGAGAGAGAGAGAGAGAGAGAGAGAGAGAGAGAGAGAGAGAGAGAGAGAGAGAGAGAGGAGGAAAAAGCGCGGGGCTTACATCGAAGATGAAATCGGCAGGGCCATTGAGGGAGGAGGCAAACAGATAGTCTTGGAAAGTCATTGGCAGTATCTTTGAGCTTGGCTACTTTGAACGTGGTAGAGGGCGCGCGGGCTCGAGTATAGAGGCATCTACGACCGCCGGACCACCGCATTGCCCGATCACAGCGTGCATTCAATTTCACCGTTAATAATCGACGAGAGATAAAAGGATCAAGAGAAACAAAATTTCTCTAAAAAAGAGATAAAAATGCACCAAGATAAAATAAAGTAAGGACGAAGCGCGTGGGGTTGAGTTTGGGGTGGGGGCCATTCATCAGGGCGTCGATCGATATTGCGAATGCGGCTTAACGACGGAGAGATAGGATCGGCACCACCGCACCCGTCTCGCGCGCTGCTTCCACAGAAGTTATTGAATCCCGTCAAATAATATACGAGCCAATAATGTACCAATAGTACTGCAATTATGGCTTTCCGATCGTATCTAAACGGACGCGTTTATAATTTAGTAATCCTTTTCTACCTCACCTCAATCCCTTTGCCCCTATTCAACGACTCTCGATTTTGCTTTATCCTTTTACTTTCGGTTTTACTATCTCTCTCTCTCTCTCTCTCTCACACACTTTCGCACTGAGGCTAACCTACAGCATTGAAAATTCGAGATCGGTTCGCCAAGATTTTCTCGAATTCACCGCGATAATTGTTTCATTAATAATTGTTTAAAAATATATAGTGTATTTTAATCCTTGATGCTATTAAGCCCAACTTGGAATTTGATCCAATTGATTCACAGTCTATCAATTTCTATGACATTACTGGTGCAATAAATAATCCACCATTGTTTTTTTCATGAAAAGCCGGTACCACTATATCTATGAAAAATCGGTAATTATTTCCCAGAGATTTTATATTTTGTAAATATGGTATATCCTTCGGTATTGAGTATAAATGGTTTTACTATGACAGTCCGAAACCGCCTATTATATATATATCGGAAATGCACATTATCTCCGGGTTATTGTAACTAAACGCTACAGCCCAACTGGAAATTTACGTTGGCAGCACAATCGTTGCGCTGCTGTCCTATTATGCGAGCTCCGCCCTCGATCGATACTAGTATACGTTACAACTGGTACAACTTTAATTGTAATTGGTTATTTGTTTCGAGGGTTTTAAAAGTTGCGGCGCCCCCAGTGTTTCACCTTTCACTCACGTGAAAGAAACGGACCGCCAAAGCCCTCACTTTTCGGTAGTCTTTTTCGAAGGAGCCAACACCTACCAAAACGATAGTCGATCAACACAGAGACAAGGTAATTAGTAAGCGTAAGTAAGTCGAATAAGGTATTCCTTTGATATATTCGTAAGGTCGTCCAATGAGAAAAGAATAAATACATAGCGGGTAAAAGTAAAGAATTTCCGATGGAACCTCGTTGAGAAATCGAAGCTGAGAGTCTCAACGGTCTCCGATGTTGATTAATTTCGATATCCATTTAAAAGATTTTGGCGATGCTCGTTTACGGAGTGACCGCCGTGCTTGGACTCCGCGAATCGCACGTACATCGCATTAATAAATTAGAAGATCGATCAAACGGTCGAGCACGTACGCAATTGACGAATGACGAGGCGGATGACGCTGAGGAAGCGACCGACGTTTCGGCTTATGCTCAAGTCGAACAAGAAATAAAGATGGTAAATGCGATGCGTGGCAAGTGCCGCGGACGCCAGTGGTGCCAGTGTCCAGAGGCGCTGAAGGTTAAAGTCGGATGAGGACATGAGACGAACGTGAGCGTTGCTGCGGCGGCGCCGACACAGTGCTGGCAAATCGCAGCTTGGACCGACGACTATGCGGCGACCTCCCCGTTTTTTCACCGTTCTTCCTCACTGGCCCTACCGCGCAAACTACCGGCATCGCCACTTATACCAATTAAAATCGCATCTCTATTTTAGGCCACCGCGAAGAAACCATAAACGGTTTCCCAACGACATCACTGCCAAATCCAAAGCGCCAATGTAGCGGCCAATGTAACCCTCCTCGACTAAATAATTATCGTGCATATATTCCAAGCGTGAGATAGAATGGACATTTTCACAGAGTGTCTATCAAATATCAATTTCGATTATCCGTAATACTATAGTATGAAAAGTGGAAGAGAATTATCGGATGCGCGGTAAAAGAAAAATTGTTACGAGTTTTGAGGAAAGAAAATATTGCGTACAAGTTGAAGGGATCGAATGGAAGAGAAATGCGAGTCACGCGTACGGTGCGATTCGAGAAGAAGAAACATCGGCAATGTCAGAAGCGCACGAATTCATCGTTTCGGCCCCCGGAGAGTCCAACTCCTCGCCATAGGCTATCCGTCGAGCGATTATTTTTTGCAACATTCCAAGTGGCAGGCCACGTGGCCAAATCCAGGGCGTCGACACGCGCCGATATAATACTCGCTACCAATGTTTTTCTTCGAATTTCCAGATATTACATTATTACCGTTTATCTATATACCCCAATAACGTTACAAGCAATCCCAGAGACATTCTTGAAATACGTGAAATTCTTCAAATTACTTTATGTAATTGCTTATTTAATAAGAAACTTTCGACTTGTAATTCGACTATAGTGGACTATTTCACTCAATTATACGGTAATAATACATCTACACTCACGTTATAACGATTAATGCATCATTACAGTGATCAAACGCGTAAAAGAAAGTTTGGAACCTCACTTTTCACTGGTCTCCCCTCAAACTAAAACTAGCGGAGCTTCGCTCGGGCGGCAAACCTCACACTCGTCGCAATCGCAGACTATATTATAGTGTCGATGTGCTTGTACTGCGGTACTGAAGTGTGTAAAGTTGGGCACCCTCGGGGTTCAAGTGCGGACAATGTATACGCCAAGAGTACCTCAACTCCGATATATGCGATATATATGTACACCGAGGTGGAAGACGGGTGAGCGCTTCTCTTGGAGCTTGGAGGTTCCTCCACGACGAGGATGAGGGATGCGCCTCGCTCCTTTCTACCCTCTACCCCCCGGTATATACTCCTCCTCGCAGCAAATTCTTAAACTCCTTTTATTATTCCGAGATATCGGCAAGAGTGGAGCGTCGGAAGGAGGCGAGGCTCCAAGCTCAATTGTTTATGCTCGTGTCCCGCCCTATCGGACGCATCGGACACACCCGGGATATACCTACTCTACCTACCATACCATACACGCTTCACCACAACAGGTACAACGTAATACATAGTGTGCTCTACGAGCTGCACGCAATGCACGCAATGCACGCAATGCACGCAATGCACGCAAGCCCCGAGATGAAAATTCTATACTTACAACATACACATGTCCCTGGATTCAGTTTACCAGGTTTAGTAACCCCTAGTACGGCTGCTGGGGCTCAAAATAATTTATGTCCGAATTTATTATAAAATTTTGTTAATTTAGCCATTCGTTATTTTGGCGATTTTTTATTTTGATCTACACCCCCTGGTAGATATATAGGTATGCAAGTATGTACCAGCGCGTATAATCCTGGCTTATATTGACGGACTTGGAGAAATGTAGGTGACTTTCAATCTCACGGAAACTCGGCTCAACTACGCCTCAAGCATAGGGCATCCCTCAAACCTTGTCCCTGTACTCCAGAGGAATCTCGGCCCTCGGCAACAGGTACTTTTCGTTGAATTATCCTAACGCGCTGATTCATTCATTATCAATATGAAATATTCACCCATGTTTCTATCATAACGTAATATTGAAGGTCAAAATTCGATATCTCAAGAAAAGAATTGCAGATGTAATTTTTCGACTGGAAATTAATTACTTATAATTCTTCAAAAACAGTAGCGGTTCAGTAGAGATCGCACATTTCTGGAGCTTTTATTTTTGGAAAATAAAAATTATCAATACAATATTTATATATTTTGTGTTTATAAGTTTTATTTATAAAAATTGTGAATTTGTAATTATTATTTTCCTGTTTTTATAAATACCTCTTTTCAACTTAACGATTACGCATTATCAATTCGTTATTAATGCGAAACATTATTAATTTTGTATGAACGAATAAGCATAAAAAAGTGAAACACCAAGAAATTTTAATTATTTACGCGAACTGAAAAAATAACCCTCGTATGTATAAACTAAGTTTCATCGTCGACTTAAAAACTCTTGATACAATATTTATATAGTTTGTGTTTAAAATGTTTATTTGTAAGAATTATCAATTTATAACGATTATTTTCCTGTTTTTTAAACAATTTTTTTTTACATTTTTGGAATGATATGGAAGAAAGTGTCAATTGGTAGTTTTTTATTTAACAACTGACTCATGGAATTTCAGGTCGGAAAATCCAAAAGAATTTGCTTTTACTTCGACATTTAGTTTTTCTAGCTTGACTATCGTTCTTTCGTACACTTTGACAAAAACTAATCGTTTTGTGAGAGTCAACAAACATGGTAATGTTTAAATTATGAGACACCTGGTATACATTCGTCTTCTCGTTTCTCAGCATCTGCCACCTTTAGCATCAACGTGAAAAGAAGCCCTCTCGCCGTCGTTTCTCCGTCGCGATCTTTCTGCGCTTGACTCTCGGTTCTCGGGGCTCGGAAGGGGCGCGCGAGAGAAAATTAATACTCGAGAAGTACGGGGCCATAAAGCTTCCCTGCGACGCGGTAATTGCGTATGGTGCTCGGCTCGCGCGCAGCCTCACCATTATCCCCGACGATACGATACTTTATAGAAGAAGGAAGACGAGTATAGGACCTCCTTCTTATGCTGTACAAGCTTTCGCGTGTAACAGCAAAACAACTACACCGATGACAAGTTTCAAACATATTCCTCGTAATGAAGCTTTTATCTAAAATATTTTCACCGTTTATTCGTAGGGGAGCATTAGCAAAGTCCAAGGTATAAACGAAAAATCGTTTCATCGCGATACCCAAAGTGTATTGTTACTGCTTTCCACCCGAGAAATCGATTCCAATAATAGATTTCGAAAATCGACAAAAAAAAATGTACGCGAGGCAAACTTCTCCAAATTCGGAAATGTATGATTTTTCCAACAGGGTGCCTCTGAGTGTCATCATGTCGTTGAATTATTCTTGTATAAGTCTTGTATAAGATCCGACAGCGCATCAGAGTGAGCAATAAGCGTTTTAATATCTCGCGTCGAGCGACAACTTGGCATTGCTCTCGCAAGTACACGAAGCTCTTTTCTCTAATAGCGTTCAAAGTATCGCATCCACCAAATTCGCCTTTTTCTCTTTTTCGAACTTGGTGCGCGCAATGTCCTTTTCCGTTTACCTGATTACCCGCTCGTTCGCCTGCTACAGACGTGTGGGTGGTAACCGCGTGTCGAGTACCGCACGCGACTGTATATACGCGATCAAGACTCTCCTGGACGCTATTTGCGAGTAGTTTTTCTTCAACGTCGCAAGAGAACGGCGCCCCATCGCGATTATATTACACAGCATTTACGCAATTTTAGCCTGGGCTCTTGGCTAAACATCTCCGGTGATAGCCGACAGGAGGGAAATCAGGCATCTACGAAGAATACTAAAAATCCATCTTCCACCGATAATTATTCGACGACTTTGCATTTATATTGCAAAATCGCAACGGCTTCGTCAAAGCTTTTGACACACAACAACAACAATGACGAAAGTGTACAATGGCTTTGACGTTGTGCTTCCTTCGTCGATTTATTTATATTTTTTATTTTTTATCTTTCGCAAACTCTTTAACCCCGTGAAAGAGGTAAAACTAAAAAAAAAGGTTGTAAAATGATGACGTTACCTATAGTTAGTTAATTCAGTGGACTCTTTATTGGGAAGTTGGGCGCGGGAAGATAAGGAGCACTTGTTTTGGTTAGTTCCGCTGTTGGGAACAAGTGAGTTTGGTAATATAACAGCTGACATACATGACATACTGCCGAGCTATAGGTTATGGTGGCTTGAGCACCGACCGTGAAGGAAGAGGAACCGCGGCGAGTAGATGAATTATGTTAAACGCCTGTTTAAATACATGTACGCCTAGGGGATACATATCCACGCCAAGAGTCAAGCGATACCGCGTCCCATTCGTCTTCTCGATTTATATTAAATCGCCTCGCGAATGACCCGACATAAGGGGAGATAGCGAACGGGTAAACGAAAGCTTACCAAGACGGACCGAGCAAACCGCCGCGGTTGAACGAGTTTCCGGCAAAGCCTTTCATCCGACGCCGGCATATGCCGCTCTCCAACGAGTTATCGAATATCTATCGAATTCTCCCCGTTTTCACGACATTTTCCATCAACGATATTTATCGTCGAATTCTTTTCGAAAGTCCTTTACCGAGGAATCGGATTCTGTAATACATTTGTTTATTTTTTTGCAATTCTAAAAATCTATGAGCGCAATATTCCTCCGCTAAGAAGCAAATAACGCTAATCAATGATTATCGCGATATTTTATAATATAAATAGTTGAAAAGTATAGATAGCGAAAAATTATAGTTGATGAATGAGATAAAATGGAAAAAAATAAAAGGTGCGAATTGGAGGTGCGGTTTGGGGAATGTCGGTGAGGGAGGACCTCAGCTAAAGGGCATATAAAGGAAAAGGTATTCAGGCGGAAGGTTGGCTGCCTGCGACTGCCTGCCGCACGGTACAACTACGCCGACTTGTTTGGTGATTTATACAGAATCATATCTCCATCTGAATGTCTTCATTTTTAACGCACAACGCGAACCCCTTTTCCCTTCTCTTCGAGCAGGGTTTGCTTTCGAAACCACACACATGTCTATCTGTCCCTGCTCGTTTGCTCATACTCTTGGGCCACGAGAGGCTCAGATGGAGAACACGGCACACACACACACACACATATCATTCTCTCTTTGCCTTTCATATATTTTTTCTATTTTCTTATTTCTCACTGACACTGCACTTGTTTTTTCTTCTGTATCTTTTGCTTGCTCGCGAGTGAGATAGAGCGAGGCCAACTGGAAATTTCGTCAGGCCGACTCGGTGGTCCCGGGCAACGGTTTAATTTCTTGGTTCATGCTCGGAGCACGATCGTCGGGGCTTTCGCCAAGGTTTCACGCTTGCCCCCCTCCCCCTATACACCAAAGAGGATGCGCGCAAGGGGAAGAGAATTTCGATGGAGGCTACGAAAACAAACAAAAAGTTGAGTAGATGTTTTTTCTCTCCTTCGTAGAGAAAGCTTTTTATGCACAATAGGCAATATCGTCGCTTATATGGATTTTTCGTTTTAATCGAAACTAATGAATAACCGTGAGATCAGAGAGATTTTTATTAATCTTGCAGTAGGTCAACGACAACTCTGTCAGTGTGTATGATCGGCGGTAGTCTCGTGAAATTTTTTGCAGCGATGCGCCTACGGGGGAAAAAAAGGGATGGGCTGCGGTGGTGGTAAACCGTCGACTGTTTAAGGGTCGCGGCTGTGGCACTCCGGAATAAGACTGCCAGGAATGACGGTAATGAAGAGTCCAAAAGAAACAGCGACAGGATGTGCCTTGCGGGCCCGCGTACCCTATCCTTCCGCCCCCCTCCCCCAACCCTTTGCTTCTCGACGATACGATCAAGATTTTGCACGCCGCGTTTGCCAGGCTCTTCCACCACGCGAGTATAAACACATGAACTCTCTTGGTTGAGATTCCTCGTGTTGCGGTTTTGCACTCGGCTCGCCAATTTATTTACCGCCTCGATGACGCATGTCTCCGCCTCCACCTTAACATTTTTTCTCGTCTCATTTCTAAATTTTCTCTTCCGTACAACACACAGTGTCAGTACGTACAGCCCGGCATCAGCAGCGTATCAGCGCAGTTCCATTGAGCATCTTAAAATCACGAATACGAGAGAAGAAAAGGGATTGAAATGACATTTGAAAACCGAAAAGACAAGAAAGAAGAAAAAGTTTACTCTAAATCGATTTTTGGCCGAACGTAATAGGAATGCCTCGGATGACACGGTGCTCGCAATTTAACTGTCGTTCCGGACAAACTGACCGGGACATGGAAAACGACGATTGTCAGTATCGGCATCAATGGTGCAATAACAAATTGTACAAAAATCAACAACAAAAGTAAAACAACAACAAAAGAACGCTCTTCCAGAGCACAACCAAATAAATCAATGAGTGAAAAGCAAAACGAGTAGAAACGAGTTTACGAAAACGTGGCCCACGAAAATAAGCCCAAAGTGAGAGTCAAAACGATACAGAGAGATTGGAAGGAACGTGAACGGAAAAAAAAACAAACGAAGCTAAAATAAAAGAAATGAAGAAAGTGTGCAAGGGTCTGTAGATCATCGGACTCGGGTCGTTTTGGTGCTCCTCCCGTTTCGAGGGTATAACGAGAGAACTGGTTCATTGGCTCGCCAAGAGAACAAAAAATCGATGCAGAGACGAGTGTTTTCTTGGCTACCTCAGTCTTTTGGGATATCGGGAATGGAAGCGGAGTGCCGTTGGGCCCAATTACTCGAACGTCTTCACTCCCCAAGCGCCTACTATCCCGCCGAGTTACATTTGCCATCTCGTACCATTTATTTCCCATGACATACAGTGGAATTACCAAATTCCAGATTATTCTATTTGAATGAAATTTTTTTTTTTTTTTTTGTTATTACGATGACCCTCTATTCGAATGTTTCTTGTAAATACAGAAATGGAACAGACGATGAAAGTTGCGAAAATTAGTTTTTTCTCTCAAAGTTGAACTTGAATTATCGACAAAAACGGAAAATGGATAGTTCCGTTGTCAACGGAATATTTCCGGTCTTATTATTTTAAAACCTCGAATTTTTTACGTACATTTATATTTTGATTTTTTTCCATTCGATGCCGTGATGATGAATTTCGATGAATTTTTAAATCTCATCGTAGCAACATATCGTATTTCAAACCAAGAAAATATTATATTCAATGCAGATCAATCAATTTTTTTCAACTAACTTGATGATTAATTGTGATTATAATTTAACATTATTCAAGCTTCACGATTTACTTATATATAAATTGTAATATGTCTCCAGATCACTGTATTCAAAAGAAGATACCATTGTGAATAAGTATTTAACAAAAAAAAAAATATGTATATTAGTCATTCCATGCCTAATCGATCAGGCTGTGGCCCTCAACCTCATGGATTTGCTTCATAATTTTTTATGTGCTTCATCAATTAACGCAAAATAACATTCATGATTTTTTGCAAAATTTTCAAACCGAACTTGAGTATGCTACAATTGTTTTTGCAACAATTTGCGAAGCCGTAATTGAGAAACTTGAAAAAATTCTCAAAAATCTCGTATCAAAAATGTAAATTTTTGGCACTAATTTGATGATGTCTGGGATTGCCCTTCCTCTTGCTTGGAGCTTTTTTACATTTAAATTAAAAATTTTATTTTATTTTTTACTACCAAATGAACTATGACAGCGAAATTTAAAAAAAATAATTTCCCGCAAAATTCCTCGAAATGTTTAAAAGAATTTTCTCAGAAATTGCAAAATTTGCAAATAATTTATTCTTTTGATATTAATAATTTCGTTTTCCGTGCAATTTCATTTCTTTGAATCAATATTGAGAAAGCTTTGATAAAAATGTAGCAAATTTAATTATTAACTACAAAATTTTATCGAAAATCTATAAACTGCGTACATAGTATTTACTCATGTTTTCAGTAACACTAACAAAGGCTTGGAACGATGGGGCATGGCGATCGGTGTTGCAATCCATTTGGCTTGTCGAAAAATTTTCAGACGTCAAAACATTTCGATTCATTTCTGCCAAGTAAAATTTGATTATGTAAAATTTTGTTTTGTTTTATTTTATTTTTTTTCATACGCAGTGTTTACGCCTGCGTGGATGATAATTCTGTCCGGTGGTTTATTGAATATTTTCCTTTTTTATTTCTGCTTGCTCGGACTCTTGTTTGCTTTCCATGATGTTGATAAAGTGCCGAGGGTGCCGAGTAAAATATTGTCTCGAAGGAAAAAAAGTATTCCCTGACGCCGAGCAGATCTGAGTCTTTGTAAGGTTGTTTCGTAGGAAATGATGCCAGTTTGTCATTGTTTTCAATTAGTTTGTAGCTGCGTTGTTCGCTGCTCCGCAGGCTATAATTTCGTACTCGGTGCTCCACCGATATAGGTATTTTTAATTGGAAATACTCAAAAAGCATTGATGTAAGCCAAGAAGTTTGACAACTTATTAAATTGAATATAATTATCTGGAAGTTTCGCGGGTTGATGTTGGCCATTATTATTGTTTTTCTTGTTCCATATAGGTATATTCATTGGTATTAGTTATTTCCGTGGGCTATGTGAAATAATAGATAATGTCATAGTAGTGGGGGAGTGGGGGTGCGGAAGAAGGCGCTCGGTTGTGCTCGGGGCCGGAGAGAATTTCGATCGATGCTGGTGCTCTGGTGGGGTGGGGTGGTTCCTCTTCGACCGACTCCTCTTTACCTCGTCATTCCTTCCAAGTTTCTTTCTTCTTCTTCATCTATCTGGGCGAATAATTTCACGAGGTATGCAGCACCGAGATATACTTGGGCTCGCCGTAAATTCGAGGGCTGTGACAATGGAAGAGCGACAAAATTAGTTGGACCAACTTAGATTTATAAGTCGGTTTTTCGCGCGGGCTTTTAGTCGTCACGATTCTTCCTAACGACTCAATGAATTCTGACCGAGACGTGCAATATCTTAATAAGCGGGTTGTAATTTCGTGGCAATTACCGTAATCCCCGAGCGGAAGGTCTCATAAAAATAATAATAAAGCTTTCCGTCCGGATGCTGGAAGAACGATTATCGTCACATCTGCAGACACACGCATTCATCGAGTCGGTTTGCAACATTTCGCGAATTTTTAAATGAAAACGTAAAGTTGTCATCATGTCGTGCCGTGAAATGTACATTTTTCATGGGGTATTGATCGATAAACTGCACCAGTAAAATAGCGTGTATAGAGTTGATTAAATTCCACATGCGAAATAGCACTGGTTCGTTAAGAGTTTCTTATGCAGGTGTGTTATCTAACCAGTCTCTTGAGTTTATACGCCATAGAGCGTTGCCATATCTGGCCCACCCGAGGTAGAAAAAGGCTTTGGGGAATGCGAGACCGTCCTTAACCAAAAGAAGGAGTGGCCGCCTTTCGATCGTCTCATCTTTAAGAAGGCAACGACCAACAACTGTTGTTTGTTGCTGTGGCGACCATACGAAAGAGGACAACGGCAAGAAGCTAAGGATTTAATAAAATCAATATTAATTGCCGGACGCACGCTGTCGTTCGGCTCTTATTTTTCTTTCTATACAAGTTTCTTTTTCTAATTCGATCGAGGCTTCTCAAAGGATCCTTCGGCTATCCTTCGGCTATCCTTCGGCTATCCTTCGGCTATCCTTCGGGTTTGTCCTCGCGCAAAGCATCCTTTGCTTTCTACCGTTGAATATTCAAGCGTCGCTGACGATGTGGCAAAAAGCCGTTTATGGGGAGCGTCGTCGCGCAGCCCGTGCCCGTTTTTGCGTTTTTACATCGATATAGGAGTCCGTGCGAGAATCATCGACGATCCCTCGGCCTTCGACCGCGACCGTATCGATGGATCTTCCTCTCATCCACTCCGCTCGCGTTCTATCCGAGCGACGCTTAATATTATTTTTCATCCGCACGTACTTTCGCATCGGAGCATACAATGTACACCGTGCTATTACATATCATTGACGACTCACCTTAATTCACAATTACACTTACTTTTGTACGTATGTAAAGTTTTTTTTTTTTTTTTTTCCCCCCCCTTCTTACTGGTTAGAATTTCTTTGTCTGAAGCGCAACCGTATCGCCGTTATGTATGCCAATAATGTTCAAGAATGTTACTTGAAATATGCGAGTAGTGTAGAGAAAATGTGAAGAAAGGCACCTCGTAAAATCTCTCTAATACCAAGACTTGAAGCTTCACCGGAGTTAAATTTGCCTGAGTTTAGCGGTGAGAGGACCTGTCATTATCCTCGCCGTGCCCTACACAATCTTTGCTGCAGCAGTTGTGTTCTTTCTCTGAGCTTCTTTTTGCTCACACATCGTTGTTTAAATTAACGGTAGCTGCCTGACACTCCTCGATGTCTCGATCTCGTTACTTCCACCGTCGATTAACGTTCGAGGCATCAACTATGGATGAGCAACAAGAGATACATTGCGACGATTATTCTTTAAAGCTATCGATGCAGAGACTTTGACTTGCATCGATGTGACGAAATGCGAAAATCACCAATAGCAAACAATATTGGCGGAAATATTAGCAAAATACCATAAAATCAAGCTAGAGGATAAATATAAGAGCGGTGCTAAATTAAATCTGTATACCACGTTAATAAATATTCAACGAGTGCCGACTAAGTTATATCTCACAATTCATTAAGCTCGACACGTATTTTCCATTTCTATGGCCTTTAGTGACTAAGGTATAGTTTAATGAAATACTTGACAGGCTTAATATCTCAAGATGAATGAAAGGACAACGGAAAACGAAGCGCGAGACTAAAGAGTGTCTCGGCTAAAAGTGTCGAGTGCGGGGAATTGCAGTGTGGTGTAAGTTATATGCAGTGTGATACGCTATATACGCTATATGTATCCGATCGTGGGCCCCATTCACGGTATTATTCCATGATTCAGCGGCTGCTCGTCGATCGCAAGGCGTCTTTGTCCGCGCGGGTTTGCCTCTGTCCCAGGACACAGAGCCCTTCTTCGCATTCTCTCCCGTTCTTTCGCCCTTTAAGTTGCCTCTTCTCTTTCCTTCCTTCATTATATAATTTTATCCAACGATTTCTTCCTCCTCTCTATTTTTTCGTCTGGCCAACCTTTTTCCTTCCGCCAAGCAACGACTTCTCTTTTTCTCGCTTTTTTTCATCTTATTTCACGAAACTCGCGCGCGTTACACCGATTGACTTGGGGCCGCGCGCGCTGTTCCGTTCCACCTCTTAGCCGCTCGTTCGTTCCGTTCGACTGGACGCAAGATACTGCTTCACAGGGGCGTCCCTGTGATGCTGCTGCTGCTGCTGTCGATGGTGACCATATATTAAGATGCTAAGTCCTACCGGCTTTGCTTCTTTGGACACCTTTCGAACTGCAGTATCCATCGATGAATCCACTTTTTCGATTGTTCGTCTCTGTCCTCACAGTTGGGTTTTTCTTGGTTGCTCTTACGTCGAGATTTCTCTCTAACCGGCGCACCGTGTGTTGTGGCTGCAGCTGTTTCGCTTCGAAAATTGATTTTATTCCCCACCGATTATCCCCAAGTGGAGGTAATCGAACGATCCAGTCGTTCCAATCATTATTGGGAAAGCTCTATCAGCCACACCATTATGAGAAACCAAAACCTATAAATCGGGTACAGACGTAAGCCTATAAATGTATCAATAACTTATTTACTCCGCGCTCTGTTGAATAACCCACTTGGCGCAATATCATGATAATTATAAGAAAAATTATAGAAAAACATCGTAAAACGAGTGTAGATGACATTCGATATAAGATGTACGTATGATATGTTACACGTGGAGAAATTCCTAGATATAAATGAAATCCGAGTCGAGATTTTAACCCTCCTTGTGACCTAAAATAAGTCTGCTTCTACGAGTCTAGTCCGGAGGGTAAAAGAGAGCAGTCTTCAGGGTGCAGGGAGGGTAATGCGCATAAATGAACGCATATCAATTTCACCCTACCAGACTCCTCGAATGGCAGAAAGTAGACATCTCGACTTAACGGAGGGTGATGCAGACTTTCAAAAACCTTCATAGAACCTACCATAGAACCTTCCAGACTCTCCGTTAAGAATGTTGAAACGCGAGGCATTTTTCCACCATAGAAACGGCCGAGTTTTACTTTGAGAAAGTACGGCAAATTTTTTAGCCACCGAGATACGGCAGGCTTAAGGAGGAATTAAATAGAGTAAAAAGGAAACCCACGATCTTGAGTTGGCTTTAAAACGGTGTTGAGGCCCATGGCAAGGAGTCACAGAGCTTCCCGGTCCACCGAGTGACGGCAGAAGTGGTACCCTAAGTTTTTTGGCTTGGATTTATATAGGCGGACGGGTGGACTTGCGAGAGACGCCGCGGCGCCGTAGCCATCTCTTGGCTGGCTGAGGAACTATTCGCCAAGTGTTCGTGGCGCCGTCAGCGTCTGCTCGGCTCTCAAGTGTTCAGTGATGAGCTGTTATCGTGAAAATAAACAAGTGACCGTGAGGTTCCTGTATACATACGTATGTGTACCTATGTCTTCTGGATTTATCGTGACTTATATTACATTACTTGAGACTTGAAGATATTAAGCTCTGTGAGTTTTCATCGAGACACCTTATTTTTTATGTTTGTACCTTAATTAAGTTTATCTGGATTTCAATAGGTTACATAGGCTCAACGGGGGTTCTATACCTCCTTTAGGGTGAGTAGGCCGCCCGAGGGGGGTCTATGAATGGGCGAGTAGGCCGTCGGAGGCTTTATACGGAGTGAGGAAGACTTTACGGACGTTGGCGAATAGCGGTTAAACCTCTAAACAGCTCAACGGAGGGTGAAACCAGCGTCGGTTTTTGTATCGTTAAAGGATTTGAGATTCCCCGAGGTCTAACGGAGGGTTAAAATTTAGACTCGGGAAGGATTGTACCGAGCACGGCTCAACATTTCGACAATTTTTAACCACTAGGAGCCTTCCACCGAATATATTTGTATCGTACAGATTTTTTCCCACGGGAGTCAATGGAATAACTTTTTCATCATTGCGACGCGACGTGCTTTTATAACGTGATTAACGTGATATCGTTTTTTTCCCTCCCAACGGTAATAATAGATTTTATATAGATGACGCGCGAATGGCGAAGCAGAAAGATAAAAAGAAAAAGAAGCAAATTGAAGATATGCATCGACGGCTCAGTGGCATTGAAACGCCAAGTGTCCGTATGTATAGCAGCAGCAGCAGCAGCAGCAGGAATGATGTTGCAGCTGCTTGAGAGTCCACGAGCGTGGAAACGAACTCGAGCATGTCGAAAAGTGTAATGGGCGGGGCATACGTTTTTTCTTCTTATACACCATCTCTTGGACTCGTATATCCAATCTCTTTGGTTTTGTGGTTTGGGCAGTTAGAGCACAATCAGTTGGACTTGATATTGCTTTATATTATTTCTTCTTTTATAATTCCGGACGTCGAATCGTATTGGGAGCGATTTAAGTGCATAGCGGAGGCTTCGTATTACTGTTTTTCAGGAGGTTTCAGTGGCAGGAGCGGCAATAGCAACTCGGTCCTGAGGAGCTTTGTACATCGATTATTACTACGTAATGAGACAACTTTGTTGAATCCGCGGTAGTGCGCGGCTTACGCGAATCAATGAAATCGACAATTCTCTTGTTCATAGTGGTAGTCAATGTTTTTAATAAGAAAAATGAAATATCGAAAAATATCTAGAAATTTGGATGATTTTTGGTAGAATGTTGGATAGAGTGAACCGCGCGTAGCAGCGCCGGCAAGTGAGCGTACCAGCGGATGCATGCGTACGAAGCACACGAAGCCTCGCCGCAGCACACCGTGTTTCTCCTGAGAGAGTCAGCCCTAACTTGGGTGTTACTGCTCCTAACCCAGATGATATCGCGGCTAGATATACAACGCTGCGTTTTATGGTGTATTACAGGACGTTATAAGATATATAACGGCGTTATGCATACACCACAGGGCACGACGTATCGCTAAGTTACGACAGACAAGTCCAAACTTTACGAGCTAAGCGGCATATTATTTTCCGTTCTTTCGCCATGTAGGTACATCTCTCTTCGGTCATACATCCAACGACCATGGATGTATCACTAACGTTTATCAATCCTTTTGTTATTTCTTCAACTTTACACCGACTATGTTTCAAATTTGTATTTCAGCTTGTGCATTCCACATGCTCAAAATTAATCAGTAAATATCGCGTTATATCCATGTGGTTCTACGAGAAATGGAAAATAATCAGCGAACAATGTTCCATCTTTTATTTACTCGCACTAATTCACTCTCGATGAGAATTAGAAGGGGTCGATAGATAATAAACAAGCCTGCAAAGTAGAACCTTGCAAATTGCTTCCTCATTATTTTTCGCTTTCTACAAAGCTACCTCTATGAGGAAGCAAAAAGCGGCTCTATTGATCAACATTAATAGGACTAGTTGTGGTATACGACAAGTAAGTGTAGTCGTAGACGGGATGGGAATTGCAAAATGTTAGACGGCAGCTGGACACGACGGAAAAGCAAAGCCAAAGAGATGTTAACGGTTCAAGACTTGATTTCACCTACATTATAGAAATAAGGAAGCAGAGAGAAAAAGTGAAGAAAAAAATTTCTATGAATAAATAAAGGTAGGAAAGTCGCACGCGTGAATGTACATGAGACGCGCGAGAATAAGGAATTGGGTAGTCGGTGGCGGCGGCGGCGGCGGGGTTACGTAGGTAAGCGCGTATCGTCTCACCCGTCGTACCTACCTATATGTATATATTCCATGGTATTCGCTGCTGGGGATACCGGTTGATCGATGAAAGCCTCGAGTTTTATGAATGAGCGGGAACGCGGTATCGGGTTGCCCCCCGCACCTCCGTCTCTCACACACACACACACACACACACACACACACCGAGTGATCTTTCTTTTCCTTTGTTGCGCCTTACGCGTTTCCTTTTGTTTTTTGTTATCTCTTTCCTTCGCTCTCACGGCGCAGCTACGTTATTTATAGCCAACCGGTGCGTCTTGAATTATAAAATAATTTTTGTTTATCATAGCGCGCATTCAGTAGGATCAAGTGTCAGGGATAGCTTCCTTACTGAAAATTCTTCGTCGAAACGATAGTTTATCAAAACAGAGAAGTTGGAATAATGATAACAAGTACTTGGTATTCGATTGAAATAACAATCACTTGGTTAGTTGGATAAAGTTGAAGAATGTTACATCTCTCGATTGACCCCTTAATAATCCTCGTATGAACAAGTGAATACGTCTCATCAACATTCACGGAAGGAATGAGAAAGCGTATCCGTATTTATTTTCGTGGCCATAGGGTATGATAATATTTCTTTCTCTATAATCAACTGATATATCGCTATATTCTATATAGCGGAGGGCAATCAATTGGCTAAAAGTTTTGCCAAAACTCGTTTCCATTGCTTAACGCAGACGAGTATTAACATGGGAGAAAGAAAACGGCTTTGCAATTCGTCACTGTCCATTAATGAGTCTCTGAAAGGTTTATTCTCGTTGGTGCTTCTTAAGCTCAAAAGGAAGTCTCGATTCTCGGGGTTTGCAAGATATACGAGCGAATCGCGACTGCGGTGCGGTGCGGCGAATCTTGTGACGAGAGAGACTCGAGTACCACGAGCTGCGGTGAATACCTCTCGGATCAATAGTTCGTTATCGCGAGAAACAACAAAATCCGACCGGGAGAATGAGAAGAATAGCGAGGAGCATCGAACAATCGGGCTAACTATGAGCGCGCCCGGCGAGATTTCTCGATGACTATGACGATCGAACCGGTCATAGTATCGGCGATCGAACGCGGCGGAGATAAAAACCGTATAACCGTCGTGAAACTATCACGAACTATCTCAGGGTAATCGATAGTTGTGATTTAAAAACGATGCATTTGTTTGGTGGGCAAGTTGGTGAGGATTTTTTTTTTTTTTTTTTTTCACTCCTTCTACTTTTACTACATCGCTTCGAAGCGGTACTCCATAAATGGATATTGGAGGGAATCGATAATAAAATATATGAAACTTGACAAGTATCCATTGCGATATGGATGTGTGTATGCATTGTGTGGTGTGTGAATTAAAATATGTGTCAATGTATTGTAATATTGGATTGTTGGCGCAATAAGTAAGGTGTAGCATGATTTTTGTATCTGACGGGTACTCTTAGGGGCTAGAGAAGCTAGAGAAAAACTAAAGTGAGGGTAACCAACATCCGGAATAAGCTCGAAATATGAGATGGGCAGAAGGAAAGAAATTAAAAAGAGAAATTGAATAAATCATGTCACCTCATCAGTGACGATTCAATCATTCTTGTTAGTAGCCGTAGATATTGTGACGACTCATCGAGGGCATTGATTCGGACTGGAAGCGTCGCTTGATCGAAAGGAGAATATTCCACGTGTCTTCGTAGCGCCGGGTGACTGTAAAATTCATTGATCCCAGATCGGAGATTCCTCCAATGGGAACTGTTTCATCTCGAGTCAGGATTGACTATACTCCCGTTGCATCTGCCACTCGGAACAAACTACGATAATTCCAACAACCCGAATAATCCAAATTTCCACTCGATTCAATTGTACCGAGCTTACAGAATATTTTCCAAGTTATATAAAGAATGCGGGTTTCTTCAAGAATTTATTTGACACTGATGTACGTACATTGTCCCTTGCACCTGTTTCCAACAAGAATGTCTCGATGCTAAATAGAAAATGCTCCGCATTTCACTCAGACGCGACGCCTATCATGGCGTTTTACAGAAGCTCCGGTTAAAAATCTAAGAAAGAGAAGAGAAAAAAAAACTAGTCGAACGGTTTAGTGGCATGAAATAGACACGCATGGGAGCTATTCTTTGGCCTCGGGGTGCAGGTGCTTCGACATCGCAGCGCCCAGTAGCGCCGAGTATTGAAGAAGAAGTAAGAACGTAAAGGAGGGCCGCGGCGCACCGGCTTGGCAACCCATCAAACAGCACTCGTACCCTTCTATCCTATGTTTCCCGATCAATTCCCTACCTCAGCATGCTATCCACCTCGTACACACGACAGTGATAAATCTATCAGCATAACTGTGACTATATATATATATATATATATCTTTTCGAAAAATGAGCCAAACCACTTTCCTCATCCCTACTTTCGTAGAGGTCCATTGCATTGTAATAATTATTCCACTCACCTCAACAAACTATTTATTTTTTACTTTTGCAATTTTTACGTTGATGTCGGTACTCGGTGATTCTGTGTCTGACGAGAATTCCAACTAGAGTTAATTCGCAAAGCATCAAGAACACGGCGATGCGACGCAATCAGCCGGTTCAATGTACACCGGCATGCGTATATATTTCTTTCTCTTTCTCTTTATTTCTCCTTTCCTTATTCTTTTTTTTTCTTCTCAGCTTACGACCGATTCGTTGCTATAGCTTAGATGAAACCATGTTCTGCGCTTATGCGGCCACAAAAGTAGGTCATTTTAATTTTAATCGGCCAATAATATGAAAAAAGTTTAGCCAAACGTAGAGAAGAACAAACGAGCGGATGTAATGCACAGCGCTTCTGTTGATCACCATGCTAAAGTATTCTGCAAGTTAATTTCGAGGGAATCGCTTAGCAACGCGCAGCGTCACATTCCCTCTATCGCTGATGGTAAAACCGCGCGAGAGATAAAGCTGATAAAAAGGAAGAAAAGGTGCTTATGAGTGAAAACACGAGATAATTAAGTATTTTGCAGTGCGGAATAGGCATCGGTAGTCTCGCGTCAGTTACCGGATAATTTACCGTTGATGACTACGATAATTAGGCGTTTCGTGTAATAATCTTTCGGAGAGACGTGCGTTGTCGTTAAAACCGAGCACTTATCATATCCACGTAAATAGAAACCTGTTTTGCGTTTTACCCATTAATATAATGAATAAAATGAAATCTCTTTTTCCTTATGACTCTCGTCACGTATTTCTCCCTGTTTGTAAGTGAAAATGTGAACTCGTTGACGCCCGAGGGGCAATCAACGGTAGGACACGTGGTTTGCCGCGCGGCACCGAGTGTCAGGGAGTGTCCGATGTCGCTCGTAAACCTTTTTTTCTTACTACCGGCCAGGTAAAAGAGATAGAAGCGGCGGGACACGCGCTCGACCCTCCGTCGCGTCTTCTAATTGCCAAATAAATATTCTCTTAATCGTTTCTTCACACACGTATATCCCTCGAAGAGGAACCATCCGTTCGATCCAAATTCCTCCTTCTCCAGTTTCTCCGTTACTCCTGCCGTTTAATGCAACGCACGATGGTCCTGAGCCATGACCGATGTAACACGAGGGACGTTCCATCGACGATGTGTACTTACTCGTGAACAGCGTGCATTCGAGTGCATGTGACCTGACCCTATATCGTTACACGTGCAGTTTAGCGATTCGCCAACCTCTTTCATTCCCGTGTCATAGTTTTTGTTAGAAAATAATTTTTCATTACTCGTTCTTTCACTGTGGTGAAATTGATTTATCGTCTATATTTTGCATTGTTTTAATGGCCAAGGTAAAACTGAAAAAATCATGTACTTGATTTTTCAATAAATTATTTATATTAATTGATGCATTGCCTCTGCTGTTTGAGAATGAAAGTGCAGAAGATTAGCTGTGGAGCGGAGGTATTTGTAAAGCATGGCTGTGGAACAGCGGGCGTCAAAGGGCACCGTGGATCATAAACGTCACTCGTGCCTAAGTCGTAAACTAAATGCCTCAAGCTCCGCTGCTGCTGCTGCCGCTGCGGCGCATCGGTCAAACCACGTATATCACGCGTATTATACTGTATGGCCTTTTCGCTTTTTTCTCATCAACATCGCCAAATTTTTTATACGTCTGACCGCAGCTTTCGTATAATTTATAATTGACAACATTTTAACGGCTGGTACACGTGTAGGACTTTGAATTACGCAGGATTCTCTGCAGGTTCTTCGACCATCAGCATCAACGTATATACCACTTGAAGAAATGAAAAAAGAAGAACAGAAGTGCCGCTCCTTTGTCTATTCATCCAAGCTCTCGATGAATAATGGAAGCCGCCTTGTCCTCAAGTTGGGCAGCGGCGGACAAGATGAGTAGCCAGTGAGTAGGACGGGATACGCGGCGGCGGGTGGGTACTCGCTAGAGAGGACAGAATCGCCGGTCATCGTTGGATGAGAAAAAGGCGTCACGGATACATCCGCGTGCCATTGATTCGGTTGAGTGTTGGTGTTTTTCTCTGTCGGAAACTTGAATAACATCTGTCCTTTTCTCACAATCCTCCGATAAACTTTTCGTTTCGGGATCGTATGATCCTCCACGTACACTTGGCACACCGTCACGGAGGAAGAAAAGCTCTTTTCCATCCGCGCATTCGGTTACTCACGATTTTCGTTCGTCTTGCCCAAAAATTTCAAGGAATTTAATATAATAACACTTGGAAAACATAGTTGTACATTGAGAATACAAAAATATTCTTCCAGTGGCAACATTATGATAAATAAATTATGCAAGTATAATAAAAAATTATGCAGCGACGCGGATAAACTAGCGCGGCCATTGTTTTGTCGAGTGTCATTGACGGCGTTGACGCTGAAACTACCGTTGCGCCAGATGCTAATTACTCAGCGTAATTAAATGTCCAAGAGAACGAAAGTACTGAAGATGGTGCGAATTAATCGACGCACGACTCGACGAGGGTTACGAAGATCGTCTCGAGGCTCCTTGTAGTAGATGTATAGCTTCACCGAGTCACTGGCGGACGAGAGACTCGGGATAATTGGAGGAGCGACAAGTTGATCAGCGCCTCACTGCGCTAGTCACCTTTATTCCATCTCTCTTACTTTCGAACCCTCGCTCGTGATGCATCCCCGTGAATCGTACAGAAGAAGACCGGATTCGAAGAGAAGAATCGATGATACAGGTTGTTCTGCGCCAGGCAATGATACAACAGCAATGCTTTCAACATGATGAATCTATGGATTTCTTTTTAGAAATATCAAACGCCCAATATAATTGTATCTTGGAATCTATAATGCACAAAAGTGTTACACATGTTAGTGGATAAAACAATTATATTGCAGCGACTATTTACGGACTTGAATGTCTTAAAAAAACCTGGGTGATTGCGTTAACGAATATTCATGTCTTCCTTCTTTGTCTTTCTTCCGCTGCCTGATATACTCTTGGGCTATATGACTCTCGTCTTGTTCGCTTCTCTCATGTCTATCCTTTGTATCCCCCCGCCCGAACTTTTCCTATCAAACACCTTTCATACTTTTACTCGTCGTTGTCGTCTTCCACTCAAAGTTGTTCTTTTTTAAAAACGCACACACGTGCGACCACGTCGCAATCCGAGATTCCAAAGTTCTTGGGCTATGATTCGATGATGACTGGAGCCCTGTCATACCGGCGTCCCCGAAAAAGATACCTCTACCATTAAAGGTTACAAGTTTTACGCTGCACCCAGATTACCGACAGATTCGAACTTGGATTTTTAACTTCACTCTGTACAACGGAATCAACTATGTAGTATTTTTGTTTTCTTAAAACAAAGAATTTTGACCAACTGCAACTTCCTTCACTTTTTAAACGATACAATTAGTCGCGAGTCATCGATCAAACTACCGCCTTGGGCTTAGGTCCGACTCGATCGCCACTAAGATGATTTTCTTGACCATGAGACTTTTGAAAATTAGTTTTAACATGATAATTGTGCCAATGGCAATTAACTTAATAAGCAATACACATTCAAGTGGCTACGCTGAATATCGGTGAGAAAGTCTTGTTGATCCAACAGTCCCCCTAAATTTAGTGGCTCTTGTTTGGTTTTTTCGATCGTTGTTTTATCGACACTCTCGTTTGCAAGTGTGACAATTGACGGGCGAGGGACTCTGACGATAACAATAACGAACTCGAACGCACGCCGCGGCCACACCAATACCACCTTCTCCTCCACGAAGCCAATAAAATATCCACAAAGTGGCAATAAAGCGTTACGGTCAAGTGCCTACCACTGCAGCAGCAGCAGCTTACCACTGGTGAGCCTCGAGACAAGATGAAACCCGCACCAAGAGCAAAACGGTTAGAGGAAAAAAAAGCAAATAAGCAAAGAAAAAAACGGAGGGTGAAAAAAATTGGATGTATGGTAGTCGAAATTCGATTACTTATAACGCACCTCGGGGTCAATTTTATCGAGCTCCCTCACTTCATTACTCACTGGACTTGGCAGACTGCTGTTTTCGCCTCTTCATCGTACAGCAGTTGACCAGTTGACCAGTTGACCAGTTGACCAGTTGACCAGTTGATCAGTTGACCAGTTGAGTGTTGCTGTGCCGCATCCCAGACGCCACTCGAGCGAAAAAGATTGAGGGAACGAGTGTACCTTATGTCTGTATATATGTGTATATATATATGCACTCTCGGGGTGTACGCGATAATAATAACGGATGAAGCTCCGGGGCTCTCTTGCTTCTCCAACGTTTCGTCGCTTTCCGCGCTGGCATCGCTGTTGCTGCTGATGTTCCTCTTCATCCTCGTTCCAATAAAGTGTCCTGGACTGGTAATAAAGCGTTCACTCGTACTCTTGCTCTCAGTTTCGTTTTTTCAACATCTCTCGCTCTCTCTCTCTCTCTCTCTCTCTCTCCCTTGCTTTATACTCTTGGTTAATTCAATATTGACGCTCCTCTTCAGGCTGTTATACGCAATTTCATGTCGCAATAAATGTTTGGAACATGTTAACATTCGGACTGCAAAGTTCGATAGCGTAACCAACTAGTCCTGGTGAAGTTTAGTCCGCTGT
Source organism: Tromatobia lineatoria (assembly GCA_949699805.1). Taxonomy (NCBI): domain Eukaryota; kingdom Metazoa; phylum Arthropoda; class Insecta; order Hymenoptera; family Ichneumonidae; genus Tromatobia; species Tromatobia lineatoria. Next base: position 22,357,172 of record OX453039.1, read on the forward strand.
TAGCTTAAGTAGCTGTTCCTCGTCTCTTAACTTTTGCATCGACTGATCGCGTGTCTTCCGCGTCCTCGATTTTTCCCTTCTTTTTATCGTGGTTTTTTTTATTTTATCATCTTTCAGGCGCAACATCGACTGGTCACGTACGGCACACTCCTTACATTCTCCGGATTACGTGAGCCCTATTTTATTTTATTATTATTTATTTGTAAATACCTTGAGCTCTATTTCTTGGGTTTTTTTCCTTATCACTGGAATACCTCGAGTTTTCATAGGAGAAAGAGTGTTTAGGTCGAAATAGAATTTTTGTGGCGGAAAAATTATTTCCGATAAACGGTAGTTTGTGGGTAACAACGAGTAATCTTGAGCCTTCAGGGAGGAAAAAAAGATGGCGAGAACAGTCTCGGAGGTTGGTAGCCCGCGTCCCTTATGCAAACCGGCTTTATACCTTGGTGAAAACAAAAGATAGAAAAAAGACGAGGGGCCCTTCGAGGCACCGGGAAATAGTTCTGTCTCGCTCGTCTATCGTCTTCTTCATAGCGTTTGCTCTTTCTCGTGAGGCACCGCCGCGACGCTATAATATAACATCAACGAATCGAGGATCCCAACAGTTCGGATGGGGAAACGCCTCTTTAGCGGAAATTTCGAGGACCAGAGAGTCGCAAAGCGCGGAGGCCTTTGAGAAGCAAAATTCGAGCCTATAAAAAATATAATTATCGAGAGTAAAACATAATTTGACAGGATATTCGATCAAAACGAAATCACAAATAAGTGTATCAAATGTCATATCACATAATTTCGATTGTCCTATCTTTTCGGAACACGCTGTATGAAGAATTTGCAAAAGAAGAAGAAGAAGAAGAAGAAGAAGAAGAAGAAAAAAACGAAAAATTGAGGAAAAAAAAAGAATAAACAAGGACGAAAGATATTTCGAGATCGATGCTTGGTCGATTCACCGCGAGCATATACGAAGATCGAGGTACGCCCCCTCACGAGATTTTGCTTCGCTGCAAAAGGGCGCACCCTCGGGCGCAAGCGTCTCATCTTCGAAAGAGCAATAAAGACGCGGTATATAAATAAACAACACGAAAATCATGGAATGTTTGTTGGGGGGGCTGAAAATGAGATACAAGAGATATAGGCATGCTTTCCGAGATTCAGAAGTATCTTCAACATTTTTCTTGTCGTTTATTTTAGTTTCTTAATTTGCCGTCGTTTGTGCCTCTCGTAAACTGTTTCTCCTATACTAACTTGAGTTTGATCGAGCGACGTACGACAAAAACACACGCATACAACAACAAGAGAAATATCAAGATTCGGTTTTGTCAGACGATAACGTTTGTACCTCCCCTTGGTGATTGTGCCACGCCGAAAAGTCCTCCACCCGAAGATGAATAAGACAATAGATTGCTGGCGGTCCGCGTTGTCCCTTCAGTCTCAGTGAAAGGACGAAACCCCGAGTTCACATGCCGCGGATTGAATTTGCATTCGCGTCCCCTCCCACTCTTCCAACACCGATAAATCACGTCACCGCGATTCTCAGGAGTGAGCGAGAAAGAACGAGGGGCTTCGGAAAGCGATATGAGACTAAGAGAATTCCGGCCCGCCGCCATCACTGACAATTCCAACGGACTATCCTTCCTTGGACGAACAATCTATTTCTCACTTGAATATTCTTTTTAATCCCAACATATGCTTATTTCTTGGTGGAAAAAAAAAAAAAAAAAAACCCCAGGAGATTCTCCCACCTATTGAAATACCGTTGCGAACAATTAACGATATTCCGTATCGTCGTATCAGGAAAGAACAATTTACGACAAACGTATTCTACGAAAATACAGAAGATCGTGTGAACAAATCGGCTGGTACTAAGGCGCGAATGTGATATTATATTCCGAGTAGAAAAAAAAAAAAAAAAAAAATCAGAACAAGAGAGTATTTTTTAAATAATCTTCTCACGACGTACTGGCTGATAATTTCTTATGACGCTGTACTTCCCTTTTTCCAAGATACAAAAGAACGAGTATCGATTTCTTTGGCAATTGATACAAAATCCAAATATGACGAAAAAATAAAAGTTGTCGATATTTGTCGCGCAATGATGAGTTTGAAATGGGTGGTACGATAAATGTCGAAGAGAAAACCAGAATATAGGTATACGGATGTGATTGAAAAAAAAAAAACCCGTGTAAACAAGATCGGTAAACGGATAACTTATCGAATTAACGAGCCTCGTAAACCCGTTGTCCTGCAACGCCATTAAAACGATGAAAAGTTTCAAAATTTAACTATGCGACACACTGAATTTGGATATAAGAATGGACATACTGTAATATGTGACACGTGTGAAAACACCTAAGAGATAGAAAGAGAAAAAACGCAAGAATAGAGGCAATTAAGTTGAACGCCCGGTATAAATGAATATATATTTTTGGATAGCGCGGTGTCGATGAGGTAAGTGGGTTTGCATGATACAAGAGCGTCTGACATATTCGAAGCTGCACACAAGTATTATGTAGGTATACAGGACTCGCTCGCGACTCTTCTATAATTTTATATTGCTCACTCTTTTATCCGTCCCCTAATTAATGGCCCATAAATTATGGTCGACGAGTCGTTAATGGCGAGTACACAATCTCACGACTCTTCCCTTCCTCCTCTTTCTTATTTTCTCTATGCTTCTTCGCGGTTCCTTTTCTCTTTCTATGGGGCGCGCGCACTTAATCATTCTTCTTCTCGTTGTGTCTCGGCGCTCCACTCCCGCCATATCCCGCCGTATCCCGCCATATCCCGCCATATCCCGCCGTCCGCGCGCAGCCAGCTTCGAGCCCGAGCATACAATCTTACCGCAATATCTGTACTTACGAGCTCGATCGCGCTCGGTTGGCAAAATCGATGCCAACACAAGGAGAGCCAGCGATCACCGCACTTGATTTTCATAGAAACATCCTTAAACCTTAAAATTCCAACTGATGTGAACCGATCAAGTATCACATATCCGGTGAAACTCGAATTTCAAGACGCGATAATCTTAACGAAATATAGCGAGAGACGTAAATTACAATAAAACCATGGAATCATGAAATTTGTCACTATACAGGAGAAGCTTTGCTAAATAAAAACTCGGAGCCTCTGCCAACTGTGATGCAATGTGAAAGATAACGTTTTGTGTCCTCGGGACGGAAAACCACTTACTGAGGCACGTGGTTCCGGAAAAAGAAGCGATCGAATAACGAAAAAAATTAAAGAAAGAGTGATGTAAAATAGAAGCCTCACCGATAAAGATAAAACGGCACGTAACCTCAATAAAAAAAAAAAATAATAATCGTGGCATTCGAAGATTAGAAGCTCGCCCTTGTGCCCGAATAAATGCCGCGCGACTCTATAGATGTCTCTGCGAAGATGCGCTCACGTGGAAGCGCTGTTCCAGCACTTGTAATAACTGCAGCAGCAGCAGCAGCAGCAGCAGCAGCAGCAGCAGCGAGCAAGCCACCGGGATTGCAGAAGGCGATCGACCAAAATCGCCCGCGAACAAGACCTCACGCTCAGATCAGTCGCGTGTAATTCGGCAAGCGTCTCTGGCACTTGTCGCGTGCACACGTTCATCTCAACTCCCGATTCATTTTTCGCTCACTCCAGTCGTCTATTTACCGACAAAAGATAAACGAGATAAGAGAGTGTATAATGCAAGAGGAAAAGTGCTACTACTTGTTGGTGGTGGTGGGCTTATTGTAGTCGTGTGAACGCGCAGAGGTCGTTTAAAGAAGCCGCGCAGTGTCAGCCGAGGAGCCGGGAGGACGCGTCGAGCCCTTCGCCCTTCTTTTCTCCTTCTCTCCTTTTCTCCTTTTTCTATTTCTCGACTCTCCAGGATCATTCTTCCTCCTCATTGTCACACGGAAACAGCCTCTCCGAGTGAATGTTAGCGCGAATCCAACCCCTCAAACTCTCGTATGGTTTAATGCCAGAAGTAATGTTTGTTTTGAGTGCAGGTAGGGTTCTTAGTCTCTGGGAGGGATCGCCGACGCCGCCGACGCCGCCGACGCCGCCGACGCCGCCGACAACGACGGACGTCCTGCTCCGTCTACATATATTCTCAACGTCTCGCTACTACGAAATTTCCACTGGTGTTGGTGTGATATACCAAAAGCTTGGAAGCAGTGTGGAAGAATCGCTGAAACAGAGCGCAGCTCGAAATCGAGCAACTCCATTGAGCGCAATCCGTTTAGTATTATAGGATCCCCTTTGGGATCAACACCTCTTTTCAGTAAGGTCGCGCGCTCCGAGGAACTTTCATTCTCACGGAAGGCGAGAGAAAAATAAATCAACAAGAGAGCAATATGCCAGCCAGCCGGCGGCGGCAATGCGGCATCGACCAACTTGAACTCTCAGAGTGCATCATAATCAAGTGCGTGCTTTCGTACCGGCAACGATTTTCCTCTGTATACATCTTGTCGAACCAACTTTTTTTCCATACGATGTATGCATTTATATTTCAAGTTTATACGTTTTTATTTCCTTTTTCTTACAAGTTTCATAATTTTTTGTATTATGCGTCTATGACAGAGAATTAATTATTCAAAGAGTCTTGGATCTTCCAATAAGTCCGTGGATATATTTTATTTAAAAAAACAGACGCAACTTGAAACATCAGTTATACAACTATCTTTTCGACAATGTTATTGTTATTATGGGAAATGAAAATTCTTCGCTATGAATACAAGATGTGTAATTATCGCTCGTCGTAGAGAACTCAAATAGGTACTAATCCGGTGGAGTAAGAAACAGAATTGTCAACTCCGCGAGGTAACATAAAGAAGAACTATGAAAATTTGTCTTAACGAGGATCTTCCCACAGATCGCCCAAGAGCTCATTCAAATATATTTCTAAAAAAATTCTAACGGCCAACTTGACGGGAAACTATCATAAGGATCGAGATTAAAACTGGTTTGAGCCGATCAATTTGGAGTGGAACGACCGATGCTTCGTATGCCGTATGTAGATCGACCATGGTTACTATACTCGTTCGAACCTCAAAGGTTACTTGAAACGTTTCGGAGAACAACGAGGGGCGGTATAAAAAAAATTGTGTAAAACCGACGACCCGCACCACTCACGATGAAATTCACAGTTTATAATAAAGATGTGTCGAGTCCTAGACAGCTTCGACTTATTCTCGACTCGGTAAGTAAGTCACGCGTTTTACGGTAGAACCAGTGCTATCGGTATGTTTAATAGAACAAGCTATACTCGCACAGGTGTTTAACCCGTTTATACCACTTTTTCTTGTTTTTTTTCTGATCCTTTATCCCAAACTCTTCAAGATTTCACACTCTTGAAATCGTTTTTTATATTTTCAATTTCTCCAAATGCTCAAAGTCATCTGCTATTAGAACGAAATAGCCCATACGATTTTCCCTATCTATTTTCTCTCATAATTTCCTACCCATTATCTTGAAAAAAAAAAAAAAAAACTTTCACTCATTATAAATTTTATATATCCCTTAATTTGTATAAAAATATTTAAGTTGCGCAATAGAAAGAACAAGATAAAGTTTTTTGGATCTGTTAAAAATAAATGGTGAAAGTAACGTTGTAACGAAAACAAGAGTTTGGCGTTTATGTTCAAGATAGAGGCACGTACTTTGGGATGGATGTGACGTGACGCTAGTCTCGAATAGTCGCACGGTAAATTACCACCACGACAGTCTTGGTGCGCGGTACGTTGAAGAATCTGAGCTGCGGCAAGGGGTTAATACACGGGCGGTCGGTTGGTTGCTCGTTCGGTCGGTCGGTCGGTCGGTCGGTCGGTCGGTCGGTCGGTCGGTCGGTCGGTCGGTTGCTCGGTCGGACGGTCGATGTGCGCCGCGCGCTGCACAGCAAGGTAACGCGCGCCCTCGAGATATCGGAGGGTCGCATCTCCATGACAAATACTGGCAGGACCTCGCGCGGACGCAGATCCTATCTTGGTATACGGATAAATGGGCCGGCGTATAATGTGCCCAGCGGCCTGGTTATCGTCTACACGTGTACACACACGTGGGTAGAAAAGATAGTATATCGTTCGATGGGTATGCAGAATATAGGGGGACGAAAAGAAAAGGAGGCACGGCGACAATGAACCGCGCGACCGCCTGCAAAAGTGTCACCAGCACGTGTGCACCGACAACCACGAAATATATTCCAGGTCCAGCTTGTTGCTCTATGTTACCACCAACTCGCGAGGATACTCTATCGGCGAATATTTGATTTCGGGGAAAAACATTTTTTTTAACATTTTTATTTCCCGACACACTCAAAATGATCCAAAACTTTTATGAAAGTGGTCTATAGAAGATACAAAATTGGTCATTACTCAGTCCAGAATTCACAGATCCGACTTTCAGTCGCGAAAAACACGTCGTTTTTTTTTTCTTTTTTTTTTGTATCGATTTTCCGTCTCCCCCAGCCGATGTTTATCGTTATAAAACTCCGTTATTGGTAATATGTGCAAAGCCTGTGTTGTTTTTAAAAATAACGTAACGCGAAATAGTAGTAGATACTCGTGTACCGCTGTGGGGTTCGCGAGCTTATCTCGAACTCGCTTTCATCTCTCGTAGGCCGGGAAATAAACGTACGATCTCATATGATCTTGTAGCAATGAAGGGCACAAGGTGCGCCGACAACTGGAACTTGTTAACGGAATCCAGTCTTATCGTCTTCCGGCTCGCGCGTGCCGGCCGTGTCATATACCTACATGTGTATATATATAGGTATACATACACACAAAACTTACATTCTTCCTTCTTTGCTTCATTTCCTCATTCTCCCTCGCTCGTTCGTTCCTCCCGGTTCTCAAGAGGAAATCGGAAGGTCCGTCGCTGGCTTTCTACTCTCCTGGTGGTCCAGACAAGTTTTTCCGCGTCGGGCGTGAGAGGCTCGAAGACGAGTTTTACTGGTTGGCGATCGAGAGTGAATAACAGGTGGCGATGATCGGATAACGACATTGGGTAGTACACCCATCTCATTTCAACAGTTTAATTACTTGTTCGTACGTCGCGCAAGATCAAAGGATAGTTCAATTACGCATAGTCGATAGGCGATCGACTACGACTAGGCTCGCGATAGCTCACAGTTGTTACGAAACCGCTGTAGATTTACAACGAGTTGGAGATTATTCAGTGCAAAAGAAACGATATCGCGAATGTCAAAGGGATAGTAAATTGAGAATATAGGCCCGAGGAATTGTATCGCAAGCTCGCGTAACTGCTTGTATCACTGAGGTGCGTACTTGCCGATAAAAGCAGTCGGAGATTATATCTCGGACATGTTTTTACCAGCATGTTAATTTATATATAATACCTATCTGAATATATATGAAATCTTGTATTTATCGTATGACATTTTAAGCGAGCCAAATTGCGTAAAAATCAAATTTAGAAAACCACCTTTAGTTGTGTCATTTGGTGTCTCGCGAGTACACCAAATTGAGCATATCTCTTTGTTGAAGAAATTATTGAATACTCGCCGAAATACAATCACTGGAAAATCAGATGTTTAATTAATAGTTGAACAACACTAAATTGAATGGTCGCCGAATTATATCTGGTTGGATTCGCTTTGACTTGAACTTGAGTAAATCCAGGGCACACATGGTGCGAGTAAAGACCGCTCGCGCAGTAGAGTATTGCACAGCGAGCAAGTTCTCCGTTTTTTGTTGTTGCCCGTATACAAGTAAAACTGGCATATTTCAGGCAGCACCGATACAAGACAGTGAGTGAAGGCTCGCGCAACGACTATGGAAATTCGCGCAACGCTTTTACTGGATGGACTCTGAGCGAGGAGAGCGCTATTCGCACCCGCGAGTACCACGCACTATTGACCATGCTGAGATTTTTGGAAAATTTCCTGGGGCGATGATATACCTATGTCGGGTATTTACACACCGAGAGGTCGCGACACTTACGGTCTTCCGTAATGTCCTTTAGCCACAGCCGGTTAAAGAAAAATTACTCGGGACAATCGTTGGTTAGTGAAGCGGAAATTGAAAGATTCCGAAACAGCGATTAACTATACAAACTTGAAATAAACAAAAAAATAATTGGAAAAAAAGTAGATTTAAGGAACAGTTGATTGCTACACCATTAGAATTGGGAGTATGAAAGATTTGTCTCTCGTATTGCGGACATATTTCTTGGATAGTTGAAAAAAATTTAAATTGCCAGTCGCATATGACTATGCTTTCAGTTGGTTTGCACTTCCAAACAACTTCCAAAGCGGATTCGTTGGATAACGGAGGCTCGTGGACCGTAAGACCGGCGTTGATTCATTTGTCAAGTGACTGAGACGCCTGTGGAAAATGCACGTGGAAGCTGCTTCGACAACCCGCTCGCGGCATCAATCGACTGCAACTAACGAGGAAAATATAAATGTATTAAACGCAAACTCGATTATTCCAAGCAAATGAAGCCTAGCTAACACAATTGATTTCAAGTTTGAAAAATAAACATTGAAAAAGCCATTATTATTACTTCAACTTTTTCAACATGTTTATATAAATAAATTCTTCATAAAATATACAAACTGTGCGTTAATTGTATAGTGATGGAGGAAAGACAAAAAATTGTCGTATACAAAAATATATATAATATGTATAAAATTCGTTAGACATGTAGTCGATATTGTGTATATGCTTCGGTTGTGGCGGAATTAGCGTGACTATAATTTTCAACGAGGGAAAATTCTGTACAGAGAAAGTATAACGATAATCGAATTATATTGGTTTGCGTATTTCGTATGAATAATGATGTTTGTCGCAAGAGATTGCAACGGTATACGTGGACTATTGCGTGTGTTTTCGAAATGTGGGCCCGCTCGATATGTGAGCCTTATATTACCGGAGGGCTGCGGCCGCGTACGTTCCGAAGTTCGCGGGACCACATTTCCCTCAAGTACCACGCGGCAAGAAACAACGGTAGCGGGTTTTGTACGTCGGATTATAAGCGGTATAACCCATTTAGTGGGTTCAAAATAAACTTTTAGTCTCGATTGTCTGACATTAATCGTTAAATATGCGAGAATGAGGCCCGAGCTGGTAATCGATATCGATGATTTGTCATTGTTTCTACAGAGAAGCGTGTACCACTCTTTCGATCATATTCAAAGGAGATGAATAATAAGAGGCCAAAAATAATTGTCTCAATAACGATTGGTATTGATAAATATTTATAAAAAGAGGTTTATGCTTTGTTGGAGCTTTCCGTCAATCACTGGAGGCGGAAGTACTCGAGTTGACATCACTGTCCTCGCCGAGTCGGGGCTCTCGGATCTTGTGAACGATAGGCGCTGGTCGCATAACCATCAGCACGTAAGTTCCACCTGTGCTCTTTTTTATCGTCCCCAGCGACAGTCCGACCTTGAGGACGCCAATTATTCCGCGACGGGCCTCAGTTTCGGTTATGCGCGAATGCTTCATTACATAATCAAGAATACCCCGAAAAGTTGCACCTTCCTTAGTCTCTTGACGGAAATATCGCTTACCCATCGTTAGGTTATATTAGTTTACACGTGTTGATGAATAATCCAATCGAATTTAAACAACTAAATCAAAAGATATGCAAGTGCTGCAGTCGATAATCCGGGACGAAAATGAAATTATCCCAAGGATGTTGAAATCGAAAGTTTACTTTCAATTTGGTTAACGTGACTCGTAATCATTGTAACTTGGTTTATTCGCGAAACAAAAGATAATCAGTGATACGGAAAAAAAGTGGGCGCGTCCGTCAGTTGTTGAAAAATATACAACCCCTTACGCCAAGATGACTTTTGACTTTTTATCCATTGATTTATATTATAGGCTTGCCCATTTTCATCTTCTTTTTTTATTATTGTCTCCGTAGTGAGAATCGCGGTATTAAGATTACTTTCGAAGCGCCATCTCACGCGTACGCACAATAAATCTACATAGGTACACCTATATATGTATATGAATTGACAAAGATATTTACCATGCTGTTATAGATATAAGGAAGTGAATGCGAGACGATAGGCTCCCTCATTACAGAGAGCACACAGTCGCCGAGTAATTGCATTATGTTGGCGAGTCCCGCGAGCTCCCAAGTGGATGGGAAAAAATTTGCAACGACAAAAACGGAAGAAGATGGCCTTGATCACCATCGTATTTCACACAAGGAAAGATATTAATCTGATAATGGGTATCGGCACGGTATTGTCCTATATAGTGGATGCGCTATATACTCTTTTATGTTTTTTCTCTGTGGCTCGCGCAACGATACTCTCACTGCACCGCACTCCGATCAACTACTACACGATGCAGAGCTCCGACAAATCGGTCATTATCCAAGACTCATAGATCGTAAGCCACATCAAGTACGGTGTACTTGATATTTTTCCTCGTGGTACCTCATACTTGACTGCTGGAACGTTCTTTCATGCGCACGTCTTTTCATATCCTCATACTAGATCCGACGGAAATTGCCTTAATCATGTTGTTTTTCTTTTTCTTTGATTTATAATTGATAGCGGATGAATGGAAGTGGCTTTTAAAATTACAGATTGATAAAAATGTGCCAATCAACTTACAGAAACAACTGTAGGCCATTACTGTGCCTACGATAAACTTGTCACCGACGAAAGGGTTCGTTCCCAGTATATATATGTACTCGTATCAAATATATGTCATATATTTGATACGAGATCAGCTATATACATTCGTTTTAATTTAAGAACCTTGACATCATTTTGTTCTATAAAATAGCTGCGATAGACCGTTAAGATGGGCAAAAGCCGTCCAAGTAAAACTACACATCGGTTCTTCGATATGTTTCGTGTCTCTGAAAAAAAAAACCTCCATGAGAAAGTATGTTATTAAATCAATTTTGGTTTCCTCGTAGAGAAATCTTGGTGAAAAGTGTCTTTTTCTCACTGCTCTTTTTCCATCAATTTAATTGGGGGGGTTTTTTTTTTTTTTCCTATAAAAGGGAGGATAATCGGATTGAATATAATGTTTGCTATTTGATGGTAAAAATATTCCGAAAATATAATCTTTCTTCTGAGGATGTTCGTTAAAGGTGACCTCTCGGAGAGGAAAGGTGCGCGCGCTGCACGTGCAGCGGCAGCGGCAGCAGTACAGAGTGGCGCGGATTGCGACGAAGCTATTTCTGCCTCGCTATATAACCGGGTGTTCCGGCGAATCGAGTCGTAACTTAAGCGACAGCCGACATCGGAGCTCCCGCCGATGGCGCTCTAATTATCGTTGAGCAAGGTATTGCAGAAGTGGCAGCGAGCCAGCGAGCCAGCGAGCCAGCCGGAGCAGGCAACTTCTTCGGAACTCCTGCACATATCCTTTTGCCAGCGAAGAAACATAGTCGATAGTCGTTCCTCGTCAGTGGAGCTCGCCAGGATCGACGTTCGGCCGAACTGTCCTAAAGGGCATTCGCGTCGGCGTCCTTTGCCGCTTACTCCAACATCTCTTCCCTGGCTTCTTCGTCATCTCCATCGTCATTGCAGTCATCGTCATCAACGTCTTCAACGAGCGTTATAATTCACGAACAAAGTGCGGCGAGACGAAAAAAAAAAGGATATTGTTGTATTTGAACGAGACACCTATTCTACAAAAGGCAAATCAATTGTATAAAAATATAAGGACTCTCGTGTATTTTTGTTTTTTCATTAATCACATTGGCATTTGGAGGTGTGGAGAAAGAGGGGAAAAAAAATAGAGACAATGCCCGATTGACGTCAACCGTGGTCCAATTTTCCATACAAGTTAATCGAAAACCGGGTTTTTCATGGACAACAGGCGTTAATGCGTTTGAGCGAGCTAGTGTAATTAGTTGGAGTAAGTTGAGGAGCTCTTTTGGTCGGTAGCGCCCCCCATGTGAATGTACAAATATGTTGGTGAGTTGGCGAGTTGGCGAGTTGGCGAGTTGGCGGACGAGGCTCCACGAGGATAATTAGCGAGCAATCGAAAAGCACGAGGGTCCCGTGTCTCGTGTAGGGCTGCTGTCGCTTAATTTATTACCGACTGATTGGTGGTAGGTACAGAGATCCAAGCCCCCGATTATCATTCGACGGGCATACAAACACTGAGATGGCGGCGCGCGGCCCACTTTTTCTACTTTTTATTTTTCGCGTCGGGGTCATTGCGCGAATTATGAAGATCGATCGAGATGTTGGAGTCGACGCAAGTGCCGCTACCTCTTTACTGAAATTAATAAAAAGAACAGAGACAATTTCTTTCATTGAATATCACTAATTTTCATTTACTTTGAGATCGTGCAATCAAAAGATAGAATTGAAGGTCAACTAATTATTTTTATTGCTGGTGAAGATGGCCGTGAATCATTTTCTCTCGGTTTATCTGCCGAGTAAAATTTTCGCTTAAAACCCAACTTCTATATAATCTACTAAAAAGATAAGAGGTGGAAACCGTCTTGAAGGTCAACAGAAAAAAAAAGTAATTTCCCGAATTCCTGTGTACTTAGCTCGATATACGAGCGACGACTTTTCAGCAAACTGATAGATAACAATACGGATTGGAACAAGTGTAAAATCGTAGCTGGCCATTGAGCAAGCAGTGTCTCGATAAGTCCGTCGCGGTGATTCTAACTACTTGCATCTACTGAAATCATTATTATTGTCGCAAGTCGCAAGTGTGATTTAGCGTGTCCCTCGTAAAATGCGCCTTTAAAGGCAAAAGATGAGTGACGTGGATTCTTTACTGGAAATGCACCAACGTTTTGTTTGCCGAAGCTAATCCTCAACGCAACAAAGACCAATAAAAAAATCAACACATTTTAACGTCTTTTCCGGTAACTGAAAAAAGTCTGACAAAGACTCGTTGAAAGGAGTTGGGAATAAAAAGGAAGCAAGAGAAGCAAAGAAAATGATGGAAAAGCTTTAAAAACTAAGCCGAAGGAAGAAATTATCGTGATCGTTTCTCGCGGTAAGAGGAAAATAAGAGGAGGAAGAGAATGATAAAAGTGTAGGTAAAAATGTTGTTGATCTGCCGTCTGTCGCGGCAGTGAGAGCGAGAAGAAGGAGGGGAGCGCGCAGGTGATGCCACTTGGGGCTAATTGAAGGACTCGGAGTGGGGAGCCCGGTGAGCTTCGGTAACGTATAATTATCGGGTAGAAGAACCCAGAGAATAAGCCCGTTCGAGCGAGAATAAAGACATTATTCCACTGGTTTCTTGCGTTATACATATACCGTCTTTCTTTCTCGTCCACTTTTCCTTCATCTTCTTGCCTCTTACACTCGTCTCGTCCCCCTCATACCTCGATCAGACTCAAACACAGCTATAGGCTTGCACCTGATCGGTGCCTAACCGGGCTAAGTTCAGCCCAACGAAAGTCGCCATCCTTCGAAGCTCCATATGCTGCTCTACATATGTGATACCCCCGCGGAAATTTCGAAAGCTATTTTCTCCCGAACACTACTGCAGACAGTATTTTCAGGCAATGCGCGGGAGGATCGTAGAACTCGGCCAAGTTTCTGGCTCCTTATTCGAGTCAGCCGATTTTTTTTAAGAATTCAATGAAAAACAGTGCGAGAGAGACAGAGCTATAGGCTCACAGTCGCCGACTACGAATTCTTGCAGTTGCAGTTTGCGAGAATTCGTGGCCAGTTACCATCCAAGTCGCTGTTACCATCACTTGTGCTGCTATCGTATCGCATCGTAAATTCGTAACGGGTGCTCGAATACATGGCGAAGCGCGAGAGAAGAACGGTAGCTTGTCTTCGTTACCATACGACGTTCCTCTACTACGGTTAAGGAAGCGCTTAACACATACATTCTAAACCAAAAGTTTCATTTCGCAATAACGATGATGGTTCGACACAACGAAGAAAAATATCGTGTCAAGAGCCTTCATAATAAACGAAAGATCTTTCGGTAAGCCGGAAACTCGGTAGGTATATTAAATCAGGCATTATAAAAAATAAATAAATGAATTGAAAATTGTAAAAAAAAATTCGGGAAAAAAAAACTACAAATTCGTTTGATTGATCGACAACTTTTTCGTATTATTATTATTATTATTATAGAAAATTTCATCGTAATCGGTTAAACTTTTCGTTGAGAATGTATGTGTTAAGAGTATACGTACTATAAGTGTACGCCTCGAAGGAAGCTTGTTCGACGTCTACTATTTCGATGGCTATCACTTTTAATCTCTCTCTCCCTCCGTCTATGAGGATCGCTACCGCTGGTGCGTCGAAGCGGAAGATGCTTAGTGTGAAATGAGACCTCGGCGGGCGATAACGATCGATAGGCCGAATTCAATGCGCGCATCGAGAGAGACTTTTACGACGATCGATTCCGAGATTTCGATCTGGTTAACAGGTGAAGGATCTCTCACGGCCTATGTCCTTCAAACGTGAGATATTCATTTTTCATTCGTCACGGAAGAATCGTACAAACTCACGACGTGTCCATCCGATAGCTCGCATTTACCAATCATTCACTGTCTCCTCTCAATTATCTTATCGTACAAATTCACTACTTTTTACTAACTACTAACTTACCTTCAATGGAAAACATCCATTTTTTTTTCTCCCACATTCGATACAAGTATCTATTTATCTTTTTATATGTGAAACGAAAAAGTCAAGTTTCCGCTTAAATGTTTAAGTCATTGAAATTGTGGTATAAAATTATTTTTCTTTGGCGGCGATTAATCGATGTTATTAATGATTTTTCGTCGTAGATGCGACAATTGGCGTAGCTCGCGTAATCATGCTGAACGGAGCATACAGCGTTCTACAGTTGTATCGTACTGCGACCCGGTGTATATGGTATATATCGCGATTAAGTGGAGGTTATCGCGAGGTCCGGTCGACGGGAACGAGCGCTTTGTCGTCTTATCGGTGGCACTCTTTTACTCTTTTCTTACTCTCTCGCTCTGACTGTTACCAGTTCGGATTACCGAGTGTATCCAATTCGTATCGCTCACGTTCGTCCAGCTGTACACATTTATTTGTATATTGAATATAGTCATACGCTCTCCCTCTCTCTCTCTCTCTCTGACAATGATACAACACGTCCTATGTAACTTTTCAAAATTGCGTAACTACGCCTTATTTTCATGCGGTATGAATTTTTTCATTGAATATTGTTTACTTTATCCTTATCGATACATCGTTCCGAAGTAATGAAAATTTATATGTTACAAATTTTAAAAAAGTAATGATAAAAATAATGGAGCGTATACGTGTCCCAACGAAAACGTGTGATCGTGCGTGGTGAAGAGGGTTGAGTAAAATGCTTGGGCTCTTGTCTCAAAGGTGCTGTATGCGCTTCTGACAAAGTACTTGATACCGCGCGCATACCTGCGGAACCAACTCCGGGAAGTCGCCGAGTGGAGTTGTTGCTGCTGCTGCTGCTGCTCTTACTCGTTTAGTCTCCCAGAGTATACGAGGATCCGCGAGTTAGCATGACGTCGATCCCGGTTCCCGACAACAACATGTATCAAATGTATATACACTCGGGCTGATTGAACATAGCGGTCGTACGTTCCGCGGTGCGAGGACTCTCCTCCACACCGAATGTGAACCACTCGAGCGCCTACTAAATACTAAGCTCTACGTAAATTCTTGTTTCGTATTATCAATAATATTGAGTACATAAAGATTCGCGGTACGCTTTACCGAGTAATTGTCGGGGAGAAAATAAAATTAAATATAATATTTATTTATTAAATATAGACGATAAAGAAAAATTCATACAATCAACAGAGTGAATGAAAATTTAGAGGCACCCTTTAAATCACGCGTCATACGTGTTTTCTCTTAGTAAAATTGCAAAGATAATTCAAGTGCGAGGGCGGGGGTATAATAGCAGCAGCAGCAGCAGCCTCGTAGGCTGCGCAGGCTGCGCAGCGCCACATGTTTGCAGTGGTAGTACATAGACGCGGATATGCACCTTTCTTTTGGTACATGCAAGTATATATGGATAGTCGAGAGGAGGCTAGGTAAGTGCGTAAGGAAATTACACGCGGGGCTTGGCGTACACACGTAAATCACGGAGGGAGTCGCGTAACCGGCACCCACAGCCACACGTACACCGCCGGGGTATGCTCACATATCCTCGACGCGTCAGCAAAGTCACTCTCTCATTCTCACGCGCACACACTCGGCAAATTTCGCGCTCCTTCTCTTTTTCCAATGGTTCGTTTATACGGAGCTTGCGCTCGCGGACAAACCCGTTGTTACTCCCTCCCGCGCGTGCAATTATCTTTCCCCCCTTTCCTTTTACCTCTGGTCCTTCCATTCGTATACCGCGGCCGCTGGCTGGCTCGCTGGCTGGCTCGCTGGCTGGCTCGCACGCACGCACCAACATTCTCATTTTTCTAACCGAGTTCATCGAGCCCCTACACTAGCCTGTACACTAGCATCGCAGCTAGCTTTCTTAACACACGCATCCCTACGCTAGGACGCTTCTATAGCTCTGAGTGAGGTTCCCTTGGAACTCGTAGAGAAATGGACTGGCCGACTTCGAGAGGTCCATGCGGCCGCGGTTGCGGCTACATATACCGTGTCGAGTGTCATTTCGAAAGCACATTCAAGTCATATGACATTTTTTCGAGACATTTCTAGTCATTATTTATCGCCTGATTAAGGAAACCGCGCGTGTCACCTGAACCAAGTCATGAGAAATGAAAAATTCCGTCGACGACGCACTTGTTTGAAAACGTACATTGATGTACATATCTAAATCTCACTCAAGTACATTATAATTGAGCAATTTTTTAACGTTACGCACTTGAGCAAAATGGTGTG
Source organism: Tromatobia lineatoria (assembly GCA_949699805.1). Lineage (NCBI taxonomy): Eukaryota > Metazoa > Arthropoda > Insecta > Hymenoptera > Ichneumonidae > Tromatobia > Tromatobia lineatoria. The sequence continues at coordinate 22,373,943 of OX453039.1, forward strand.
CATTCCAAGACCGCATTCTACTACGATTGTAACAATTCTGAATGCAATGGAAATTCGATTGACCGTAACATATTAATAACTGAATTTTTAATATAATTATTCGGCACACCGAAACCTGGAAATTCTTCCTTCTCCTAATCTCAATTTTCGCAAATTCGCATTTAAATCGCATTTAAATCATTAGCATTTGTTTGATCAAATTTAGCTTCGTTGTTTATCAATAGGTAATATATATTCATCGAAGAACGCGGTAAACTCGGGTATTAGGAAGGGCTGTTGGTTGTTTACACCGCGGTGTAGGGAAAAGAGAGCTCCGAGATGTGTTGGTCGCCGTGTGGTGTGTTGGTTGGGAGCGTCGCGGTGGTGGTAAGCGAGGCAATGTGGCGGAGGCATACAGACGGCGGTAGTAAGGATAGGAAAGTGCGAGCGAAGGCAGTCAGGCAAGAGCCGAGCGAACGAGCGGTTCGAGCTGCTGGTCGAGAGCCCACAGAGAGCACCGCCCGAGCACAAGAACCGACTCGGTGAGTTTCACATAGTGCTGGCCGCTCGCCTACAAAGTCTCTCTATATGTACGTCGTTGATCCGTTCGTTGGTTATTTTCTTCGTACCCGGTTCCCTCACTCGTCATTAAATACAGTTGCATTCGCGAGAAACGAGTCGACTCAACGAAAGGATGTCGCGCCGCGCACCCTCTATCTTGCTTTCGTTCGGCCGAACTAACGAAAACATATAGAAGTTGGAGAGGGGCCCCCGCGTATGTGTGTGGTCTTTTCTTTTGCAAAGAAGCCATATCCCGCACGCTCGGCAGCCGCCCAATCATTCCGTCGGGGAAGGGAAGATATTCTCCGAAAAATCTCATCCTCCTGATCGTCGCAAAACCGTCCGCCGCATCCTCTCTGTGTGTCTCCGTCTCAACAACACACATTTTTCTCCTTATTTATCTTGAACCTCGATTTTCACACATAACCCCCCGATAATAATCCAAAAATAAACCGATTTACGCTGGGATTTATTTCATCGTGAGAATCTTGATGATGGCCGATGGCCAGGGGTGCGTCTCTCCCTCCTCCTCCTCCTCCCTTTTGGTGAAGCCACCTTTTTCGCCAATCTAAACGCATTCTACATCTCCATCCTTCGATCTTCGGGATACATCATAATCACAATCTTATTCATGGATTCTTATCGATGTTTATTTCACAGATCAAAGTGAAAAGTTTCCGGTATCTCCATCGCCGATCACAAGCCGATTATCGTGTAAGAATGAACCAACCGCGTCTCGACAGTGTCAACGCATCTACATTTAATTTCCGTTTAGTTATGCGCTCCATTTCAACAAAAGCGAAATGGAATTAGCGTATTATGTTGTACCGAACTTAGATTGAAAGTTGTACGAGAAATTTCAGTGATACTCTACACGCGAATGGCTTTAAGAGAGATAAATATTTATTAAACAGACACAAGTTTTAGTGGTGGAAAAGCGCGACAGCGACGGCAAAGTGACTTGAACGCGGGTGCAGACGATGTCGTTCGCCGGTGATACTACTACGAACGAGCGACGTCGTCGTCGTCAGCAGCAGCAGCAGCAGCAGCAGCAGCAGCAACGTGCCGGTTCGACGACTGATCCTCTCGACGAATATACCATCGCGACATTTTTCCAAGCACAAGTGTCGTTTAGATAATTATTTAGATCCGCGATACGTGCGTGCGTCGTTGCGTGTATTGCCATCATCATCATCATCATCATCGTCGCTCACCGGTCGTTAATAATAATTGGATAATAATTGCCGCTTGGTGAATTGAGTTATTAAATGCGGTTTAACCCAACGATAAAAAAAGTGCTTTTTATTGGAAAGTGGCACGTGACGAGTTATCGGAAAGAAGAAAAATTTTTTTTTTCAAAAAACACGATACCGGATATCTCGGGAGTGTTTGTGTGCAGCAGAAGAGAGCCTTTTTTATGTATAAAGAGAGAGAGAGAGAGAGAGAGAGAGTGAGATATTCGTGAAATATTATTAGTGGCGTTTTCGCCAACATTTTTTCACGGTTTTGTGGAAAATCGTGAGTCAAGGATTTAAATAGCAACTACACCATTTCGCGGAGAAGCGATTTTTGCTGCAGACGCGTCGAGAATTTCAGTATGGGCGACTTGAGTGTAAGTAACACGAAATACCCCTTTTTCGCTTACAGCTTTTGTTCACCCGTTGATTTTCGAGAGCTCTGCCAAAAATTCAATTACAGCGATACGCCTTATTAAACTGGCTTTGTTTACATAAAAATTTTAGCGCTTATTGATCAAGCGGAAACGATTATATTGCGGCAAGTGCCTAACAAATATTGTGTATATATAAATATGTAGGTATACGGATATATATTTATACTATACAAGTAGTTGATAGTTAGAATCGATGCACAGAATTGCGCGCGTGGATCTTGAGCGGCGTAGAGGAATGCGCGGAATAACAAGCGATCGTACAGGCATACGAGCTAAGAAGACGCGCTAAATGCACCGCGGGTGTTTGATGGGTATTAGTGGAGATTGGTACGCGAACCGCGAAAGAATCGCGCGAGAATCCCGGTGGCGGACAATGAGCTGAGATTGCATATTGTTGTTTATATTTACGCGGCACGGCATAAATCTTCGTTTAACGTCCATTCATAGAGTCGAGGCGGGTGCCGGTTAAACTACACTATACTAGCTATTTAGAGACGCGTATGTGAATACAGCCATCACGTATCCCCACGCATTCCTGCAAGACGGTATTAACTATCGCTATGTCATATTCTCCTCTCGTGCATAACAAAGGCTCTAAACATTTTACAAACACCTACTTGCCGAAATTTACACAATTTCCCGATGTTATATCTTATTGTTAAAACTTTTGAAAATATTATTTATAATAATTTAGTAAGAAGAAACTATTGATCTATACTAATATTGTGTTATTTTGACGTTAATATTCCGTCGGTTGGATTTCAGATAGTAGAATTAATACCGGATAATTCTGTACTCTATTAAAATGGTGTAAAAAGCGATAGGTACATATAATGGAAGTATCAATTCGGCTTGGAGTAAAGATTAAGTTTGCCGCGGAGGAAGGTAGGATAGTTGAAATAAATATTGTGTACGGAGAGAGAAAGAGGGAAGGAAGGGCTATAGGAGGAGGATAGTGCGGGGATACAAGTGTAAACGCATACTATAACGCGCGGTCTTCGTCACGGATAACGCGCGGTCTTCATTAAACCTAAGCTCTTTGCGTGCTGGCCGACCATTAAGATGCCCCGGACCGCGGCCTACAACTAATTTGTACTGTAAATGAGATCCCGGGAACGGGGAGAACGAGCCCCCCCCCCCCCCCCCCCCCCGTACGACTCTCGCCCCGTCAGCGAAAGCCAGTCAGAGCGACGAGATGCGCGAATCCTTTGGCCCGCGCCTCGCGACCCCTCAACAACCTCAACAACCTCAACAACCTCAACAACGCCAGAGTACACTTACGTACGTTTTCTATTGGCTTTACTAATCCCGCATTTTCGCTACTTCGTGACGCTTAGCCTTTTCATCCCCACCATCGCCAAAAAACTAACCGCGTTATCATGTGTATTTCATGCGGTATCTTTACACCGTGGCGCTCTCGACAATTCACATACTTTTACTCCTTCCAGTTGTTCGGTCATTCTCTACGAGTAATTTTCATTTAAAAAAAATAGAAACCATATTTTTCATTGAAATATTGAAAATGGATTAAAAATTGATTGAAAATAATCCCGCTTACGGAATATTGTTCAAGTATATTTACATAGTGGTGCCAACCAAACGGTAAATTAATGTCCATCGGCATTTGGTTCAATAAATTATATAGTATTGTAGAGAATTCACGGAAATATATGCGTGCCTGATCTGAGTTCCAATTATGAGTTGACTCGCTTTTCATTAGAAAAAACAGGATCATGAGAATAGAGAATTTTGCGAGAACTTTGATGGGCGAGAAGGCATAGGGCTGCTCGCGTAACCGAAGCAGCGAAAGACTGTGCTACTGGGTAAACTTATCAGCCGCAAACATAAGCAGCAATGTTTCATTGAGCTCTGAGCTTCGAACCTTCGACACTTGGCAATCCCGAGAAAATCCACTTTATTCTACAATCCTTGTATCCAACTTTTCGCAACTCTAACGTGCTTCCCAACTCTTGGTATTCTTTCGGGGATCCATCGATTCCCTTGAAATTTCCGATATTTAGAATATTTTTCAAAATATTAAATTGTTTCTTCAACTTTTACGAAATTTCATTAAATTTCCAATTTTATATTTATCTTATATTCACTTTCCCATATTCCATTTATTTATCAATAGCACTGCATGTTTAGCTTAGCCGACATCGCGGTAGAAGAGTTAAATTTTAATATCAATTGTGTTTAAAAAATTTAAACCACATTCATCATTAAAGCGCTTGCCGGAAAAAAAACATTCCTTTTGCCTAATGTATCAATTTTCTCATAATTCCATCCAACCAATGATCGAGGCATGCGATAACGAATAAATGTAACATTTAGCGCAGCAGCCGAATCCACCGAACAGGGTGGCGGCAGCTAGAAAAATACCACGAATCAGTATATATTCATATGACATATGTTATATTTACACATGTGTGCTTCGGCTAGTTGAAATAATGAAAGATGCAAATGGCGCTCCGGCATTGAGACATTATTATTTATCCGAGTCATGACAGCTGTGTTGCTGCTGCATGAAATACTTGAGAGAGTTGAACCCGACCATTATATGCGCTTTTTTTTTCATTTCCCTTCAAACAGCCCGCCATTCCGATTGCTCGAGCGCAAATAAGGAGGTGATAATTTCATTAGAATATCTCGAGACACTTTTACGACGGCGATTCGGTAAAAATTCCCACGACACTGATCAAGCTTTGTTTTCTTTATTATCATTACTTTGCAGTAAATATGGCGTGTATAAAAATTCATAGACAACTGCCGTTAAAAAAACTATCCAAGACCTCGTATTCTTTTTTCTTTTATTTACATCTTAAAAATCTTTTCATTCTTACACATATGAATTCAATTACTTCGATCTAGAAATATATGTAAAAAGCGACTCGTATTTTTTTTTTTTTTTTTTTTTTTTTCCAAGTTATTCAATTGCTCCAAAAAATGCGTCCATCCTTCGAAACGTGTTTTGCAAGTTTTCATTACGTTATTTTTATTTTAGAGATATTTCCCTTAAAAGAAATCGACAAATGCCGTTGAATGTCGAAACGAATTGAGTAATCAGTAGAGCGGAAAGTTAATTGAATGTATGGTCTTATCAGAGATGCCACGTAATGCTCATTACAAATAACCGAACGTTCTCAGAAAAACAGTTCGCACTTGATATCTTGCTTACTTATAGTTGAGGTTTTTGCAATACTCACATAATAAAATTTGTATCTAGCAAGCGCAAGATTCCGTTCTTACGTATGACTAATAATCCTAAACGGTTATATAAAATTTCTGAATAACTAATACACCCTATTGGGCAAATATCGGTAATAATTAAGGAATATGAAATTGTGACAATTGGTAATTGTCTACTTGGCATCGATCGTTGAAAGACATTAGCGCACACACACACACACGTGACTTTGAGGCCCGTGTTTCGCGTCACGTATTCGAATAACCTCGTTGCCATATGGCTGATAAGCAGCACTGATCACGGGGTAGGGATGAATATTGAGTATATAAATGGGAATGGGCAAGTGGAAAAGCATATATAAAATCTTATCGAGCGTCGTGCACCATGGTCGCGGTAAGTAACAAACAAAATCAATTGTCTTGAAAGAAAAGTAGGGCCAACACTTGTATGAGAAAAAAAAAGTTAATTTCTCATAAAGGTTTTAAAGCCCCGTTAGTTGAAAAAAAAGTAAACCGAAAAGAATATTGTAAAATAATTTCACTGCAAAGTTTGATAAAATAGTTGAATAAATTTTCACTGAAAGGTGTAAAGAAAAAAGACTGTTGAGGTTCCAATTGACGTTAAAAAGCTTATATTTTGTTTATAATTGAATGTTGAAAATGAAAATGAAAATTTCTCGACAGATTAAGCTGTTTATGGTATCTGCAGCGGTTTTGGCCTTGTCCCAAAGTATCGACGGTACTAACATCCAATTGAAGCTCGGATTAAAATCCGTTAAAGGAATTCCTCATATAGTGTCTCTCCGTACGTTTATCAATTCAGCGCTCCATCACCTGTTTACATCGAATGAAGCTGAAAGGGCGATCCGCTATAGCAACACCAACGAATTTAAACAAATGATGGCTGTCGTTGAAAATCAACCCCAAGTTTTGAATCTCTTGAATTTTCTCGACATCCACGGTCTCGAGGGCTCCCTAACTGTAAATGCTTTCAATTACATCTTCGGGATTCCGTTGAGCCAGCAAAAAAACGGGCGTGGAAAACGGTCGTACGACTATAGCCCCCCGGTATTCGTTCAACACAAAATACTTATCGCACCTCACTTTTATAAATACCTCCAAGAGTTACGAAACCTCTATAACAAAAAACTGCTAAGGTCCTCGATAAATTATCGCAATCTTCACCATCTCTTCGCTTCCTACGAATTGCGTTACTTAATCGACGCTGCATGGTCCAATCCAATTATTTCCTCGTTCATTCATCGACTCAAAGTTCAAGGAATCGATGTTCAATATGTCACTTCGGTTATCGATCACTTGTGGTTTCACACATAGTCGTGAGAAATAGCGAGACGAATATTGAGAATAAAAGTCCTCAAAGCGATTTTATATTTTCCTGCAATTGACAACAATTCAACTAGACGTATGCGGATGTCGGTATATAGCCCAACTTTACTTATACACAAGTTTCGCTGCTAATTATTCATGTGCCGAATCAACTGCAAACAAATGTGTAACCAAACCGACGCTCTATGCCTATAGTATTTTTGCCATTATGTACCAATTATTACACCTCTAGCCTCAAATCCATCACTCAAATAGCTATATATATATAATTTCAAACGCTTTTTTCTCCCCTCACGATTTCTACCGCGATCGATGGAATGCATACCAATGTAAAAGTGTTGAATAAATTAATTCATCAAAAGCAAATTGCCATTGATCATTGTTATATACAATAAATATACGTAAATTTTTATAATTTTCGTATTTCCCGACGCTTCATAGCCGAGGGCCTTTTTCAGTTTTCCCCAATACATTTGTATTTCTTTCCTTTCACCTAAGCCTATAACAACATGGTTTTCTTGACAACCCAAAAATACTCAATGTCCCTTGAAAATGTTGAAAAAAACAAGGAGAAGATAAAAAGAAATACAAGAAAATGACGTAGAAATGTATGTATCAACATGTCGTCAACATGGATATAATAATACATGAGGCTGATGTTGATCTTTCGTGGCGAATTCTTGAAAAGTCCACACGTATGTATAGACACGTACAACATACATTTTTCTAACCCACGAAATAGAAATGCGCAAGAAAGAGACTCGAAGCAAGAGAAGATCCAAGGGCGAAGGATCTCATCGCTTGCGTTCGTTCGTCAGTGGAAACGAAGCTGCGTATGGCGAGAATGTGTCGAGATGATCGCCTTGCCCGAGCGCCCACTACCTCTTGGAATATTCAAACGGCGACGTCGCTTTAAATATCCGACATCGGGATAATCGTTTCCCCCCCAATCGCCTCCCTCTTTTATTTTTTTTCTCCATCTTTTTCCGCGTGCTTCTCTATACCGTGTTTCTTCAAAAATACATCTCACTTGTACACATGAAATTACTTTCCAACCAAGTACCTAAATGCTTTCTATTTATTCATATCAATCATCATTATACATTTATTTTATCGATAAAACTCTCATATAGAAACGAAAAACTGAAAAGCAAAAGGTTTTTGTTCGTAGATGATATTTGATTTTTCTCTTTTTATTTCAAAGCACGTGCACCGTTATTTTTTATTTTTTCATTTTTCATTGTGGAAGCGAAATGGCTCTTGCGTCAATGGAGAGATTATATCGTATATACCATCTTCATTTCTCTTTTAGAGTGTACAAGAATATTTTTCACGTATACCTATGTTTTATATTGAAACTCTGATAATGCAATACCGGAAGAAAGATTGAAAATATAGAAGCCAATAAATGGGGTAGGTATGAATAATAACGCCGTAAGTGTCGTTCCAAGGTAGTGGAAGAGCGCCAGGTTTAATTGACCGTCACGTCGCAAGGACACGAAATTATTATCTCTATCGAGGTTGCTGCAATTAAGACACGTGGAGTTGTGGTTCTAGCGCGAGTTTTGGCTTTCCAGGGGCTCTCTACCCGTGTTTTCATTGTCTTCATCGTCGATACATATAAGACATTTATGATAAATTCAACGAGAACGAGACCAAATGGACCATCGAGCTATAGCCGCCGCATCCGCGAACATCGATAAAAACTCTCGAGAGCTTCCAAGAGACGAAAAGATGGAGAGAAAACTTGGTAACTTGTCACGACATATCAACATTCATAATAATATTTCCCAGTGTTTTTCAATCAAAGAGATTGTAAAATGTACTTGATAAAATACTTAGTACTTGGTATGATATTCTTGGAATATTGATGAAACCGGTTTTCTAGCTCTGCCGTTGTGAGGAGTCGATGTAAAGCGCCGCACACGCGCCCCGAGCAAGTGGTAACGCGCTGCGGTGCGACTGCTGCTGGTTAGGCTTCTCTCCTTCACATCGGCGGACCCTCCGTTCAAAATCGAACACCTCCAAATAGCTATATAGCTGCCAAATTTCATCTTTATCGTTGAAGCCGTTATCGAGATGGAGCTTTTTGAATTTTGCGAGAGTGCCCCCCCCACACACACACACACACACACATATTTTCAGTGTCCTGACATGGGAAAAAAAAAACTTTTCAGAAAAGAAAGCTCCCGCTATGAGGAAGAAAAAGCTTACTATTCGTAAGCTATGTGTTCGAGCCTTGTACCGGACTTTGTAAAATCACATTTTTCATTTTCGACTGACAATATTTTTTCAATAACTCGCCAACGTTATTGTGGAAAAAGAGGAGAAAATGTGCGATTGCAACGAGTGTGAGGTTTGCAATCACTCGAGTCCCAAACGAAAATTCGACCCACTTGCGAACTTTTTGTAACAAGTGCATGAATGAATAGTGGTGCCGTTTGAATGGTATTTAATCGTGTGGATTACAAACTTTCGTAAGGTGAAACACCCCGTAAGACGAAAGTCAAGGAATCGCGAACTTGGCTTACGCCACTCTATATTAATCAATCCTATACCATCAATTTTTGTAAATAAATGTTTATCAATAAACGTTGGATGATTTCTTATAATTTTGTTGTTGTTGTTAATGTCTCGACGATATAGAAAAAAGAAAAATTAAATATCAAATTATTACGGGAACAAGAAATACGTAGAGCAAGTATGAAAAGAATGAGAAATTTGACATTTTGTTATCGGAATTTCAATATGTAAAAATTGATTTGGTACTTTGAACCGGAGGATCAAAGTGGACTTTGATATCGGATTAAGAAAAATGTCTCGTCCAGGTGACACAAGGAGACTACGAAATTTCATAGTCGTGCAATCGACGCCCTCGTGGAAAATCAAGTTTCCGTATAACAATTTTGCCACGGTTTAATAGTGTAAGAATATACCGAGAATATGCCTCAGAGATGTAAAAGTGGAAAGTGTCGTGTCTACATATCGAATCGACATAGAAAGATGAAAGGGCAGATGAAATAGAGCCCCTCGAAAGGTAGAAAAGAATTATATCGTTGTTTTTTTTCTCCTCCTCTCACCTCTGCATTTCTTTTTCTCCTGCTTTCTACCCCGAGGCGTTCGCGGCTCGTTTACCCACTATTTTGTCGCTTTCAGAGCCCGGGAACAAGCGGCGGCGGCGGCGGCGGCGCCTTTCATCCGGTCTCTAAATCGCCACCGGTTATATAGAATCGTCCTGAGAAGACACTTTACCCTCCCACGTATCAGCACCCTGATAGAACGAGGCGGAAACATCTTCATCTCCCACGGATTCTCTACTATTTCACTTCTTTAACCAATTCTCCTCTTATTGCTATCAATTTATACTTTTGACCGAATATTCCGATTATCGTTTGGTACAAAATTACCACCGGCACTGTCGGTCTGTCGTTGGAAACATTATTTTTCTAATGAATTCTCATATGGTATAGCAAAATAAAAAGAGTCACATATTTTCTTCTCCACCCATATTTATATTGAGTTTATTTGCATTTAGACCGAGTCGAAATTTCTGCACAGAGGGCCTGATAAGTCGACGAGATCTTGTATCGTTGAAAGTGCAGTGCATTTCGTGGAGCTCTAACAGAAGAGAGGTATACTTTCACCGTCTATCAGGAATGGTGTAGGTTAGCTAGAGGTGTGGAAAGGCATTGAACCGTAATGAGGAGAAAATTAGCAGCAGCAAGCGAGATTCGCTTACGACGCTCGATTTCTTCGTGTAACGCGCTGTGCTGCGTAAGCCATACCAACTTCCTTATATATTCTCATACTTCCAACACTTGAGAAATAGGATGAAATACGCGGTATCATATCCGCAACTGGCGGTATATTGTTGGCAAAGACGAGATTTCCGGCTTCACGTCCAAGCCCGCACCTCGAAAGACTTGACAATCTATGGTATACGAAATTTATTATTATTATCATTATTATTGCCGTGGTTTGGAAAACTATCGAGTAGTATAACTTATAAATTAGTCAAATATTAAAATGAAAATTTGGAAAATTTGTATCAAAATATATAAAGTTTTCGATATAAAAAGTAAGACAAATATGAAAAATAGCAGTTTTCTTTGGTATTTGGCGATGGTGGAACTATCTGGCGGACTAGATACTTGACGGTCATATTCCGCGGAAACTTTGAAGAAGGCAAAAAGTAACGATAGATGCGGGTAACTAACTCGTTGTCGTAAGCATCGTTTATTAGCTCGCAGTGGGGAATTAAATTCTAGTTTGGGGAATCCGTTGCGGCTGAGGTTGGGGCGGGCAGATAGTCGCGACTGTGTTCGGCCTTCGCATCGAGCCACTGCAGGATAATGGCTGCCATAAAACGCCCGTAAAACGTCCTCTCGTTCGGCCTCCGCCGCCTTCTTATAAACACTACGGGCCGTAAACACTCGAAATTATCGAGCCTCGGGTTGTGCTCGATAGGTGCCAGCCCCCCGCACGCACTCGGCTGCTTTTCTTCTTCATCTCCTGCTTTTTATACATACACGAGACATTAACGAGAAAGCAAACACTCGATCGTATTCTGCAATTAAATTTTCGTATATTCTTAAAAAATGTACGCGTACCGATAATTGTATAGAAAAATAAATCTCATTCATGCTCCCATATGATTAATTATTATCTATATTATTGCCGATTATCAATTGCTCAATGTCGTTTTTATTTTTCAATCACCTTGTATCTTCTAACCACTGGTTTTCGACCATTTTTTCGATCTTCCTCGCTCTTGCGGAATATAGAATATAGCACTCTGCGCCAGGTTAACAAAGATATCTCCATTATATATCCAAGTCGTATATAATCCACGCCGTGATTTTACCTTTGAATAAAAGTCACTTAATTTAAAAAGTGATTTTAACGACCATCATAAATTTCCGTCTTGACGAACGTACGTAGCTCCCGCGCATGCCTTCGCAAATTATTTCAATCGCGAATCGCGGGTTATTCACATATCGCAGTTGACCCGATTGCGAGTCGACATTTGTGCTTTTCTCACCTGGATCTTAAAAATTTACTCTATTTATGTTTGATTTATACTTTTATACTTGGTCGTGAGCCATATGAAAAAAAATCAATGCTCATTTAGGCCCCTTTATTGAGCCTATAAATTTATGTATAATTGAATAACAATAAAAAATTATGAAAAAATTCTTCTTCTAATCGTGGATTATTTAGGACAAACGTTGTAACGTTTCGAGGAGATCGAGAGACTTGGCCACGTGTATCTTTCACGGAAACCGTATAGCCTCCTTCGAATTTCCCAATTTGCATGCAAATCAGCCAATTTATTTCTCGAACGGTCCCGAAACGATTAGGTTAATGCGTCGCGCGCTTGGGCCCTATAGCCGTGTCTTCGTAAGCCTCTCATTCCGGTCTATAACCGCGATCGTTCGAGAATCATCGCCCGGGCTCCTATCGTCGTATATCAATAGATATAGCGTTCCCACAGTTGAGGAACATTATTTGCGGCCATTAGTCGGAGTAGATTCAAGTTGGTGCGCCAACTGCTTGGCGGAAGGCTCAATTTTCTCACATTCCGTACTTATTATCATACAGTGGAAACTCCATGATGAAATAATATACAACAGTCGTCTCTTTCCCTGTGCAGTCCTTTGTGCAAATAGATGTATACGCTATGGCATCACGATGAGAGAGATGAGTAAAAATACCCCAATAACGCCTACGAAGGAAAATAAATTTAACTATTAACATCTATACGATAATATTATTGATAATAAAGTATATTTATGTTGAAGGGAGATGGGAAAAGTGTTGAACAACGACGAGGGAGTGTTGATGTCATGTAGAAGAGTATTGTTTTCAAGTATATATGAATATAAATTAAAGAGCCAACATGGTTGATTTGCCGCACAATCACCGGCAGTGGTGGTGGTTGTATATATGTATAATGGTCTTGAGTTTATTAACGGAAGGCTCGATTGTAAATCGTGGAGGCGAGCGCTCGTTAAAAATCGATAAGCCACCGCGCGACGGCGGCGGCGGCGGCGAGAGCCCAATGAACACGTATATATACGTGGCCGTCTCGATCTGAGATCAGGACGATCATCGCTACCGCACCGCGTTCACGTTGGCTTGCTTCTCTTCAGCGACTCCTTATTTCGCTATACTATAACCAAGTGGTGCGGGCCCATAAGCGACTAACACTTGCACACTTGTTTCTCAAAGGATTCTTTGGTGCACGCGATTGACCCGCTTATTTTCACTCTCAACTGCTATTTCCAAATAATCCTTTGGATTCGTTAAATCGGTATATCATTTGTTTATTTTGATGGAATTAATTTACTTATTGTTATCGATTAAGGTTATTTTTCAGCTAATATATGTAATTTTTTTCGAACTTGAGATAAGATGGACCGAAGAATTGAGCTATCGCTTTTTCAGTGCATCAAAATTGAGGAGAATTTTTGTCGGTCATAGCAATTTTGTCGGTCGTGATTGAGTCGCTGGGAGGCGGTAGCGTCAGCGGTGCCACCTATATTGTTCGACGTCGCGGTGGTCGTGGGTCCCTTCGCATATTTCTCTCGCTTATCGTTTCTTTTTCGCGCTCCAGTTTGAGGAGTCTTTGCCGGCATCCCGAGACTTTTCGTCGTAGACCTCCACTTACTCGGAAGGTGCTTTTTGCTTTTTTCCTCGAGATTGGAACGTCGAGTATCGCGCGCGGTTGTCCTCCCTTTCTTTTTTTTCACTGCCAGAAACGTCGACGATCTCTCTCTCTTTCTCTTGACAAACACAGGCAAGCGCGCGGAATGGACTTTTTCGGCAATGCCTTTTAATTCGTCGCGCCATCCGGGCGACTTTCAGCGAGGGCTCCGCAACTACACTCTAGAAATCCACGCATTCAACATAAAGTAGGAAATTCGCGTTCCCAATAGAATAATTACAAGCTTAGCTATCTGCCTTGATTATTTTATATACTATTTTATTATATATTTACTACATTTTATTAAAAATTATCTTTTATATGAGCTTATTAATTTTCCATAAAACAATTTTCTCAACGGTTTCGCTATGAGGAAGCGAAAAATATTTTTAAAAAACTCCACGTGTGAATCTTGTTCTTCGCTATCGTTTTTAAATCGTACATTCAGCCACTGAAAACCTCGTTTCAATATAATTTTTCAAAAAGTGACTTTCGGTAGCTTCTGATTAACAGATCCGACTTCCGGTCAGCCAGAATTCATCTAAAAATTTTGATTTTCGATATTTACAGAGATTTCTCTATGAGACAATTAAAAAATTTACGCCTCCCAACGGAAATTGTTTCGTCAATATCGTGAGTCAATGAGAAAAAAGTTTGCAACATTCGGCAGCGTTTTTTTTTCTTCTCTTTATATCAAAGCTTGTGGTGGCATGGACGATGGCCGTTGATTAATCGCATGACTGTTGATGATGATAAAAAATTGACGCTGTTTTTTGTTTTTCTTCGGATTAACCGCGTATGATGACAAAATGCCGGACAAGTCATATTTTATATTTAGTTTAGCGGAATTAGCGTGAACCCGCAGAAACTAAGATACGTACAATGTTTTAAAATCATTTAAAGTGTTAACATTAATAGAATGTTTGGAAAAAATTTTTTTTTATCGAGGCAAATTGCGGGACACCCCGATATTTCTGAAAAAATGCGTTTCTACAACGCGTAAACAGAGCGATTTAATCACGCCTAGGTAAAACAAAAGTTTAAAAAATCATCGATTTCCTAATTTGGGCAAGTGCGCGTGTGCTTTGCACGAGACTTGTTGTTGTTGTTTTTTCTTCTACGACAATCAAAGTCGATTATCGGAATGGACTTATTCAGCGAAGAGCAGTAAAAATACATAGTTGGAGGAAAATACATTTTTCCGCACGTATCATCGAGTAGTATACGGAGAAGAATATATCGGGTTGGAGTAGTAGAAGGTGAAAGAGGTAAAAGAGGGTAGATGTGGTTGGAAGGAGGATTGGAGGTCGTCTGGGCAGGTAGGCGGGTAGGCGGGTAGGCGGGAAGGCGGGGAAGGCGGGGAAGGAGCTCGGCGGTTCTCGAGTGCTGTTGAGCGCGACCCAAGATCGAATGTGCGATCGAGTGTGTAAGTGCGAGCGGGCCACCAGCAGAGCCGAGACCACCGCCGGTGCCACGCCGAGCCCCGACCGGATTTCTTCGCTCTTCTCATCCTTTTCTTGGCTCTCCCTCCCTTCTTCCCTCCGACGACTATACGGCGACGCGAACGAGATAAAAAGACTATCGGAAGGTGGCTACTCACCAGAGATATAATGCGGAGCTCCTCTTGCCCGTGAGAGCACATCCACCACCGCGACGAGGACGTAGACTATAGTTGTGCCGCGCACCGACCGGCCCGACGATCAACCAATGCGTGGGCTCCTCCGCGTAATCATCCCGAACATGTTGCACCCGCGCGCTCAACGATCACTAACAATCGTACTCGACGATCGACCCTCTTGAATTTCTCCACTGTGTACAGCATTTCAAGTGTTTTAATCGTCATTCATTTGCCCTAAAGAGAATTACAAAAAAATATATATGCTTTCTTTAAACAAGCACTTTCCCTACTATACTAAATGCGCAATCAAATTTTGGGAAACAAGTTTATCAATATATATACATATGTACATATATAATCAAGTATATGGGTCAACAACGATAAACAGTCTCGATCGAACGTAGTCCTGGCAGAATTGAAGGACAGAGAAATACGAGATCCACAGTGACGGTGTTGAGATCGAAACCGACTGATCGAGGTCATACGAGGGATCTTTGGAAATAAATTCGGTGCGTTGAGACGACACATGAATATATCGAGAGAGAGAGAGAGAGAGATGCGGAAGGATTGTCGATAAACTATCAAATGCTTTCTTTGTGCTTCAATAGAAAACAAAAAGTGAATAAAAAGACTCTTCTCAATTGTCATAATTATTAAGTTAGCATTGAAAGAGGAGAGGAGCGCGCGCGGTCGATGGGTCGATCGAAGAAGCAGAGAGGTGACTTCGAGAATCGATCTTGCAGCACTCGTTCGTTTCTTGACACTTGCAGCGCTGTCTGCTCTCGTGTTTGTTCGCCTGTAATTAAAGCCCTCGAGCGCCACGGGCGCGCGACCTCCATTGCTCTCTTCTTCCTGATACGCCTACCGATCTTAGCACCTTAGCACGTTCTGTCTTTCTCGCCTTCCCTCGTTCCACTATCGCGTTCGTTCCTCCTCGTATTTATTCTCTCGCGCTTACCTTTCGAAAGTCATATCTTGTGAGAAGGGATGCGCCACGATATCTCTCTGCGCCCCGCTATGTACCTATCGTCTTCGTTCGGAGTTGGCGTCTTCCCGTCTCATTCATAATCGAGTCGCCGACGACGAGACCGGGTCACTCACGAAATTAGTTATACCTCTTTCCGCCCCATCACGCGATACTTAATTCCAATAGCCAATTATTCATACAACGTTTATCGTTTTCATCGTCTCATCGCGTGTACACAACATTTTTCTAATGGATTTTGCAATATATATCTCTTGAATGGAGAATAAATTCATCAAATTGATGTCGATAGGTGGAGATTAATACGGGTTTAACCTTAGCTCTTCGAGTTCTACCTATTTTTATGACAGCGTTAACCCGAGTATAAATTTTCAATATAATTTCACGATTTTTAACCATGTCGCTACAGGACGAAAAATAGATGAAAACGGTCCTCCGCCGGTCCGAGAAAACCCGACACGGGTCCCTCGGCTTCTCTGCCATTGTCGTGCGCGCCCTCCGCGAGTTAACGTTGAGCTCGCAATTCGATGGGGTTCGCTGACCTCCTTGACGTTTCCGCATCGCAGGCAAAATTTTTTTTTCTCGATGTCCACGACGACAACTCACGAGCAACAATGAGCGAGGAAGGGAGGGTTCGACCCTTGATCATTGGCGCACCAAATAACTTTGAAACATCTGTAGTACAAGGAATCGAGCAAACAAAATTAATGATTTTTTTTCTACTATCAGAATAATAGTTTGGAAAAAATATATGGGATAGAAGTAACTAAAATAAATAGCATCTTGAAAGCAAACGTCCTATTTAATGAACCTATTGTAAGCTGAATCAATGTCAAATGCTTAAACAAAAGACTACAATTTACTTGAGTCTTTAGTGGGAAGGTTTGTGTATGTGTGTGTGATAGGAAAAGAACATGGTATGGTTCGTAAATGAAAGGAACCCAAGTCAAATGGAGTGGCTGAAATGAAATTCATGTTCTTCTACACACCACACGCAGTTGGGTAACTGACAAAAATGCAAACTCATCATCATCGACATCTTCCAAAACGTCATGGCTGCTTTAACGTTTTAATATTATAATGCGTTTCGTCGTGAGTGGGACAAGCCGGAACAATGGATACCTCTGTTACGTAGATTCCATTTTATTATTCTCTTTCTCTCCCTCTCTCCTTCATTCGGTCTTGTTTCTTCGCCAACACCTGGAGTCGGTCACGCGTGCGATATACCACCAACCCACAGCACATATATATCCACACAGCATATATATATATATATGAAGATTGAAGTACGTTATAATTCTCAGCGTCTGTTGTATATATAGGATACCATGTATCGTGGATGTCGATCAAAACTGTTGTACTTGGTTCACGACCCTCGAGCTACTCGTCAAAAGTTTGACAGGCTGTGTTAGCGGCGGCCCCGTGGCCCGTTGAATGTTTCAATCGCTCGCTGTCCCCGTGTGCCAACTGTATATCCAGTACGCGTATATAGAACCGACACAATGCTTCGTTTAATCTTGGTCACCCGTGCTACCGTCATGTGCCTCACGCCTTTATTTATACCAATTGTGTATGCGTCCGTATCTCAGCCATATTATTTGTATCTAACATGTGCCAGCCAGACACGAGACTTAACATCTTTCGCATCGGAAATCAATACAAAGAGTTTATGGTTATTTCTATAAATAAAATCTCAAATTTTTCTCCGTAACAACGGATTATATGTACAAGCGACAATTCAACTACCACTGTTACTCGTGCGAACATTCGCCGTTAATGTCCGCCATATTTCATTAAAAAATGTAGACTCGCTGAAGGTCAAAAAAGGAAACACGGTATCTTAACGCAGGCGAGAAAAAAAACAAGACACAAGACGACTTGATAATTCATGTTTTTTTTCAGTGATGTTGACATTACTGAAAGAAATCCTGAAAATCGAGTGACATTGGCCGTCGTTTGGGGTTCGTCTCCAAATATCTGAAAATAAAAATGGACTATAGATAAAATGCACGGTATGGACTTGCGTTGCATTGCTGTCGGTAAACCGAAGATCGTGAGCTTAAATTAAATCTCACAATAGCATCGCGCTGGAGACCCCCTGACCTTCGATATTCTCAAGTACATATTTGGCATCAAGTATACTGGTAGTAACCGGCAATTGCCGGACTCGTAGTGAAACCTGTCGTAGGCGGGGATCGATGCTAGGTATCAGCCGCAGCCGCCGCAGCCGCCGCAGCAGCAGCAGCAGCAGGTCTCTTTTCCACTCGACACCGACGGTAAAAGCAACAGCCTTTCGAGGCACGATGAAGACGTCGAGAGGTTCGTGGCAGCTCAAGGTCTCCCACTTCTCCCCACTCTTACCAACAGACGCTTTCTACCCCTTCCTTCTCTCTCTTACACTTGTTCTTTCTGCTCTCCACCAAGATCCTCTATCGTCTCTTCCTCTACCTTTGGCAAGCCCGTGAGCTGCGCCCGAGTTGGTTGTGTAAGAAGAAGAAGAAGAAGAAAAAGTAGAATAGGAGGAAGAGGGAAAGGATGACGAGACTGAGATAGCAAACGAGTAAAAGAAAGATCAAGGGATGTGGAATAAGAGGAAAGAGAATGAAAGAGAGACGGAAGGAAGAAGGAGGCAACGGTCTGAAATAATAGGTTGCGCCTGTGCGCTCATTAACCTTTATACCCTGGCAGCTCTCTCGCGAGTACGAGCAATCTTCGTTTCCCTCGCTGCATCTCCTTTCCTCTCTTTAACGTCCGAGTCCTTTCACACCGCGCTCGCGCTATCGCACTCGCACTGCTTGAGCGCGGCTTTCCCGACGATAGCTCACGTTGTACGTGTGCAATCCGTTGCTGTATGCTCTATGTTATATGGCGTTCATCTGCGGTCAACGATACACACTCTACGTACAACAGGTAATCCGTGTTTGCCCTAGCATTGAGTGTCGACGCGAGAGCCGCGGTCCTACCAAGTGAACGCCGCTCGCTCTTCCATCTCGAATGCGCATTTTCCTTCTCTCTCTCTCTCTCACTCGAAACATATTAATCCGTAATCCTCAAACTCATTTCTATCTCACGTATTTTTCGTTGTTCAGTGCCCTCTTCGATCTTCACTCACACGCTACAACTCGACTAATCCGCGACTATAAACCACACATATAACCCTTTTCCTAGTTTTCTATCCTCCCACTTGGTCTTGGAGAGATAGTTTTACGATAACTATCTCTCATATAATCCTACCGAGGACGGCTGCTCCTGCGCTTCCCTAACACCGTTGATTCTCGAAAAACCAAGCTTCGCTTGTCTATCATTTTTCAAACGGATAACGATGGAATTACTTTTTTATACCTCCATGTCCAAACGTAACTGGACTATTTTTACAACTTTGCAATCTTAGTTGCATGTACGGTCGACATTCCAGGGCTTAAAATTTTCACTTGACTTTGTATACCTATAGAAACTTGTCGGGTATCAAGTTGAAAAACAAAACGTTTCTGGTTCGATCGCTGACTCTGTTTTCCACTGGCATTTTATGAAAACATCATTGTCGTCATGTATACCGTCAGTCATTATTTTACTAGTGAAACACGACGGGGGGTTATGTTTTCTACTAATTTATCGACGAAACGATGAAAAATGAAGGTTCAGCAGAGGTTTCTCTTCTATAAAATCATTGCATTTTTGCTATTTCCGTTGCAAAAGATTTTGCAAAAAAAGTGCCTTGTGTGTAAATTTGAAAACTCAAGACTCGGTTTCAACGCCACCTCGTATTTCAGTATTCCACCGATAAGTAAGTAGAAAGACGCTGTTTACTTTTAAAGAGCTCAGTTTTATTTTGAATCGGACATGAGCGGGACCCATCGGACAAAAAAGTTTTTTTGTCATTGCAAGGGTCACTCTCCACTCCACCGAAGATTTAAAGATTAAAAATTTGAGAATCAAGCCGTAGGTTTTTTCATGAGTGAACGAACCAATTATGGGTCATCTGGCTGCTCGGAAAAGAAATTCAAGAAATTCATTTACACTCTGTTCATGATCCATAGAACACTGCTCCAAGGATTGAAAAAAATTTAATCAACAACAGGCTCGGAAAAATGTATTTTTAAGTTTGCGAATGATTTTTGCCAAGTTTGTATGTCTTTGAATTATTTCCTCTTTAATTGATCACCGTTCGTTTTTTTTAATTGCCCCATTTTGTTTTCTATATAAATTGATTCATGTAAGGGTGCTCGATAAGTATATCATATATATCATATATATCATATATATATATACATATATTAGAGAATATATATGAGAACATTGATTGGTACATTAAAAGGCGTTTTTTCGTGATTTTATTTCTTCATTAACGAGACGCGGTTGAGTCTCGTCTTCCTTGAATTGTCATGTGAGGGTATATCGCGAGAGGCGTCGTCGGTAGCCCGATCTGTTGACCCGATCGGCGGTGAATACGCTTGGTATTGCATATGTTAATAGTGCTCGTCGAGTACAGAGCTGGTAAGAGCGTCGTTGGCTGTCGGCGAGGGGACAAGACAAAGGGACGAGCGAAATAACTTTGGTGTCGCGTATATTTCGTCGTCGGTGTTACGAAATAAAGAACGAGAGAAAGTGCTAGTGTGAGAGAATGAAAGTAAGAAGGGAGAAGAGAATTTTGAAAAGTCTAGTGGATTTGATAAAAGGAACGAGTGAGAATCAAAGACTCGTAGAAAAAAAATCCCATATAATTTGCTTTTTCCCTTTGTTCGCAAAGCACGAGTGAACGAGTTTTATCGAATGGAAATTTATTGATATCATCGGCTGACCTCTGCGTTTCCGTGTCCCTTATATCGTTCCCCTGTCGTAATCCTACCTCGGGTCTCATCGCACAACGGCTTTTCATCGATCAACCAACCTCCTCTCCGCTCGATCCAAATCTAGGAAGATGTTTGCACGGACGGCAATAATGACTTTCAAAGGTATTTAACGAAACGTAGATGCCAGAGGAACGCGCGCGAAATAAATGTTTACGAATGTTGCACGAGAGACCGTACGATAATGTCGCGGAAATGCAGCTCCGCGCGTATTTCATCTTCCTCGCGGAGGTTTCATGAGGCACATGTGTCTCGAGCAACCATATAGCCGTAGCCACGACGCGCTTTTCGGCCAATGCGAATAACCTTCAAGTACATACATACTCTCTCTCTCTCTCTCGGTTTCTCTCGGTTTCTCTCGCGAAGAGTGGACGCCTCGCCGGGTGCATCGCTACGGACGACGAAAAGAGATGCTTCGTTGTTCGAACGGTGTGACAGCGTGTAATCTCCGAGTGGAGAGGGCGAAATAACAGGTTCTTTTTACTCTGACCGCGGCGGCCATTCGCGCGATTTTACCTTTCTTCCCCAAAGGAGTGAGCCAGGGGAAACGAAAATTCGACAGAGAGATATTTCCACGATGGGTTGACCCCCTTGCACCGCTACGGGATGGAATCTTAGTATTACGCAAAGTCTTGTCTCCTTTTCCACGATTTTCAGCAATGTTTCAGTGATTTTTTCTCAAATCTCTGGAACCAACAACTCAACGCACTTGAAACACGCGGGGAATCTACTCATCTACGGCATTAAATAATGTACGTCTATTATTATTGATTATATTGACCGACACCGCTTGGTTATCGCTTGCCTCTATAATATATCGCTGAGAGATGCCAGAAGGATAGTTTATATAAGTTAAAGGAGAGTGGCGCTCATGATTCACGATTCTTTACGAGTCAGACTGATATATCAAGTAGCGCGTCGATGGCCAACGAGACGAGCCTCGCTGCAATACGAAAAGCAAGCGTCGTTGAGAAGGACCGTTGCGGTAAGGCGCGACACCTCGGGACGAACCTCGACGTTTACTTTATTTTCATCGGAAGCAATCAAGAGAGTCAAAACAGCTCGTAAAACGAACCGTAACCATCGACATCCTATAATCTCGGTAGCGTGTTGCCAAGGACAAGACAGATCTCGCTCGGATTAACAACAACAAAGCCCAAATATATACATTGGATTTCTTACCAACTTATACGTCTTCTTCACCATAACAATTTTTCATTCTTAGTACATACCTATTTTACGAATAGACAGAAAATCGCGGACAATTCTCAGGAAAGGTCTGACATGGAGCAAGTTTCACAGCCAAGTGACGAGTCAAATAAGTTTTTGCTTTGACAACAACCGTCAGTTTGTTTGCGTCAATTCAAACGTTCAACTACGAAGATGTCAAAGGTCTTCAATAACGAAGCAGTTAAAATCACCGAGGTACTCGTGCAGACAGAGAACCAGACAGAGTCTAAATTCTAAAGAATGTTTTTTTGTTGCTTTATTCTTTATACCCGTGTTCTCGCGTCAACGACTTGTCATCGAGAGTCTACACCGGCATAAGCGTTCAATTTAAGCTTCTATTGTTGGTAAGTGACACGATACCTTGTCACGATTATTCCGTCCGTCGTAGTTTTCTATGGGCTCATTAGAGCCTCGTGGGCTTCTTCAACCTGTCGGGGTGGTCTCGGAGACCACCTACTCGTATTCTGTGTCAAGTGATGGATCGAGAATAATACAAACAGCTAATTGAACGAGCGCTTCAATCTACTACGACTAAAATTGCGTTGTTATTCGGCTTTGTCTATCGCTATGTATATTATCCAAGTGAATATGATAATACGAAAATATAAAAACATGGAAAGAATTGAAAATATAGAAACATGGAAAGAAAGATTTTTCTTCGATATATCAGTGTGAAACTTGTTGAGGTCGAAGTAGAAGAGTCGCGGTGTGAGAGTAAAATAGAGAAAAAAAGGTAAAAAGGTAAAAAGCCCTCTGTAAAGGTCTCTGTGGTGAGAAGCGTGGTAATGAGGCGCTTCGAGACGGAAACGACGCACACGATAGTTATATTTTCTTCTGGGTCGCCGGCCGGGATTCGGTGTAAAGGCGCAGACTGGTGTATAATCTTTGGAGGAAGAAGACGTGAGGCGAGGGAACGACTCGTGGACGGATCCCACCGGTCATCCAGGATGAGCGAGAGAAAAAGAGAATAATGGACCAAGAGAGAAAAGTGGAGAGTCTCGCGGTCGGTCGATAGGGGAACAGCCCCGTGCATCGTGTTGGAGAAGGTAGATCGCGGATTGAGTCATTATGCTTGCTTCGCGTTGAGACCACAGGCCTTGATGCGGGGAACGCGCGCGATTCTCCTTGGATTCTGCCATCGGGCGAGCAAGCAACCCAAGAACCCCTCCCCAACTCATCCCCGGGCTAAGCGAGCCACTCGTCGTCGTCCTCGTCGTCGTCGTCGTCGTCGCCGTCAGCTCGCATCGCTCTCGTGAAAGGAAACCGACGCGAACCGACAGTCCGATGATTCAACGCGTATACGGACTAAGTACTCTCGATATCCCTTTCATCTTCCCTCTCCTCCACTACGATTACAAACTTGATTTTCTCAGAGTTTCTTCATCCTTTCTTTCTCTTATTCCGATGATTTTTTCTTTCACTCTGTTTGCTTCTCGCGAGTGTTTCCGATGGCAAGCGATCTTCTGTTGTAATTGCTTGCAATCGTTTATCGCTAACGGTCGTAGCTTGCGACTCCGGCATATTGCTACCTCGAGGCTCAATTCTCGAAACTTTAATGACAAGTATATTCTATATTCGTCCGAAGCATTTCATTTATATTTAAGACAGTGAGTTGTCCCAAAACAACTTTATGGCCTTGAATTTATTTCCACAAATAATATATAACGATAGCACAGTGAAAAAAGAGAGAGAAGCACCCTAATAGTATGTATATTTGAAAAATTATGTTAAAAAGCAACAACGAGGCTAGAATTATCGAAAAGTCTATATTTTCGAGGCACAGACTCGACAAGGAAACGACGGGAGGAAATGACATGTACAGACGAGATTCGCGGAAGGGCGACCCACTCATCGGCGCTCTTTTATTTCCTAATACGGGTATCGAAACCTTTCCCGGATATCTCTGAGAAAATCCATCGACTTATCACGAGATTAACATAAAGGAGCGAGTTACGTCGAAAAATCAAGAAAAATTAATTTACATCAACCAAAATCAAAACGAGAAAGCAAAAACAAAAAGATGTTCATATCCCAAAGCAACTGATAGACATCTCGTTTATCTCGACGGCAGCTATCGAGTCAATTTTGAATATTTATCATACATTCTCCTTGTATAATTTCCGCAAGACATATAGACGATTATTCGAGCTGTCCATCTGAAATCTCAGACACGAAGGTTCAACAATAAAGAAGATGATATTGGAAGTTGGTTATTTAGAATGAGGATGATGTGTCGTGAGACACACGAGACACGGCGGACCCGCATCGTTGCGTTAGTTTGAGTGCAAAACAAAACAAATATGACGAATGAAATCGTAAGGAATAGACGGCGGGGCCAAAGATGTGGGTTGCAGCAGCTTCGGAGAGTTTAACAGCGGCAAAGAAGGGGAGCGAGGCTGCGGCGGCGGCGGCGGCGGTGCGAGTTCGGCCAATCTTTTCTTCGAGCGCGGTTAGACGGGGGCGACGATCGATTATCCTGCCTTTCCTTGCGACCAATCCTTCAGACTATTCACTACCTGCTCCGTTTCCTTTCTTCGTAAGCCTGTATGTGTATATACATACACGAAGATCCTCCGCCCTAACGAGAGCGTTAACTCACCCATACCTGAATGCTTTCCAAAATATATTCCCCAATAACGTTGTTTCGGAGACAAATATGACGTACGAAGAGTCGTTGGACATCACTTGTTTCACGTTTTGGAAGGCTAATTAGCAAGTTTCCCCGTTATGTTTTGTACGAGATGCTGATCAGTGATATTCCGTGTTGAATGAAAATGTTGCTTTTCGGAACAACATGGACTTATTAATTGTTGGGTTCAGAGTGTGAGTAGTTGACAGCATGTGATATATTGGAAAATGGCAAGAGAATTGAAATAATGTGAAGAAAAAAGAGGCGGGATAAAGCAGCGAGTGGATAATATAGAGGGTCTTTCGGTGGCGCCAAAATATTAAACTCCTTCTTGACTCACTTAATCTTGCGTGGCGCGCGTTCGCTCTCTCTATCCTTCGCGGTCGCGGCAATCCTCATCCCAAAAGCGATCTCCATAATTCCTACCGTTGTTAATATCATCAGAGGCTAACCGACGGAAGGGGGTCATCGAGGGGGCCATCTTCATCGTTCGCCTCTCACGACAGACTACATCTCCAAGCATAATTACTCGATTACATTCAACACCGACCACTCTCGAGCTAAAGGATAAATCCTCGTCGTCGAAAGCTTCACTACCATCATGGATATTTTAACATATCTGAAAATATTGTTAATTATCTGCTCAGCGTTATTATAAACGGTAACTCGAACCTAAATATCTATGTTGCATCGAGTATATTTATTTTGTATATGTCTTTTGTTTTCGATTAAATGAATATCGAAGAAGACGAGAAAGGCTCTATAGGATTACTCATCGAGTCATTGATGTGCCATTATAGATATCGAGTTAATGTTCAACAACTAGCCAAGGAAAAATCTTTCCGAAAGTTTTTTATATTCCAGTAGCTTTGTAGAATAATGGTTATATTCTTGTTGCGGCGCATCGTGCTGAAATTCATCGTTGTTTAGAGTTTGTAACGCTTGTTCGCACAGTACGGGCGCAGAGTGTAGGCCAAGGGCCACGGAAATCCGAGGGAGAGTAACTGAAAAAGTGAGGGGCCGAGGGGAAAAGAAGATGAAGAATACGGGGCTCCTCGTTGGAGCCACCCGTGCTTTCCCATCGTGCAATTAAGTGTTCTCAACGACCGAGCCAACTACCACTTCGTTTCATCTCCTCTTATTCCTCACTTCACCACTGGCTCTTCTTCCTCTCTGCCGACTTTTTATTTCCATTCTCTCTTCTCTTCTTTTCCTCTCGCACCTTCGCATTTACCGCCGATTCGAAGAATTTACGAGCCTTCCATCCTCACGCTATTCCGTACTGTGGTGTACACCTTTTCGCATTTGCCTTTAGCACACGGCGCGTATGCAGTTACGCCGCGGCTGCATTTCATCGGTAGACGCGACGATGGAAGAGGGACCGAACGAAAAAGAGTACCTGGCATAGAAATTATTTTTTATATTTTCTTCGAATTAAGACAACCAAGAGGAACAACTAAAACAATTCCTCTAAGCCTAAACTTATTTTTCTAATATTCCTGTTTTCTATTAAAACTTTCCAAGACAAGTTATTTCGGATTTGCACGACTTTTTTAGGAAAATCACTTGGCATTTATTGCTACAATAAATCTTTACTTATTTTTCAATATAACCAAACCCGCTCTTTGCCGAACTCGGAGCCTATCGATCGAGGACTTGACGAATTTCCGATTACATTTTTAGGTTTTTTTTTTTTCTTTTTCCGTCAATAAATATATCTGAAGCATCTAAATCGAAATTGTATAGCGAAGGACATTCGGTGAATTTTTATTCTACAGCGTGAATTATTCGACAAGTTTTTAAGCTACCGCGACGAGTACACGGTACATTTTTATTCCATAGCCGAAATTTATTCGATGAATATGCAATAGCAGAAATTATTCAGTGACCTATTATGCAATTTTTTTAACGAAAAAATATTTTATAAAAACGGTATTTTATAAAACGACCGAGAATTTGTTATAACGAGAAAAAAAAAGTAGACATTTGTGATAAATAATTGAAGCTACTCATTTTATTTAACTAAAGTCAGTTACTTGAATTAACTATAATAAATGTCTGCTCACTTTTCTCAAATAAGTCGTTAGAATCTGAAATAACTTGTCTTGTAAATTTTTCCTATGCAACAACTTTATTAGACAAATCATTTAAGATTTAGACGAATTTTTCGTGGACGGGTTTCTCATGGTAGATCTCTGACGGTGGCAAAGTCACCGGAACAAGCAGCTCGACGTTGGTTGGGGCAAGAGAGGGAGAGAGAGAGAGAGAGAGAGCGCGCGCGAGTTCGGGAGTCTGGCTGGCTGGCTGGCTGGCTGGCTGGCTGTCCATCCGTCTGTCTGTCCGTCGAGTTTGTCGAGACGGGAGGGAGAGAGAGAATTGCGCGGACCGTTCCGTCCATCCGTACGTCCACGCGAATTCAATGTCCATGCAAAGCAAACGGCGGCGGGTACGGCTGTCAATTATCCATTATATACGGCCCGGTCCGCTCAAACCCATCCTTTTAACGACCCCTCAAAGCCGAATCGCTCTTAACCCATTCGCGGTAGAGCCAAGGCGTGTGTGAGTATATGTGCGAAAAAGCGAATAACAAGAGACGAGAGCCAAGTGCCACGAGAGACTATGCAGTAGAAGAAAGAATGCGGCGGTGAGAGAATAAAAGCTCGAGGAGACGGGACGGGATTGAGGACCCAGTATATTTCGATAACCGGTGGACGCGATCGAGATTCTCCATTCACCGCTGGCGTCTATCATTCTCGACAATATCACAAAGATTCAGAAACGCCGGAAACAGACTCGGACATTGTCGCGCAGTTATGTAGCTAAGAAACTTAATTTTACCTATATCTCTCATGGTGAATTCTAGACATTTCGAAAGCATCTGCGAAACGACACAATCTTTTTTCCACTGACTCGTGAATGCCGAATTAACTAAAATCTCTTGTAGACCACTATCACCGGTTGTCATCGAGTCGCTGACGGATCGGTACTATCATATCTTCCAATTTAAATCTTTTATCATATTTTTAAAATCTCGACCTCGTTTTTTCATTAAATCGATTATTAAACTTGAGTTATTCGTCTATCGTAGTACTGTTCAATGTAGTACTACGATGATATGGAAAAATAAAAAAATCCTAACAAGGGTGCGAAGGATATTACCGTCCTTCTAATCGGTTCAAGATTCAACCATATGGCCGCATTGAGGGGATTATTTTTAGTCGTTTCAAAGACAACTTCGACTAAAAGTAGCTGGCTTCGTGGTAACGATGAAAGAGAGATACGTTAAAAGTGGCTGTGATGATAGCGCGGAAGTTTGAAATTAGAAAACTGTACCGCTATATTGGTTGGGGAGGTGATTATAGGGTAAATACGTCAATGAGTTGTGCTTACCCGATAAAGAGGGACTACTAGCGAATATTGGCGGCGTCCACTTCCGAGAGTCAGATGGAAACGGCCCGAGAGAACGAACGAACGAACGAACGAACGAAGAGCCCTCTGGCGGCGCGTCCGTGCGCGCCCGCGCGATCGTAAACGCCAACACGTAATAATTATAACAAGTGGAGTGGAGGCTACCCTCGGGATAACGACGACGAAGCCGCGATCGCACACAATTCCTACAGCTTTCCTTCCTTCTTTATCTTCATCACTCACCGACACTCTCTATATGTAACCCAGCCCTTTATTTTCTTTGCCTCGTTATTTCGCATCGTCGACCAGACATCGCAAATCAAGCCACGAAACTCGTCCTCCTTGAGGCACTCGTGTTCACGAGCTTTCATAAGATCAGAATACGCAGCTACACCAAGACAACACTCAAAAGTGTACAACAAAATGACGTTACTCAACCAGCGACGACGATGGCTCCGTGAGTTGGCAACCGCGAGGACCATTCTCAACCAATTATCCACTTCTAGACCTATGTTTTACGAGTCAAATCGTTAACGCTCGCTAAAGTATATTTACCAAACAAGTTGAAATAGAGCAAATTTTTCTTGTACATTTTCCAACGAAATCTCTAGATATATCCGACATCTTTACCGAAAGATAGTTAAAAAAATTAAATAATTGTGTCCCGATGATTGGACATGTCCTCGGTGATTGAATGCACTGTATGTGCACCCCCGTAATAGACGGAAATACGATTTTTCATGTATGCCGAGTGACCGGCAAACGCTTAGCTCAATCCACAGAGTCGACACAAATACATTACAGTATATATAATGGCTTATTAACGAACCGTTGCATCGCAATGAACAACATTGACAGCGGGCGATGATATACGTTATACGACGTATAGTGTGTTGCGAGGTGCAAGAATTTGAGAGTCACGCGCATTCGCGGCACATCTCTCTTTTGTTGGCCGGGAAACAAGCTCTCACACATATATATATATATATAATATATAGGCATAGACTGTGAAAGACGTACCGGTAAAGAAAGAATGGCTAGTATAATATTAAGGATATCACGGTAATTAAACCGATGAATGCGCGGCTTTGTGCGACGAATCTCGCACCTCTTCGAATCGATCGACTCTGCTGCTCTTGTGGACCACTTCTTCACGCTTGGGAGCCACAAAAGGCCACAACAGAGCTTTAAATACCAGGTATATAATGTATTTCATATATATATACATATAAAACTCGAGTGACTCGGTGGTGCTCTCTGATATTA
The DNA here is from genome assembly GCA_949699805.1 of Tromatobia lineatoria. Taxonomy (NCBI): domain Eukaryota; kingdom Metazoa; phylum Arthropoda; class Insecta; order Hymenoptera; family Ichneumonidae; genus Tromatobia; species Tromatobia lineatoria. The sequence goes on from OX453039.1 coordinate 22,403,377, forward strand.
ATTCTCATCTTTTCGCTGTCGAACCCGAGTCTTGATACGTAACATAGCTGCACAGGTACATTTTTTACAAATATTCTCGCAATTTTAATTCCGAACATTATTCAAAAAGGACAATAGTGTAAGAGTTATTTCGATTATACCCGATTTCTTTCCTCGTAAACACTCTTGAAAAAAGTCTTTACAAAATCTTTCACAGTAGGAATAGTTAGAAAAATGGCCCAGTCATGGATAATATTTTTAAGAATAAAGTAGAAAAATGAGGGGAAAAAAAAAAACTAAAAAAAAAAAAACAATGGTTTGAATGTCATAAACGGCATTTACTAGGGCAAAAGAATCGATATTTTTGGTTTAAAAAAACAGCGTTTGACACTTGCTATTATTTTTGTTATCGCGTTATTCCTGAATAGAGGGTTTGTCAGAATATTCTGTCATGATTTATATCGCTTGACTGATAAATAATCTCTGAGACAAATAATCTCTTTTTTTTCGCGCAGGCCATATCGTACTAGCGCGGACCACGTGTATCAAATTCCTCGATGAACTCGCGGTAACCCTCATCAAACGAGGTCCTCGAGACTCTTGTCAGGCACTTGAACTTCCTGCGCACTTATTCTCATCTCATTCTTTCCCAAACGAACGTTATACATATATCGCAGATATTGCAGTCTCGAGGTACGAGTGTCGACCCTCTAACGAGTATATCTCGTCTCAAGAGTCTCATCCACCAAGCGAATAGTGGTATTTCCCCTCTCTCTCTCTCTCTCTAACCTCAGATATTTTCTGTGCTTGAACTTGGAAATATAACAAACATAAAACAGCGTGTGCCACTGGAAAATGGATAAGTCGATTTATCAACAATCCAATATGGTTGGATTTATCAACAAAGTATAGGACACGATTTTTGTAGAGCGTTCAATCTTCTATAAATATTAACGATGGTACTGGTTTTGAAAAAACGATTTTTTTTACCCACCCTAATGTCGATCTAAGACATTTTTGTTATTTTTTTCATGTTAAATACACAGGAGGACAGTAAACACATATCGACAGAATAGGCTGACTCTAGAGTAAATTCAAGAGGCCATAATAGGGCCCAAGGAGAAAATATAAATAGAGATAAATGTTCGGCGGACTGGTGAAGACGGAAAGAAAAAGAGAGGGATGGAAGGAATATAAGAAAGAGAGACAAGTTTCGTTTGTCAAGCCCGCGCGCTCTCGTGTTTGTCGTAGGAGTTAGAAGAACCCTTTTGTTGGTGGACGAACTCAAAGTGCTGCCGCCGCCGCCGCCGCCGCCGTCGTCGCAGCCGCATGCAGCTTTGCTCGCCGGGTGCTGCTCCCGGTGCGGGGATACCAAGCTTGTTTTCCCAAGCTTATGGAACGACCAACTACTACCTACCGCTCTCCCTTCATTTCACTCGTCTATTATCCACATTTCCTCTGTTTCTCTCGCTCTGGCTTATATTTCTCGAAACGCTTTTCACATTATACATATTATATATGTCGTCGCGTATGCATTTACTGACTTTAAACCGAAAGAATCACGAGTTGTAGGTGCTTTTTCTATCTAGCTTCCATTAGGCATGTTTATTAAGGACCATAGATTTTTGTGTGCCTCCCGCAAAACAAACCGAAAAACATTCACATGCAAACATTTTTTTCAGAGTGTAAGATAGTTTCTCGTCTAAATTATTAAAAACACGCGCGCACACACACACACACACACACTTATTTTGAAATAAATATTGACACCTGGAGATTTTTGTTTTATGACAATAGTTAAACAAGTAGTAATCTACCTCTGTATACCGATTTATAAAATGTATGTATATTTGCGTCTTTTTTGTATTGCCTCATTATTTCGTAATACGTTAGTCCCATATAATGAATCAAATATTAAATCAATAACGATAACCTTTCGACCGCCAACGCATCTTTGTGATACCACGATTATCACCAAGAATTTATCAGCGACATGGAAAATTGCCATTCAAACAATTCTCATGATTTTCTCATGAATATTTTAACGACAATTATAGTAATGGCCATTGATAATTTGTAAAATAAAAAAACAAATGGTAAAAAGTATAATTTGTGTATTGGGATAATTGAGGGGAGGTGGAGCGTGGTTTACTTGGTTTCTACTTTTCGTTAGTTGTATTGTATTGCGTTTAAATTTGTCGGTGATTGTTATAGGTGACGGTGGGGGGAGGTAGCAGCAGTAGTGGAGGCGGCGGCGGCGGCGGCGGTGGCGGTCCCGGCGGCGGCGGTGGCGGCGTTGGCGGCCGCAGCAGCGGGACATCGAGCGCGAATACGGTGAGTGGCGGTGGAGCGAACGACATGGACTGGTTCGCCGGGGTCGCCGAAGAAGAGCTACTGTATTACACGGGAGTCGGAAACGGTGACATGGACTCGCTGTGGGCAGTCATAGGTAGTTTTGTCCCACCACCACCGAGACCACCGTACCTACCCGAGGAAGCCGTCACGACCGACGGGCTCACCACCTGTGACCTTTGTACCTGGGCGTTGAGAAATGACAGGCACTCTTTCTCTCTCGACGGCACACTTGGTAACGACAATATTTATACTTTTATCACTTTACGCGAATTATAATAAACTTATTGATTAAAAGCACCGTTCCTCGGATAAATCGCAAACAACTCGACGGCTAAATTTAAGCCGAAAATCTTCAAGTTTATGATAACTCGGACTCATCTAGTTTTTCGTCGTGTTCGGCCGGAAAGCCAGTCATCGATAACGACTAGGGACTCGAGCAAAGATAACATCACGTGTTTGAGTGCTCGGCAATTTTTCCCGGTGCATAAATTAAGGTGAATTGTGTTAGGGAAAGAGAAAAGATGCAATGATATAATAAGACATATGGGTTTATGGGTCCGCGCGGTAGAGGTTGTACCACGCGGCCGTAGGAGTGACCATCACGACATCCGGTATCCGATCGTCCAATGAGAGGCCGAGTGCTCGCGGCTATCGTCAAAGGGTCTAATGGAATATATGTACCGTTAACGATTCGCCGCTGTATCCCGGTGGGCTAATGAAGGAGCAGCTTCCGTTCCAGTTGAAATTTCCATATCTACCTTCTTCCATAGATCCCGCCCACTGCAATTCCCAAACACACCTTTCCTACTATTTCGACGATTATTTTAATCCACGACTATATTACGACACATATAGCCATTATATACTGAGTTTAAAATATTGAAATATTGTTTTTAATTCTGCCCTTGATGGGCGCCGCTGGTTTTCAAAACGCTTTTATCTCGAAAAGTATAATTCGCGTCGTCTCTCAATCCGCCCTTGAATCATTTATCTGCGGCATCGCGTTGAATTTCAAGATTAACGTACCGCTTACGATAAATAAAGGAAAAAGCGACGTGCTGCTATCCTCGGAGAATCGTTATGTGTAAGCACTAATACTCAGGATATAATGCGTTAATACGCGGTGAAGCGAATAACGGTTGATTCGAGGCCCGAACTGATGCATAAGTTCCGCGATACAACATGGCAATCATCGCGTCACTTGCCGGCCTCACCGACGCCATAATTACGAGATCACACCTTCGGCATGGAGACGATCCACCGTGCATAGCATATAGCTCAATACGCACACACACACACACCAACTTGGCTATAAAAACAAGATTTTTATTCTCTTTTTAACCGTGTTACGTCCCAGCCATTTTTTCATCAGTTTCCTGCGTTCTAATAACTATTTTCTCCATTTCATGAAACTTTCTTTACTAGATTTAAATTTTCAATATTGAACAAGAAATACTTATAAATAGAATAAATCGTCCAACGCGAGCCTTCTGATCGCTTCGAACGATTGTCTCAAATTTCAATCGAGTCATATCAGTTGGGGAACTAAGTAAAGTTCACCGACCGCGCGTGGAACGCGCCGTCAGCATTGCGTGATCTTCCCACGACCACCAAAATGTCCACATACTTTGGACCCACCTATGCTTTCTTCGGTTCTTCCTATACTCCTACTAATCACTCTTATTTCCAATCTACTACAATGAATACATAAATCAATTATACGCGACCCGCGGGGTCCTTTCCGTATCGTCGAGTCGTTATTCCGCTAATATTATCAATTTTTCAAATAAGTCGCGTCCAAGTATAACTCCGCGATTTTACTCATTCGAATTCCACGAAAATTACTCCGAAGAGTGATTCTACGGGGTTGCAACGAGCGGATGGACGAGGATCGATAAAAAAATAATTGGGTTATGTCAAACTGAAATATCGCGGAAAAGCAAGCGTCTTTGTCGTGTCTCCTAGTGCGTAATAATCGATCGATTGGAGAATCGACCATTATCCAATAACGATCGAAAAATCGATAATTCTGAGGAAAAAAATTGAATGTATATTGACGGAATTGAAAAACATAAAAGAAGCTTTATTATGCAAAAAATGTGCACGGGGTAAGCACTCGTATCGAAAGATTAAATAATAATTAAATTTAATAATGCTATAGGATTGTGTTTGGCTTAAGTAAACGAGGAGAATACGGATAAAAATGCTGCCAACAGCCAAACGCGCGGTAGAATAGTAGGTACGCAAGTACGCACTGCTCGGTCGAAGCCTCGCAAGAAAAGCCAACTCGATTTTTCGCTTGTCCTTAGCGCTAAGTAACAAGATAGCAGCAGCAGCAGCAGCAGCAGCAGCAGCAGCAGAAGGCAAGCCCCAGGTTGCTTCCACCAGCAGGTTGAGATGTTATCTTTGGCGGATTGTGGAGGAGCACATCGAAACTCGCTCCTTGGTTAATGCTGCTAGGCGTGCATCGTAGTCCCTTTGGACTTGACTCTCTCGTGTATCGTTATACCACCTTAGTCCGGACTCGCGAACGCGCGTATCGTTACAGAAAACGACGCTTACCGCTTCTGCAGTGGGAAAAAGAATGCACTCTCGAAAAAAGAAATCGTACGTGCTGCTCGGTAACGAGCAGCGCCAGAGTCTTTGCATTTTATCTTATTCTCGTCGTCCTCCTCCTCCTCCCCCCCCCCCCCCCCGTCTTATTTTTTTCATTCTCTTTATTCATCACTCTTCACATTGTTTATCGTTGTTATTATAGTATATAATTATTATACCCAAGTACGATAAGTCATTGGAAAATATATGTAGGAGCGAGAATCAGTGGCATACACCGATCTACGAAGAAGATAATTGAAACACATATTGAATACTGTTTAGTACAATTGACAAGATTTTTCTTGCACGTACAGCCGCTAGCCGCGTTCAGCTCTTCGTTTACTCGCTTTTCGTGGCGGTAGAAAATTTAGCCAATCTATTTTTGGCTCGAATTCAAGCCCGCCCTATTCTCTCCCGTCTTCTCTCTATTATTTTGGGTTTTTAAAATCGTTAACTCGTCTCTTTTGCGCTCGCAGTAGGCGAGCACGGCGTTATACCCCCGCGAAAGTAATCTCGGAAGGGATCTCGAGCTCTGGTGGATTTATCGGCATGGGTATACACCGGGAACAAGACCGCTGGACTGTTGGACGCCGTGTATATAGCGGCATCCGCGTGCGGCGCGGCGTTTCCAGCAGCGTGTCCGCATCCACGCTGAGGTGGACACACGTGCGTGAGCGTCGTCCGATTGCGTGCCCGAGATGCTACCGTACGATAGCTTCTACCAAAAAGTCCTGTCCGCACGGCGACCAAGTTGGCGACGCGACGACTCGCAGGAATTTCCGAACTTTCGCTTCCCTCTCTCTCTCTCTCTCTCTCGCTCTCTCTCTCTGTCCCCTGTAAAATTGCATATGACGCAAATCCACCGGCGTCGCTGTACACCATCTTTCCACTTATTTATACCATTTTCCGTCGTCACCGCAGCTTCTTGGATTTCATACGCAATTGATATTCAACTAAATACTAGAAAAAACTACTTTTTAGGTGAACGGCGAAAAATTTCGAATGACCGGTGAATTTTTGTTAAAATCGTTCGTGCTTACCCCGCTTATCAAATATACTCACAATCAGAGAAGAATCGCGAATTCTAAACTGATTTATTTGTACACGAAAATGTGTTTGATAAATTGAAAAATTGACCGATAACAAAGTGCGTATTTCGCTGGAAAAAACAAACAGATTGAAAAAGAAGAGTAGTCGTTTTCTCGAAGGAAATAACACAGCCTAGATTGTGTCGTGCCTCGATCGTTTCCTGTGAGCAATCCATCGACGAAATATTTTTGTGGCTCTCGTTGTGGCAAAATGAGTGGACAGAGGGATAGAGAGAGAGAGAGAGCGCGCGAGAGAGCGAGCACGTACACAAGATCGCGTGACGGAGACGAACACGAGTCCCGATATATCAAACCGCGTGTAGGGCTAACTAAGGTTTGTAATGCCCAAGGGATACATGGGACACAGCGGGGCTGACTAACGAGCGAAACACACCATCCACCAATACAATCGTGCCGTTCGATCCGCTTGGCAGCAGCAGCAGCAGCACCGTAGTTCACGATTACGTTCAACAGGTGGTGCGTTATGTCCTACCGCGAATAGTCCTCGCACGTTATATATCCTTTTCTATTTTTCACTCATTTTTGCGTTTTTTTCTTAAATATCACGAGACATCTTACGGCGTCCTCATTAAATTCTTTTCCAATACATTTTGTTTCGCAGAAAAAGACGATAAACTGTCAAGTAGCCGGTATAACGGATCTTGTACTTATTTTCTTATTTCACACAACGTAGCTTCTTAATTAGTCGCAATTGAATTTATTTGGCACAGTCCATGTGAAACATGAATTTTACAAAGTGAAACTGAGCCAGCAACATCACTTTTTAACGGGCTATAAAAACTCTCCAAGTATTTATGTTAAATAAAGAATTTTTATTAAAATGAATCGTTGTACGCATGACAATAAAGATCCATGTATTAAGGGTTGTAATTTGTACACCTCGGGTTAACGAGACATGCTCGTTGACTGACAATCTCTTTCACCCACAATATCTAAATGCGTCGAGCGTAACAACAGCACTCGATTAACGAGAGTTATTAGAATACGTGTAAAGCTACAAAAATTGATTTTTTATCATTTTTGTTGCTGTTATTGACCTTTGAGTAAATCGATTTGTGAAAAAGTGTTTCAAGCAATTAAGATTTACTCGGTAGAGCGTGGCAGTTACTTGGTTTCTTTCTCCTTGTTTATCTCCGAGACTTGGATTATTCTTACCTTCTCGGATTTCTCCTCCTCGTTGCATTATCGCATTGCTATGGTACCTGAAATCCTGCGAGTTATCTCAGTGACACGGGAACCTCCACGCCCACGTCCCTCTACTCTCGAAATATTTTATTTTTCACACAACAATGTTGTGGAATCCATTTTGCCACTTCTAGGCAGCTACTTTGCTGTCTATCACTCAAATATCTATTTCAATGGTCAATGTGTATATATTGTATAACAATAAGTTGTATATTATGAGGAACAACTTTTCGCTGATTGAGAGTCGTACACTCTAAGAAAAAAAAACCCCGGAGAAATACAATAAAATATATAACTATGTGTATTTAAAGGAACCAATAGAATTGCACCATTCGACGTCACGTGGTACAACCTACACGGAATTATACTGATAATTTTCTTATTCGACATAAACCGTAATTTTCGTCTTATGGTGCAATTCCATTGCTCGCAATTTGGATGGGAAAAATAATCCCCCGAATACCACTCGAGCTTCGAAATTAATCTGATATTTCCCTGCACACAAATGAGCTCGTCGAGTTTTCCAGAAAAATTATTTTTTAACCTGGAAAACTTGACTCGTTCGAAACTTGACGCGACGAACCTATCGGCAACCTATCCGATAATATCGAAGCTCTTGTGGTATTACAAATAATTATTTACCGGACCTGGATTTCAACCAATCGCAAAACGGTATTCTCTATAATCGTGTTCATTTGTTGAAAATTTTATTGTAAAATCTTGACTTGATTTTAACCAATACAACAAATAGCCCTCGCTCGCAGGCTCCAAAATAAATGGTAATATTTGCAACTACAGCTTCTCTGCTAAGGAAAAAGGAGGAAATATTCGGACAATTTTGGAGGTCTCGCCGGGATACGGGGCGTCCTACTGACAATTGGGAATTTAAGGAGAAGGAGAAGACGAGTGCGAGAATTAAATGCGGGGTGCGCGGTGTTTCGCGGGAAGAGAATCCTCTCTGGAAATGATGCTCATCGGTGTGAATTCTCAGAATAGTTTCGCAGCGGGAACTTTCGATCGGGATGAAAAAAGGATGAAACATTGGTGGCACCCGGCGGGGGCTTCGCCACGACTACGAATGACTCAATTATCGAAAAACCTCGAGGAGGAGCTCCGGGGATTCCGAGTATCAAATGTGCTGCGTCGTACGCGATACCATGTCTCGTTGTGACGTTTGTGCGGCTCGATCAATTATATCGCGCTTTCTTAATTACCGCCAATCGCGCAACTATCTCATCTACCGCGCTCATAATAATCATGATAATGATGTCCGCGGTGAAAACCGGCCGACGACATAACGATCTTACCGAGGGTTGAGGCAACAAAAAAAAGAATATCCCAGAACTTCGAGAATCATCCGATTAAAGTATTTCCATATCGGGCAATTGGCAATTTCAGGAAAAAAGGGTCTGGAAAAGGGAATTTTATAGAAGAAAACATTATTTTTCTCCACTGGGCTTGAATATTAATTCTTATGTTTTGCACAGTTGAGTGTTGTCGATTGGTTCAAGAGCGCCCCACCTCAAGTCCACCACATACCAAAAAAACTCTTTCCATCATCTTATTCAGCTCCTCTTTTTCGCTTTTGTCACAAACGATAGAAATACCCTGTGGACGCAGCGTCATCGCGCCAATTAACCAACAAGAACAATCCTCTCAACCATAACGAAGAAAAAAGAAATACGAAGATACGAAGAAAACGACAAAAACACCCTCAACATGTAGCACAACAAGTGTGTGAGTGCGGGAGAGAGAGCATCACCTCATCACCTCGTATTGAGGATAAGTCAATACGATATCGAGTTAGTCAGTTAGAACCAAAGAAATTTTAATCCATGTCCAGCAATTCGATGTACGCACGTAATTTACAAATTAAAGTAATTGTTTTTTTTTTTATTTTTCATTGAGGCAACTTGAGAATGCACGATAGAGAGGGCCTTTTTGTCCATCCAGCCATATTAAATTAATAGTCAAAACAACCTGGACTAACGACATCCCGTCGATGCTTCCTCAATTGCGTTAAATATATTAACTTTCCCTACTGTTGGTCAAGATTAATGGTACATGGCCTCATAATAAATGGCACGTGTACAATAACATAACATAACATAACGTATATAGATTATGCACGGACTATTGTATACTTGACAAAACATTCCACAAAGTGTTTAAAGTAAAAACTAATGTCTATCATTATCGTACTTTCGTTTTAATGGCAACCCTAATTTTCCACCTGAGCGTATTACAATTATGCTTATACGAAAATCGTATAACCGAAAAAAAAAACCCGGTGGAAACGCATACGCCTATTAGGAAAATAATTTCTCGACCTGTACCTTTGTCCCGGAAAACTCGTTGGTACTCCAGCTGCGCAACCGCTAATTATTAATATTATCATAACATCAGATAGATGAGTCACACATTCTCATGTACGCGTGTATACATATTTACCTGGCGATAACTAGTAGATAGAGGGGATAATTCTCTCGCAGACAGATATGATGGATACAATAATTATGTTAAACATAATCGATTCGTTATTTATGATAATATATCGATGAGAAATGTAGTCCGTCCGATCCAACTGATTAGCTATGCGAGCGGCAATTGAGTTGAGAGACAATTTTTCATTTCTCTCGGGCTAGCCCTTGTCCGTTTGACACTCGGTCAATCCTTCAAATACGTATTATTTTACTCACTGCCATCACATAACGTAGAAATATCAAACAAAATTATAACCACTCCATCTCCGCGTGTATTTAATTCCTTTGGCTCTAATTGACTCAATCGGACGACTCGTCGAATGATTTAATTTTTTTTCTTTCGTTTTTTTGCAAATTTATACGAGCAGTTGCGAACGTCTTTGAAATTTTTTCAAGAGCTATAAATTTCTAAACTCTAATAAAAATTTTAATTCTTGAAATATTTAACGATTATTCGTTATCCGGCATCGTCTGTTTCAAAGCATTGAAACGTTACAATTGATTTGACGATTTCAATTAGCTCGTGGCAATGCGCATCTGAGAGTGCTTGTAGTGTCGTCGGCGGCGGCGGCGGCGGCGGCGACGAGAAACGCTCTCTGCTCCCTGAGTAAAACGTTGAATTACGGTTACTCAGGGAGTATAGATAGAAGACTTTTGTATTAGTAAGACGAAGCTCTCGCGCGTCAACTGGTTGATCTTTGGTACACGTTGAATATTAAGGGAGTGCGAGCGAGATCCGTCGATTCGTCTCACTGCGGGAGATCGATAACGAGATCGATAACGTTGATCGTGTAGAAGGGTATTATCGGACCGCGCGCGGCCGGCACACGCGCTTCAATCTCTTATGGTCACGTCAGCCCGCGATGATGAGACCGATGAGAGACGTGTACGTCACGAGTTCCATCACCTCCCTCACCAGTTCCCCATCCCACTTTGTAACTTCTTTCCCCATCTTTTTTCGTTTATTCGTTTATTCTTTTTTTTCTCATCTTATCCGCATTCAACATTATACATTCATCTTTTATTTCACGTACCTTTTTGTTCTTCCACATCACTTCAATTGTTAACTTTCTATCACCTTTTTTCGTTTTATAACTCGTCAACAGACGATGAGCGCAGCGACACCCGTTATCACCTAAAATTCCGAACCGAAACGCGGCGGCAACTCCTTGAAAAGAGACCGCGCAAAAACTCTCAAAAGCAACAATTGACGATAGCACCAACCTTTGTCATCGTGATTTTAAAAAAAATCGCGTCACAGTACGTATGTGGAGAACCATTCAAAAATTTAACTAATGATAAAAACGAATGTAGTTTGAATCCGTTTCACGATTCATAAGACGCAGCAGAATTTTCTATTTCATAAAAGTTGCGAAATAATAAATCCTTGTATAAAGTATCCTCCGTTTATTCAGTCACTTTTTTTTAGACTATTTGCTCCATAATTTTTCGCATCAAAGTATACCACTAAAAAGCATTCTACGGGAGTTTTTTCAGATTTTTCAAGCCAATATTGGAACATACAAATATTATAATATTGAAATATCAGGATAAGAGATAATATCATTTTCTAAATATAGGATTTTAAAAATCTTTAAGAAATCGCATAGTGTCTCTCAGTGGTACTTTGACATAACCAATTATGAGAGAGATCTGAGATTTTCGAAAAAACAAAAACAAAAACAAAAAAAAATTACCGAATTGACTGAGAATTCAATTTTATCATGTCAAATGAATTAATATGATGTATTACTCCCAATGTACAACTAAAATGTGTACTTGATTTATGAAACCTTTATTGGACGTTAGAATGTTATCTGTAATGGAAAGCGAAATGCACTATGAAAAAGCGTCGGTTGGGCTCACAAACATCTCGTTTAATAAAAATGCTACCAAGAAAAACTCAATACGCGTAACCAAGCTATCGATTACCAAATACTCGCGAGTCCTAAGAAATCTTTGATTATATTAACAAATATCACTTGATTGTGCCTACCAAGTTTTTTTGGTAATATTGTTAACCAAGATTTTGGTACTCCGAACCGACCTGATATTTTGGTTTCTAATTAAGGTGACTAACTTGACTGGAAACTCTTATTTTTATGTTTAATATTTTTATGCTACATTATGGGATGCATTGGCGCGGGTTAATACCCTAAGGTTGTACTTGAAGTCTTCCCGGAAATAGTGTTTAATTAGGCTGTAGTAGTGGATGATAGGAGCGGTGGGGAGGTTCCGTCGCTTGTGTAAAATTCCCAAGTCGTCGAGAGTCCGCGTTCTCGAGCATTCGCAAGCCCGCCAGCGATAACGAAATACAGCACTGGGGACTGGTTATTTGTAAAGCCCCGGGAAAGCCCCCGCTGTGCTTAGTACACATTCTTACCCTCTCCCGTCCCAATTATCCCACTTGCCGTATTTTATCCTATATTATATTCTCCCGCTCTCTCTATATATATATATATATGACTATAAGAAAGTCTTCATTTTATCATTTTTCTCTATCCCCTGTACATTTTTGTTTGTTACAGAAGCACCCGGCGAGTTCGGTTGGGTTCTAACATTAGTCATCGTGTCCTTGGTATCCGCGGGAATTGGCGCCGTTGTCATGGTCACTCTACTTCAATGTAGAAGGTTTCTGTCTTTTCTTTTATTTTTCATCTCATTTCTCCGTTATATTTTCTCAATTAATTTCATTAATTTCTCACTTTCGTTTACTTATCATTTTTTTTATTTGGTTTTTTTTTTTTCAGAATGAAGAGCGCAGGTGGAAGAGGTGAGCTAAAAATAATATTGACAATATTCAACCGTACATCATTGAGATGGGAACTACGAGTATAAATGCCGCAAACCCCTTTGATTTTGAAAAATAGTTTAACGAAAAACATCTTGAAACGTCACTACGAAAGTGTTTCGACAATGGAAAAACCATATTTTCACCAAGAATTACGTGCTTTCAAAATGTCTCGAAATGGGCTTACTGAGAAATAATCTATTACGAGATGAAATCGATCGCGTCAAACACATTAAAACGATTGTGCAACGAAATTTAAGATATCAGTCGTTAGTGAGACAACGCAAAATCGATGATACATGTAGGAAAAATTTGAAACTACGGGGAATATCTCTATTATTTATCTTGAATAAATTCTTAATTTACAAGTGGTTCATCGTTACTTCTTCTTGATGAGGTCAACTTTGTGTAGTCGAGGAATAGTGTATTTTATATTTTCCACATTGAGCCACGGAATTATATATTTTTGAATATCGCAGCGACCGTTGAAGGGTCTTGACGCTGCTCGGACAAAGAAGACGAAGAAGAAGAAGAAGAAGAAGAAAAAGCAAGCGACGCACTGTGGCGTCGTGACCAAGTTAGAGACAAAAGTGAAGCAAACGCGCGAGCCGCGATGACTATTCTAACCTTAAGACAGCGAAATAACATAATACGCACGCGTCTTCGCACAAGACGATGATAAGCGGCTCTTTCGCGAACCAACGTTATTTTTCTCTCTGTAGAATTGTACAGTAGCAATCGAAAATCGTTCAACTACCAAATAACTCATTCTCTGGGTTGGTTATTGTTTTTTTTTTCGGCTAAACACGCCCAACCACCGTGCTATCATAATTATTTTCACTCAGTTTTCTCATTTATCATTTTCTCTTAAATCAACGTCCAAAAACGTATTCGATAATGTTTATTCCAATACGAGAGAATAATTCTTTACTGGCTGGTTGGCCTTTGATTTCAGAGGAAGCGTCACCCGTGTCACACTCCTATATTCGGATCGCTTTTACAAACACTAAAACCCATTTGATTTGGAACAAACAACGTCGACGCCCGGGCAAGCTTCGTTGCGTGATTATACAATTGTAATCGTTGTCTCGACGTCAGAGTTAATTATTCATTATTACTACCTCATATGTTATACGATAAACGTGGTACAATCTCCAGTAACCCATTCCCATTCCATGACTTTTGTCGTTGTTGTTGTTGTTGTTGTTGTTCATGTCAACAAAGACAAACGATTTACTTGAAACGTCTTTAAATAATTCACATTATCATAATTATTGGACGGAAAATGAGCATCGTCTCGCAACACCAATCTCGATGGATTACGAACTATCGAGTAGACACAAAGGGCTCGAAGAACTCTCGGGTGAAAAAGTGTCAGCTCGCTCGAGCGGTACAAGATCGAGCGAGGTATTCGAATGAAAGAAAAAAAAAAAAAAAAAAACAAACAAACACACACGGAAGAACGAGTTCTCCAAGGTAAACGGTGAGTTGAACGCGAGATAATCCGTTCATGTCAGCATGACGCCACCGGCATTTGTATGGTGCGTCGTTTCACGCCTCATCGATCCGAACGCTGAGCTTTCGATATCGACCCGAAGAACCACGTAAAATTCTTCCACTGTCCTTTGAGGCAATCCACAAACCCCTCACGTTCGGGAAAATCTCAACCTCGCTCATATCACAACCGCTTATCAATACTTTCGACTCAACAACTTTACAAACCGCCCTGAATATTATAGATATTAATGAAGGAATTATTTTTTAACGGCCGACTCGGGAATTTTTTGAATTGAAATTGTAAGCGGTAATTCGATTACGATGTCTCAGGTATTTGCGTGTGTGTGTTTTTTTCGAGCTCATAAAGAAATGTTGACTTTTCGTGTGCATTTCTCGTGAAATATCGACGTGAAATTTCCCGAGATGTGAGGTTTTCGCATCTCGGGATTGTCACACTCTTTTGTGGAATGTCAACAATAGTGACAGAAAAATTTAAGATGATTATATCGTAATAATATAATAATTATTTTCGAAAGAGCACGTTTCGTTGACGACAGACATTTTTATAACGGTTTTTTATTCTTCACTCGGGCGGGAGCATGGCTTCCGAGTGGGAAAATTAAGCCTGGCCTTTTTTTTTATTCTGCCTAGAATTTTTTCTTCCATCATGATGAAAAAACGTAATGTACAGCTTGGCAAATTGTTGCGAATGTCCGATTACGGCATTACAAAAGATTATATGAATCCCGAACGTATCTATGAAAGAAAAAAAAAAAAAAAATTTGTTCCAACATTTCGTCCACTAATAACGAAGATACATTTTTTTTTTTAATCACCCGAATAATGTTTGGCACGGGAGTTTGTCGCACGTTGGTGCGGAATATGCCTTGGAAGCGATTTCGAAGTGAAAAATATTGTTAGTTGATTTCCCAAGTGAAAGTGAAAGGTGTGAACTTTGAAATGATAAACTTAAATAAAGCAGGAGTAAATATTGTATTTGCAGGAAGTTGCTGCGGTGTCGGAGTCTCGGAATCCAATGACCCGGAACCGGTTGGCGCCGGGGGTGGTGGTGCTGGTGCTGGTGGTGGTGGTGGTGGTGGTGGTGGCGGAGTCTCCGTCATACCGGATCGACCACCCCTCGAACTCGACAAATTGCCGCCTTATCGCGACGTCACGCCCAGACCTGGTCAGTACTTTTCAACATTTCGAGGTATATTCAAAAGACAAAAACCTCATTGTTATCACTATTCCGTGTTGCATTTCGAAGCGTCGATAGCTAATTTGTGATATCAATTAAAAATGGGAAAATTCCTCAATCCGTATATCAATATTATAGCGTATTTGAACGATTTCAATGTTTACGCACAATTTTCCCCATATACATTTACCGTAGGATTTACCGTTCATTCTGTATCATGGCTTTTGCAATCGTTTAATATATTCGTCGAGGTATGTGGACATATCGAAATGTATTCATTCGATTTACGGTAGTTTGAAATTTCGTTTTTTTTTCTTCGATATCGACGATTGAACGTCTATTTGGCATAAATATTGAGAATGGTTTGGAATGCCCCCTCGCCTATTGTCAATTAAAGGAATTGAATATTTTCAAGGTCACAACGTTTGGTCTTGGCTGGGTTCGCGAAGAGGCGGAGGTACAGCTGGAGCAGTGACGACCTCTCTGACACTCCCGCAGCACAGGTGTCCAATGAATCTCCCGGTAGAAAACCATTATACTCATATGCAAACCGATGAAGCTCTTTACGCGGAGCTCGACTCTCAGGCACCAAGTTACGCGAGTGATCTTCAACTCCAGCTTCGTAGTTCGTCAACTTGCGGTGGCGGTGGCGGTGGCGGCGTCGGCGGCACGTCACCGGCCGAACAAGACGACGATGACGATTATCACGAGCTGGACGCTGCGAGATTACACAGGCGATATGAAAGCACTTGCGGTAATAAAAGTGAGAATGGTACACTAAAAAGGGACAACCAGAGGA
The DNA here is from genome assembly GCA_949699805.1 of Tromatobia lineatoria. NCBI lineage: Eukaryota > Metazoa > Arthropoda > Insecta > Hymenoptera > Ichneumonidae > Tromatobia > Tromatobia lineatoria. The sequence goes on from OX453039.1 coordinate 22,419,368, forward strand.
CGAGGCACAGTCGAAGGTAAATTAAAAACTACTAATTTCAACATTTTTTTATCGAAAGCGAAAAGAAAAAACGGATAAAGGTAAAATAATTGTATATAATTGTAATAATGAATTGTAATTGCAGGTTGAAAGAGCACGATTATGAAATGTACGAAAACGGACCTACGGTACCACCGAGTCAGATGGGTAACAACGGACACCATCACCATCATCACCACCACCATCATCATCATCATCTCCATCAAGCGGCGCTGCGACTGGGTAGTACCGGTGGTAATGATGAGACAACGACGGCGACGACGACGACGACGACGACGATGATGATGATGACAACTCCTTCGTACCAAAATACAGGTTACACAGGAAGCGACGCTGAGCCTGACGGACCTTCGTTGAGCAGCGCACCCAGTAGCGCTTACTACAGTGACCTTAGTTCCAACTCGACGAATCACCAGCAGACAGCAATCCTCGCGATAACGTTACCTACATCAGCTTCGGGAGCTCATCATCAACAGCAATCACCATCGGAATCATCATCGACACAACAATACAGGCTCGCGGCTATCAACGAAACCACCACCACCACCACCACCACCACCACCACCACAACAACACCATCCGACTACATTTGATCATGTATATCTATTCTTAACCTCATCATCACCCCGTAACAAGAAAAACTCGAGAATATATCGATGAATCACTGCAAATTCAACCATGTTGAATTTGCAGTGATCAACCGTACTCATTGAAAGAACGGAAATAAATTTTATTTAGATATATATAGGAAAATTTGGTCCTATCGGTGGACGCGATAATTCAACGAGCCCGAAATCCCCTTATCACAACAACCGTCAAACTCGTCTCTCCCTCCGCTCTCGTGTTGAATCGAGCTTCAAAGAAATTGCTACAAGGTCGGAACTTCCACTTTGAACGAACCAGCACGATAGTAGGTGAGAAAATTTTTTGACCGAGCCAAATGTTATACAACGAATAAACTACTGATAAGTGAAAAAAATATGGTACTCAATTCCTCCATCATATTGCTCTTGGTTAGCCTCAGGATGATAGACATATTATGTTTCGCGTTTCTCCAGAATCTTCACCGCTATCTCACAAATAATAGCGTGTATTAGCGTGAAAGAAAATTAAGAGCGTCGATTCTTGCGGATAAATTCAAAAGCGAGATTAATTTTTTTGTATCTAATAGACACGTTATTCCGAGCGATCGATGGTAATGATACGGTGCTGCCGCGAGTATCCCTCTCACGTTCTTCGGTACGCTATGCAACGACATTCCGAGCTATACTATCCTAAGCACCAAGCACAATCGACGCGCCTCCACTATACTTTGCTAATCCAACCATCTAATCTCGCAAAATCTGTGCCTCGGTTCGACAAACTCTCCTTTTATTTATTTTCTCGCTTCTTCCTCGAAGCCACGTTCAACTATATTCACTATCTATAAACCGCGGCTTTATCTCCATTTATTTGCGATCTATTGTCTTAGTCCCCCTCCCTCCCTCCTATTCATTCTCAATAAATAACTTGTTTTTCTTTCTTTTGTATTCTTCGAATTTGTAGTATACTAAAATTTCCCAATTTCTTGTTTAATATTTCAAGACGTTTTTCTGGAAAAATTTGAATGATTTTTCACATTGTTGAATAACTTTATCATTCTTTGAAGCAGTCAGCTTTTTGTAGTCGCAAATTAGAAATACACCTGTTAAAACTATTTTCTCAATATTATAGAGGTTGTAGAGGGTTCGAAAAAAAATAGGAGCCCTCTCGGGGACACGATTATCAATGCTCTATACTTGAGTATCCAGTAATTTATACAGGCTTGTATAATATATGAATTAACGAGGGGATGCTCTGCGCGCTACGTTTGTACGCATATCAAGTACCGGATGTGAGGTTCTTTGAATTAATTAGGAAGAACCTCGGGAGAGTAGAAAACGGGGTGTAGCGGGCGTAGACGCGGAGAAGAAGGCTGGCTACCTCGTGAAGAAAGGCGAAGCAACGTTGGTGGTGCGAACCGCCGCACGCTCCACCACACGGCCACGGTACAATCAATCGCGCTCGCAATTCTTACTTGGTTGACAATTCCAGAGACTTATTGCCGCAATCGGCGGTAGCTTCTTATCGAAGCAGTCGCATGTCGCATAGCCCATCACCCGCGAGGGAATCCAACTTAAACGTAAATGGCCTTGTCGCAAAAGACCAAGGGTGGAGACGACATTCCACGTACACTCGAATCTCTATTATGTACATAAAACGCATTTCCAGCGAATATATCAATAATACATGTAAATATACGGTTAAAGGGGCAGCAGCCAGGCGATCGAATCCCGAGATATCGTTATACGTGTTTCTCTATCTTCCTATACAAGTGCCACTATTCAAATTTTTTTGTTTTTTTCTTAGCTTTTATTACAGCAGCATAGGTACTCTTGCTCGACGGTGCATTCTTTGTCGTCTAAAAACAATCTGCAACACTTAAAAATCTTTGTTTCGTGCCGTATGTCGGTGGTATTGTCTTTATGGTTATTTTCCTCGTTTTTTTCCCGATGATACAGTCGAGCGGGAAAAGTAAAGAATGTACGAACCGACTCTTTGATTATTTTTTTTTTTCTTACATTTTTTGTTATTTATAAAGCACGCATGGGCACTAGTTTGCTCAAAGTAACAAATAATCAACCTCCAAATATCCATGTATTTGTATCAGTGTTGTAAATACGAGGTAGTGATTATTGACGCTAAGACGAAGAAGCATTAAATTACGATATATCAACATTTCCAATAAAATCCGCATGGAATTAGTTATGTCGCGCTACACTCGAAAAGTCTAAATGTAGAAACAACAGAGAATAGAGATTAATTTTCTCAAAGGACCACTGTTTCATTGATATTTGCCAAATTCCATTTAAATACATCTATTATATCAAGTTTTTTGTTATTTTTACTCTCGCGGTAATTATGACATTTTTATTTCAAATCTTACCTCTTCCTAACGCGATCCTTGAATGTCACAACGAAACGAGATTTTGAAAACTACCGTTAACATATTTCGGGAAATAAAGTCGATGACAATCGTTATATCTTGAATTGAAAAAACACCAAATGAGACGTTTTGATCGATGAAATCACAATAAATGTTTCACTTGCAACACCAACTATTGTAAAACACTGTTTGTTAGTGTTTTCCAATTTTGGACAGGATGTACCGAATAAACATCGGTGGGACGTACAGGGAGGACACGGTGAAACTAGACAGCGCAGATGCGCGCTTGCGCGTCAGACCGACGGTTCTCACTCTATGCGTGCAGACCGAGTAGTCGGGCCAGTAAGAGAGAACGGAGAGGGGGAATGTTTTCTTCTAAATAAATCTTGGTTTCTGGCGTTTGCCCTACCAGCTCAGGTAGCGTCCCTTGCCCCTACCACTACCCTTACTGGGCCATTCTGATGGCGCGTGGGGACAAAGTCGCCGCTCGGATGAGACGCACTGGCGGCCGTAGGCAGTAGCCAATCAGGCTCCCTAAATTCTCACGCAGCCGCATTGGACTGTCTAGTTTCACCGTGTCCTCCCTGTGTATCATATTCGTCCGACACTGACTATCTTTTTCTTATCTGATTGCCGCTCGCGGCTCGACCGATTACATAAATTGAGGAAACAAAAGCGAAAACGATATCAAAAATGGGTATTATGGATCAACCGGATTAGTATTTTCGTGTGCTTATTTGTAAAATTAATAGACGAATTTAATAATTTTTAGATTTTTATTTACAATCGAAACAACGGTTCCTGACATGCTGCTTCACTCTACAATCTAATCAGAATTACATAAATAATGATATCCCATTAGAGGGAGGGGGGCGTAAAAATATTCGTTGCTCTATGAACAGACAAAATTGAAAAATAAAGATAACTAACAAACTGATGCTATCATGATTATTGTTAATCATTCGACTGTTAGTCGATCGCGCATCTGTAGAATTTTTAACAATGATTGGCAAAAACTTGTATTCAAGAGCGGCTAAACAATTGGTCTGCCACGAAAAAGGAAGTGAAAGAAAATCAAGCAATTAACATCGTAGCGTAAAAAAAAATTATATACTTTTGCTGTTGTTGTTGTTGTTATTGTTTGTATGGTTTCTTTGAAACAAAGACACACGCACACGCACGCGCGCGCACACACACACACACACACACACACACGCCATATCGAAGAGAAATTCAGTCACGCTGGTATTCCGTTGTTAATAATAATTATAAATATAATTTCTTTCATAACTACAGTGTATGATACAGTAAGAATTGTTTGATCGTCGATGGACGCGATGATATTCATGCGATCGCGCTTCGCTTTTTTACCTCCCATTAAATTCCCCTAATTATTTTTTCGGCTTTTTCTTGTTGTTATTGTTTTGCCATTTCAATACATTACACGCGAGCCGATATTGGCTCTCCACCTCGCTAAGGCTTTTTTTTTTTTAATTCTTCCGATATATTTTCATTTTTTTTCTTTCTCTTTCTTTTTCAAATTCCCTTTCTTTAGGTTCTTTGTTTTTGAGTACTCGTTGATCCAAGACGATCGAATTATCGTCCCTAGGACTAATTCGATTTGAAAAAACTGTCATCCGATGAAATGAATACTTGTATAGACTAAGCTGGCAATTGTGAGGACAAATTTTCATTGTATATCTTTTCAACCGTTGTGAATTTCGAGGTGGCAGGAATTTTCCTTCTCCAATCAAGCGGACACTCTTAATCTTTGTTTCCATGATCAATCGTCATTGCCGGAAGCGTAATTTTGTTATTGGGTCAATAGCAGCGGAATCTGTGTGGGTTTGACTCAAGAGAAAATAAAGAGGCCGTGTATGGAAAGTAATGTGACTGGTAAATTTCGGACAAGGGTCTGCCGATGAGGTGAATAAAAATTTGTCACTTTAGTTAATCGAATTGTCGATGACAGCGTATAGCGATTGAAACTCGATAAAAAGAATATGTCCGAGGTAAATAAGACTGTAAGTATCTCGGATGTAATGTTGCTAGTGAAAATGTTAGTACGACGGATAATTAACACACCGATTCAACATATTATTTTAGCACTTTCTTTGGTTTCCGCGTCGCGCGATTGGACGGGGAAAAAACGGCTTGACCGATCGATTATTATCAACGGGAAAATGACGTTTTGTATTTTCGTAGTTCTGGTTTGCCTATGTTCTGGAGACCGAGGCAAAAGTCCTTAAACAGATATTTCTCTCGGGTTGACGCGATACTAAAAAAAAAAAAAAAAAATATATACCAAAGACTCTGTTTAAAGACAATTATTAGCCAACTGTTGTACGATCGTCGGCTTGTCGCTAGCCAATCATTTATCATCGATGTATATTTTGAGCGCTCGCTCTCGTCTCGGGCTGTAACGCGACGACGAGGAGATGCCCAGCATTCGCGATTTGCTTTTCGACTTGATATCCTGTTGATATTCCTCGGCGCTTGGTTCCACTTCCTTTTCTCTCCAGTCTCTGTTGCGAACAACGAATATATATATAATACGGGGAATGAAGGGAAGGAAGAAAAAAAAAGGTATGCCCACCTGTAGTAGATGACAACGCCGTCCTCAAAGGTTATTTCCGGACAGTTTTCAGGTGTCGTCGACTGGCGATTCCAATCGACTGCATTCTTCACAATCAGCAGCATCAAATCGGTTGGTAGTGAACTCTTACCTTTAGCCATCTCGAGATACTCTTCTGGTATTCCCGATATTTCCGATAACTTGAACGATAAAAAATATGAATTATATTTAACTCGTTTCGTTCGTTATCCTAAACAATATGTTTTATATTAGAGCGGGATTATGAAAATATTAATTAAAAAGAACGATCGAACAGCGATATCGCGGCAGCCAACTCCAATTACAAACAACTATCGTTCTGTAATAAAGTTGAAAAACGTTGTTGGATATTATTTGAAAGAAGAATGCTGTGATATGGAATATAATAATTATGTTCCATCTTTGACAAAGTTTCCTTCGCGAATAAGTAAACAATGGATAAATAGAGTTTTTTATGTATGACCTTTTGGCGAACTTCGGCGATGGACTTTCCGCTGACGACAAGCTCTTGGATGGGTTCAAGTCGGACACCGGGCGTTCGCCTCTCTCGACTCGTGAATATAACGACATCGTTCTGATCGGTGACTGGCTCTTTGCCTGGCAATTCTTGTACGATTATTTCATACGGCCAGTAGAGATTAAGATCCTTCAATCTTTGATCATCGAAAAATACTTTGGCCGCTGTTTTGAAGTTCTTTCTTCTCAATCGGCATCTCTCCAATGGGATATCTAGGTCAAACTTTTTTTTCAGCTCAACGAGAATTTCTTTCTTTATTTGTCCGACAGTTGCATCTTTCGAGACTATCCACTCGCATAGATTTCTGAAAGGCTGCGTTGATCACCAAGAATAATCAAATTTTAAAAAATACATTGAATAACGCGAGCAATCGAGTTTTTGTCGAATTTATCGATATAAATAAAAAAAAGTGTTACCTCTACTTCGTTGTCGAGAAGCAATTGATAGAGTTTGACTTTGAATTCACAGCTGCGAAGTGCACGTCCCAATTTGAGATACAACATTTCGCCATCTTTATGATGAAAGTTTAATGTTACATTTAAACGACTGCACTCCATTTCGCTGTCCGATTGTCGGTAAATTTTAAAGTACTCCATAGGCACGCCGACGTACGGTTCCAAAAGTTTTTTTAATGTACCGAGGCTCATTCGTTTGTCAACGAGTATCCTTAGCAATCTATTGGGATGTCGAGTAGCTCGGAAGTAATACTCGCTCGGATCCTCAATGTCCCAGTTTTCTTGCTCACTTTGCTGGAAAAGTTCGTGCTCGACACCAGCTACCGGATAATCATCATCTTCGGAGGCATCGCCTTCTCCGACGAGTGTTCGATCGCTGTAACTAAGACTACTGTCTTCGCTGTTGCTCTGTTCGGGCGTGTGCCACTCCTCGTTCTCGGCTCCTTGAGTGTTTGGTGGACTCGTCGTTGTCGTTGTCGTTGTCGTTGTCGTCGTCGTCGCAGCCGTCGTGGTAGTGCTCGTCTCGCTCCAAAGACCACCAAATTCATCTGATTTTAACGTTGCTGCGGTGTCGTTGTCTCCGGTCGTAGCGGTGGTAGAAGGAGGCGCTGGAGGGGGTGGTGGCGGCGGCGGCGGCGGCGGCGGCGGCGTCGGCGGCGTTGGAGGTGACGGCGGCGGCTGCGGTCCGTCATTAACCGGAGACTCTTTTGATGGCCCATTCGTCAGCGGAGTTTCCATAAGTTTTTCTTTATTTTTCTCCGCGAGCGATGGAATATTCGATTCTCGAAGAGACTCTGTGTGTCGTCACAACATTATTATTATTATTATTATCAAATATTAAAGTAGAGTGTTATTATAAATAGAAACGAAAAACAAACAAACAAAAAAACACAAAAGTTTGAAAACCTTGACTCGTGTCCGGGAGTTCGACATCGAGTGAAATCAATCCACCAAAAATCTCCATTATTTCGTATATTGCATCTTCGATTGTCTTGGGCGTACTAGTATCCAAGATCGTAGGAACAAAGATTTTTTCGCCATTGCCAAAGTCCTCATTCAGTAGTGTACTGTCGTTCTTCGTTATTAGCCTGGCGTTCGGATTGTTCGGATATTGTACAATGAGATGTATCTCTTTGGGCTCAATACCGATTATTTGACTCAATCGTGTCTTGTACTCGGTAACCGTTTGCGTAACGAGGCCACGCACGTGTATCGGGCCTTTAACCACTTGCTTGTTAGCAACATCGACGACATATACCTTCGAGACGACACCTATAAATTTCAATCGACTTGTGAGACATAGACGCGACACGATTGTAATATGAGAATCAATTTGATTATTACCGCCAGGCATATAGATCTCGAATTTTTCGTCCTTGTCGCGAATTTCCATAAGCAAATCTCGGCGATCGCCGAGAATAGAGCTAATCGCCTCTTCTTCCCGACCTTCGAAGCTGCACTCGATCATTCTCGTATTTTCTTGGTAAGTAACCAATCGAACCTGATCACGCGGAACGACGGTATTGAGAGAGAGAGCCTGATAGGCAAGTCCAGTGAGTTCGGACCAGGTTTCATTGTGTCGGCACCATAGCGGTATATACGACATCGATCTGTCGTCCTCATTCGGACGACGACAGAGGACCTTTAGTCTGTACATCTGCGTCATGTACTCGCGATAGTTGGCATCCTGGTTTTCTTGCATCTTGGACAGAAGTTCCTGCAATTATCAAAAAGAAAAACTTTTCTCATTACCATTACAAATAAACACATAAAAATTATCGAGAGGTTGTTGTGTCTTGTACTTGTAGATGTTTTGGAAAATCCTTGACTTGCATAGGTAGGGCATTGCGCACAGGATCGATTTGTCTGTACATAAGCATATAAGCGTTGGTGCTGCTGCTGTAAACGCCACTGTAATATGCCCTCGATGGACCACCGCCGTATGTTTTCTGTATATCATCGTAGGTTATCTATCGAGCAACGAAATTTCCAACGGTTATTCCAAATTTTTCTCATTATCGGCCAATTTTCAAGTGTTTTTTCCTGCTCACCGGTGAGACATTCTGATCATTAAAGCATAGCCATTCACCGCTCCTGAAATCCTTGATGTAAGCGTAATAGTGTCCGCCGCTCGCGCTACCACTGTGAATCATAATAGAGAAAAGTTCATATTCATAGGGTCCTTTTGGTGGTAGCCGGTTCGCCTCATTCTTCTCGTTATCCTTGTCCTTGTCGTTCTCGTGATTGTGCGCGATGGTGGTGCTGCTGCTGCTGCTTGACGTCGATGGCCCGTTACTCAAATCGATCCCAGAGTCTTCATCGTGATCGTGATTCGACAAATTACGGTTCACAGACATGCCCTTGTCGCACGCTCGACCCTTGTCATTCAATGCCAAGCTCTCTGATGTCGAAACTTTATCGCACTTGATCACACCTACCGATGTCACGTCGTTTTCCTCTACGCATCCTCGGAAATTCTCACTTTCCGTCGACGGGATGAAGCAATTCAAGTTGAGAACATCCGGGAACGTAACCCTATATCCACAACGATCATTATTCGCCTCTGTGCCAATTTCAAATCTAAATGATTGTCTTTTTTTTTCCTTTTCTTTTCTTTTTAATAATAATCGTAGTAATAATAATGGTTTGTGGAAAGAAAAAATAAGAAATAGTCATGACTCACTCATCGTTGAGCTTGATCCTGTGAAAGGTGTTGTAGTCGAAATCGAAGCGTTTCAAGTGTAAAGTAAGGAGGTAAGGAAACTTGGTGAACTTTAAACCCTTGTGAGCATCGCACTTTTTGTTGCACGTGTCACAGTGATACTGATTCGTGCCGTCGAGAGTCTCGGGTTGAACGAAAGCATTTAAAGCCTCTTGCTGCCGCCGACACAATTACAGTTTAACGATTAATTAACACGTCGTTTGAGATATTGTAATTGAGGATAATTATTTGCTCACCACACTGTTGTACGCTACATTGCTGCCGAAAGGTCTTACAGGCAGTGGAATATCGAGGAAAGTGTCTTCCCTTGATTTTTCCGTGCCGCATTCCAAACACTTGACGTAATCGATCATCTTGCCTGCACCAGCAATTCGATTAATTATTCCAATTATGCGCTGAGCAAATCAATGTCTTTAGCCTCTCCGGATTCTCTCGTATACCGTTGTTATACAATATATTGTACACACTTTACCTTCGTAAAGTCGATTGATGAGATCTGCCTGTTCGGTGTTTTTAAATTTTTGTTCCAATGCGTCAAACATAACTCTGCAGAGCTCTTGGATGTCGTGCTGTTGCCAAGCTTCCGTCGAATCCCAGCCAAAACTTTTAGTCAACGAAGTTGTTTCTATAGCATTTTTCGACGATGTCTGCAACAACAGTTTCATTAATGAAATGACAACGATTCGAAAATGAGTACGGTAATTGAAGAAATTTGTCAAGTTGCGCGAGATAACGAACCTGCAGATTAAGAAACAATTTCTGTAACTGGTAAGGTATGCTGTTGGCTTCGTCTTTTTCGGAACCATTCACGTATTCCCAGTTGTACAAAGCATTACGAAACTCTGGTGTCATGTAGAGCGCCTGAAGGAGACTGTTTAGGTAGCAGGTCATCGCTTGATTGACAAGACCGACGTAAGCTTCAACATAACCAATTAATTATACGTTAAAGCAGGAAAATCAGGAAAATCAGAAAAACGAAAAATCAGTAGAACAAACGTTCTTTCAATAAAAAAATGTGACACGTACTTCTAAAACACACGCGCCCATCTCTTTGTTATCTATGACAATGAAAAAACGACGATTTATTACTTACCATTTTCGCTACGCCGATTTGGCTCAACATCCTCATGTCCTTGTTCCTCTATTCGTTCTGTTTGACCAGTTGGCCAAAGAAACACGAGAAAATAAAGAGAAAAACGTTAGGTTAGATTTATCGTCGATGAAATAATTGCAATTATATATTATAATAATACCCTGCACATTTTCACTTTCTTATATTTGATATATTATTATTAATTTTTCTCATCAACAATGCCTAGCGCGTGCTATTCACCGTTTACACCATTACTTGTGTGTGTGTGTGTGTGTGTGTTAACGAATTAATCTCGCAAGAAGACTTTTCACAAATGGAGAAGCTTAGAATGAGAAGATAATGTAAAAAACGTGAGAAAAAAAAGTCGTTGAATTTACGGTAATATTTCACATATCCCGTTATCGTCGGCTTTGTTTCTCACCACTTTCGGTTTTTGCCGACGCATCTTCGAGTGAGTAAATCCTAGCTTCCTTGCTTGAGAAGTTGAAGTAGCATGAGCGAACGTCACATTGAGGTTCAGTGGACAATGAATCTGGAAATGAATTGCCTTTTCAACTTTCTTCTAATGCCCTTATTTGAAAAATCTTCTTGTTGGATTTATCAAATTTGCCCATAATTGAAAAGAATAATTTGAGGGAGTGGAATATGATGGAGCCTAACCCTCGAATTCTTCATTCTCGAGTGGATTTTTTTTCCAACTGCGTTCTCGTCGTTGCAATCGATCGTTGTTGTCGATCGATGGCGTCGCCGTTGACGTTGATGTTGTCGTTGTCGACGTCGTGGACGACGTGGCCGCCGTAGGTGTTGTGGTTGGTGAATCCGCCGGTTCCGTAACGAGCAGCATTACTGTAGCGAGGGATGACAAGTCGACGCCGACCTCAGTCAACTTCCTCGTGTCCTTGTCGTTCAATTTGATCTGTTTGAGAAATAAAAAGAAAGAAAAAAAACACACATAGACAATAAATACGTAAATCAGTTAGATATTATCGATACGATGATTCTCGAAGGTTCCTTTATACGTTTTGTAATTTCGAGCACTTTGTATTATCCGTCGTTGATAAAGATTAGTAAAATATGAGAAAGCGCAATAGTGCCAATGTTAAAATCAAATAATCATTGGTTAGAACGAATTTGTTGTCGTTGAAAGCAAGAAAGATTTTCAGTTAAATAACGGGGCAAGAGAGGTGCTCTCGTTTATTGTTGAAAGTTTTGGTAGATAAGGAAAAATGTCGCGTTGCAAGTTTAAGTGGCGTTAACGGTGGATTCTTGTTAATGAGTAGCAATAATAAAGATTTTGCGGGTATATAATAATTCGGGTGAGTATAATTCAAGTGTTTGTCAGACGCATTCGCCCAACACCTTGTTCCTTCTGCATCGTAATAATAGGCCGAAGGTGCCGGGCTCGTGGTGGCCCTCGATCAGTCGAAAAAGTCCAGTGACCGTCGTCGCTGGACCAATCTCGAGGTTCGTGCGTGCAACGCCACCTATGGTGAGGTCCAGTACCTCGATGAAGACCGACGGGCCCCCACCGTCCACGCACGGCATTTTCTGTAATTCGAATAACAGAAAGAACAACACACGCACACCCACTCGCAACACGTAATACGGATTAACGCACGTTCAAACATTGATGCTGCGTGCAATTTATCGTTTTATCAAGGATTTTTCTACGGGAATATACGGCAGACTACTACGGCGAGGATCCAACTAACCGCTTTCACTTGGAATCCACCCAAACTAAATAAAATAAATTAAAATAAATCGAAATGGCAATTAATAATGCAAACGAATTTTCACGTGCGATATCGACAGCGAGAATCAATTAACCGTCAAGCGTTCGGATTAAATAGATCAATTCTTTGTACACCTTTCTCGAAAATTTCGTCCATTAGATAGTCGTCAATGGACATTTAAATGATCAATAATGAACGATATCGGAGAAAATATAATTTTCATTTATTATCACTTGGTAGAAAATAAGTTTTGTAATCTCCGCATAGAGGTTATTTAATGGTCAAAATTGAATAAAGAAATTGAATGGATATGCGTCGATTAGCTTACTGACTTACGGTTAAGTTGACGCGTGTGGTAAATAATAATGAATATAGAGGGGGGGAGGCGGAAGTGGATGAGAGGGATCAAGCTTGAATTGACGAATGTGCAAGAACAATTTGGCACCTGTTGGTCAAGCTCTGAGAGCGAGGACAGCCATTCGGTAATGAGCAATCGGTAAGTTGTTCCCGATGTAAAATCCACGCCGATTTCGGCAATGGTAAGATCTCGTCTCACGCACATCAGATCGACCTGTTGAATACCCAACAATAACAACACAGAGAGTTAGTATTGAAAAATGAGCGGTAGCCAAGCGGCAAAGCGCGTATTATCTTTGTTTTTCTTGAGGAGTTTGGGGCCTGAAAGAGTCAGAACCACCACGACCACCACCACTACCACCACCACCGCTAGCACCACCTTGTTTCTATCCCATTGAAGAATCAATCCGACGCTTCCAATCTTGTACTTGCACAGACGCAACACTCGAGAAACGAGCTCGGCGACTCGCACGGATTGCGGCATCTTGAGGATCTTCTTCGATGGCTCATCCCCGCCTCCCACCAGATCCCAAATTTCGAGGGTCCCTTGACCCTCACCGGCGACACACACCATTTCTCTGTAAGTACAGGATACAAGCATCGGACGGTGACATCAATTGACACGCGCGCTATGCTTAATTCCCGCGTTGTAATATTTTCCCTTACTTTGCTCAAAAACATCTCATTACACCTTCTCCCACTCTATTTATTTATTTACCGAGCTATCCAACCCGCTTCAACATTGTTATTCTCTCATTGATTAATGACGGAATATACAATCGCGGAAAAACGACACTCTGGTTTTTCATATCTTGAAAATGTACAATTCCCTAATCATAAGATATTTTTAACCAAGAGGAAATTTCAAAAATGAATTAGGAAAATTGAAAATTGGTAATGGAGTAAATGTACAAACAGAGCCAATGAGTACCGACAACTTTGATAAACATGTATGACATAGGTACGTGTTTTGCTCGGCGAATGATTGGTTGGTGCCAATGATTAAGCGTTAGTTGCGAGTAGCTGCGAATTTCAAATGCGAGCCAAAAACAGATTTAATATTCTCGATCGCTGTGTTTAGGTTAGCAAGACTATTTATCTCTATGATTTTCATGAATTTCCGATCGAAAAATTTCCCAAGATTATAAATAAAGTAGCTGGAGAAAAAAAGAATATCGAGACAAATGGAATTAACGTATTTTCAATTGTTTCGAATAAAATTCGGAAATGCACGTGTTTAAAGTTGAGCTTGTCTTGATAATAGAGAGAATGTCTTTAACGTAAACTCACGACATATTTGTTGTTGGTTCATTTGAGAAACTGGGCTGCAAGCACATCGATTCAAGATACAACACATAAAAAAAACTGAAAAAAACGCACGGGCATGCTTAACCCACAGCTGGCTTATTGTCGCGCACAAAAATAAAAGTTTGCGAAAGACGATACCGTACCTACGAGCGAGCGAGAGAGAGAGCAGAGGGACGGATGGGAAAGAAACAATTGAAACCGTCTGGAGATTGTTACTGGGATAAAAAAGCTTCCAAGATCAAGATTTGGCAAAGAGCCATGCTAGAAGTTAGAAAATCAGTGAAATCTACGAAACGAACGTTAGATGCCCGCTCTGCACGGCACTACACACTATTGAAAGACGGTAGTAGTCTGCTCTGGCTATATTTAGATGGTCTAAACCAAGACTTGGAAAATGGCTCTAGTTCTCTCTCGCTCTCTTGAGCTTTCTCAGCCATCCGAGTCATCCAGCCTCCCACCTCTCTTTACAACACTTTCCTACAGTTTGCCCACCCTCGACCCTCCATATACATCAGCTCCTCTATCAAATTTCATACAAAGTTAACCGATGACGACGAAGAAAAAACTCTATGTTATATTATTATTTATCTTACCAGTGGCTTTTCAACTTATAGCCGGATCTTTTCTCCTATGCTCCCGTCACAATCTTATCCAGCACTCCGATTTTGGGTTCATCGGCATCGATGACGCTTAAACGATAACAAATTTTTTAATTAACATACATATACTCTCGTTTCAAAGTAAATCAACAATCTATTTCATCCGACTATTATACACAAGCTCTGTCATCTTTGTTATATCAATTCTTTAGATAGCGTCTTTGGAATCAAACAAAAAGTTTTATTAATAATAATGTGGCAATTTCTTTTAAATAAAACAGACTAACGTAGATATTTATCAACAATGCAATATTCCTCTATGCGATTTATCTATAACTCTTTTGCTTGATTATTACTCAAATTGATGTTGTAAGTTTTCTTAATCGCTCGAATATCATTGAAATTTTTACCTTGTACTCAAATTCTAACCTAACAAAATTTTTTTTCAAAAATGTACATGTGCGCGAGCCTATGTTTTCATATCCCAAGGCTATTTAAAATTGGCCTATGATAGAATTTCAACTCTATAAAAATTGTCGCTATCCAATGTGAAATTACTTCGCAAATGACTCGCTCCTTGGTGTAAAAAATATCACATCCTCGTTGTTATAGCATAAGCTGTAATCCCAAGATGTTGAGATTTTAACATTTTTTCATTCGCACTGAGATTACATAAAAATTGATATTACATCTTATAGCGCATTATTATTAATGATTGTAATAATAATAATAATTTTCCAACAAGTCAAATATGAAATAATTGTCGTGTGCGGTTAATGTTATTGAAAACCGTTATTACATATAGTAAAAAAAACAGACACACACAAGAGTGAATTGGATATTATATTGTTTCAAAGTGTATTAATGAAAAATTGGTAATTACGGGGTTTACTCACTTGGGCTTTTTAAATGTTAATTGGGATCGCGAAAAATAATTCAATGAACGAAAATAATATTAAAGTAAGACACACGCTCGTGGACGACGTCGTCGTCGTCGTCGTCGTCGTCGTCGTCAGACAACCGGGAAGAAAAAAAAAGTAGTGGCTTATTGTGAGCGCGCGTGAGTTTACTCGAAGGGCCTTTTCGATAATCGATTAATAACACATGATATTATTTAATGACAATATTTCTACAAGTGTCTTTTACGAAGGAGCAACATTACGACGATCGAAAGGATCCTTGCGATCGTCGTAATGTTTGAAAATAACCCGTTAAATGGCTGGCGCGATATTTACAACAACGTTGATATGCGACTGACGGTTTCCGGCGGCTCGCGACGATAATCGACGATAATTAATATCTCCAAATAGATAGATATCTCGCGAAACAACTCGTTGACATTTCGACAATTATCCTACCCCCTTCAACTTACAGACTATCGCACGTATTTCGCGTTTACGATCAAACTTGTCTTACCAAAACCATTGACACATGTGTAACAATCACTTTACGCCATATTTTAGGCCCGTCTCCGACTGGCGCGCGCCTATCGACACCAATATCCAACATTGCGCGGCGGCACTTATAAATCTTGGATATCGATAAACTTCATATCCTATTTTTACGATGAATTTTTTGTCAACGCAAGCTTTCGGGCTACGACGTACGATAATCCTCTTCAACACACGCACACATGCACGCACACACACACACACACACACACACACACACCGAGACAATATTTTTCAATTGGATTACAGTAGTACTTTTGGACCTTTTAGACCGACCGAGTATACAAAAATGGATTGCTGTAACTACCGAGGGTCTCAAGTAGAGGTCGCCAAGACCATCGTCATCATCATCATCATCATCATCGTATTGCAATGGGTAAAGTCAGAAGTTGGTGAAAATCGCTCTTATCCTTGATATTTTTATTTCAATAAGAAAAATTAAAAATTCATTCAACGAGTACGTGGTTATTTCGTCTTTCTTTTTCATCCTCAAAATTTTCCATCAACGTTTATTGTTTATCAAGAAACATTTTCTTGTGTATTTCCGGAATCTTCTGTTCCTGGTATATCCACACATTTTTCCGTAATAAAAACAAATCCTCGGATTATGAAGCTTTAACTTGAACCATGAGATTTGCTATCTTGGGAGAGATGAGCGACGATAATTACTAAAAGAGAGACGATGATGATGATGATTTTAAAAAACATTGTATATGCTGAAACATGACCGAGTTGAAATTGGCCGAATGTTGGTTTTAAGACGTTTTCGCTTTATATATTATATCGTCGTTGAATATGAGATTGAGAATACTCGAGTACATTGTGTAGAGAGTAGCGAGTAATCGTTATGAAAATAATGGTTTTTTTTTTCTCGCTCTTGGTCAAAATTTTACTTATAAACGAAGCAGGAGAGTTCGTAAGACGAGGAGCGAGGGTAAAATTGGGGTTCGTGTTAACTCGTGAAAGCTCGGGGAATAGAGTGACAAAAAGCATAGAACGGTAGAGGCGCGCAAGAGTGTTGTAGATGGTAACATAGAACTAGAGGGAGGACGTTAAGGGGATTGCAGTGAAGTAGCCGAAGCGCAGTCGCGTTACGGTACGCGTTGCAGGAGTGACGCCGAGAACGACAACGAGACGCCGTCGCCGCCGCTGCTGCGCGTATAAGCTCGCTCTTTTAACATATCATCGACTCTCGGTCGTGCATCGAACTGTCTCCCTCGAGCGAAAGGTGCCTGCCGAGAGAGCGCGTGACACTGGAATCAGTTTCCCTACGACGTAACACAGGACACACACGCCGCGCGAGGGTGAGTTTCGAGCGTCCCTTATTATTATCATCATCATCATCATCATCATCATTATATACCTTCCAATTGAAGCTTTACCTAAATATTATCTCTCGTACGTCTTCTTGAAGGAATTTAAGCTTTGTTGTTGCTTTATTCTTCTTTATCTTGGCCCATAACGTACCAGTCAAAAGAGTTTTATCGAGTGTGAAAAACAATATACATATATCGCGAGAGGGACGTTGGATGTAAAAGAAAAAAAAAGCACAAAGGCAATCTCGCGACGGGTTACCTTCGGGATTTCATTGATTTTCCGGGTGAGACCGAGCCGCCCGCCGCAAACTCCTCTCAAAATAAGCCCCATTCTTTTCCACTTTGACTTTTACAATCGATATTTCGTTAATGAGCATCTTTTCGCGCTTCTTGTCCTTGTGCGCGACGACCGTCCGAAGGAACAAGGTCTAATATATGGAGGATCTCGTTGGCGCGAGATGTTGGACGCGCACGTACTTCCCGACATAGCGTCGACCATCGGTTCGTCCCTATTTTTTGCCGCCATGGTGTGTTCTCCCTCCCTCTCTCTCTCTCTCTCTCTCTCTCGTTGCTCCTCAGCTCGCGCCTCGCTCGATTGGCGAATTTCGAATTCGGGTCAGTGAACAATGGGACGAGGAATATTACTAGCAACGCTCTGGGATCGCGGATCGCGGATCGCGAATCGCGAATCGCGGATCGAGCTGTTGCGAGAGAGGGTTGACGCGAGCAAACGACAAAGCGCAAAGCAACCCAACTATTTTAGTTATTTCCCCTCAACTTCTAACAATATCGAACAATAATTGTTTTTCCATTCAACCATGTTCGGTCAACGCATACTCAACTTTACCATCATCAATTCTATCTATTTAAAAGGACTGTTTAACGGAATTATCAAGAAATATTGGCTCGAGACAAATTGGCCAATCGGAAATAATCGATTTATTTATTTTTTTCCAATATATAATTTGAAAAACACTTGAATGAGCCTTTTGAAGAATTTACCGTAAATCTTTGATACTCGTTTATGAAAAAACTTGGCGTTAATATATTACTGGAGTGATAAAAGGAATAGAGAGGGGGATTGGTTAGAGCTCTTGTATATTCAGATTAAACAATAGACAGAGTAATTAACCAAGCACTTTGTTTTAATGGTATTGTTAAATTGTCAAAAGATGGCAAGTTTAAAGTGAGAGTCGGTCGTGGTCGTCGTGTGAGCGTATTAACGCAGCTCTCCGGTCCCCTTGGGCCGTACGCTTCACACCGATTACGCTCTTATTTGAATGAGAGACACGACAAGAGACGCTCCCGTCTAAATTTATAACAAATAAAATGACGGGCGCGTAACCGTTCGAGGGTTCGAAAGCTTTCCGATAGTGACCCTGTCAGAAGGCTATTTATTATCCATATCCAGCCAATTTATCGTCAAACATTGCCATCTTGCGTTAGTGAGTTTTATCAAACGATTATTCTATAGACGGTTGGCAATCATTTATGGCCATTTTTATCAATATTCCACCAACTGCACAGAGTTTCGAGCAAATATAAAGTTCCAATTGAAATAAAATAAAATGATATTCCAACGCCACGATGAATAATGAAAGCGATTTGCAACGTTCTTGATCGGTTAATCGGTACATCCGATATACGGTAATTACGATATCTCGTGGTAGTTGGTTTCAGAGAGCCGCCGTACGTCGTTTGGCACGTCGAGGGGATACAATGGAATTATAATGGCATTAGAAACAACAACTCTCACTCACTTTCGCGCTCGGGTGTTGGCAATTATTCCGAAAAGGGATAATATTTCTGTACCGTAGCTATTTATTCCCTGGCATACGCTATTTTCATCATTATCATTTGAGAAGGATTATTTCAAAAAGAAACGAATTTCAGTATTCACCGTATTGACATTCAATTCATAGTCGTGTTTGTTGACTTTTCAATCAAATCTCCGACCCGGTTATATCAAAAACCGAATAAGTTATGGTCGCAACGGGACAAGGAGAACACACGTTTAAACCACTTTTCTCGACTTTCAAGAACTCGGACTTGAAGAGAAATAAACGAGAAAAGAACAAAGCTCTCTTACGCGAGAGAAAGTCAAAACGAAATGGGATCTTTATGACTCTTCTGTAGGCGCAATCGCTGAAATTTCGACTTGATAACGAAAACAGCCCACAAGATGGCTGGAAAGCTCTCGCTCTATCTCCCTCTCCGAGACTCAACACTGAGACGACGACGACAACAGTGGTGACCGCATAGAAGCAGATAAAATAGAAACAACAACGTTAAACGGTTATCGCAAGTCCCTGGAAGAGAGACGCGGTGGGCTGCAGACAGGACACAGAACTTTATCTCCCTGTGTCCTCGAAAATCTATTGATAGACGTAAACACTTGGTTTTACTATCAAATTCAGGTACGCGGTGAGAGGCCAAAGGGCCTGATTAAAAACCCAATAACCGCGAGCTCTCGCTACGGAAAATTTTTCTTCACATTTGACACAGCGAAAATTTGCACATTTCGAGTCAACGGAAAAAAATTCATCAATTGACGGGGAAAAAAAACACGACAAATATTAAGAAAAATTGTTTGTTTCGATGGTCAACGGTAGAAACTTGTGATATAACACACGCTACCGGCCCAACAAGTCAAGTATTAATCTTTAAATATGTCCTTCAATGGATTGGATATTATCAATTTGCCGATCTTCTAGCTATGTTGTAAATGAATGAACGATCGAATGCAAAGCTTGAAACAACAACCTCCGGGTAAATGGCCAAGAGTCGCGGGACGGCTGTCGAGTGTGCGGGCGGGCCACCGGAAGTCGAGGAGATCCGCTACAAACGGACTGACAAATAAGTAGTCGTCTCGGAGCAACAGCACTAGTGCGGCTCGACGAGTCCGCACAGCATTAAAATTAATCCGACGTCGCCGGGGGCCTCTGGATCGTCGTCCTCCTGCAGGCCCGCTCGCTCGTTGTTCGTGCTTCAATCTCTCCCTCTCTCTCTCTCTATCTCGCGACTTCCGCTTCCAACTTATAATATAATATCATCTGGTGGATTGTCATTGCGGTCATAGATAACGCTTTGTCATACTCACGGAATTATCGCCAAGAACTTTGAACGCGCTTCTCCGATTATATTTTTAACATTTAAAACCAACACTTTGATGTTGATCCCTCTGTCGATAATTAAAAGTCGCGTCAAGCATATTCATCACTTCGCATAGTTGATTTAGAGGGAGATGTTTCTTCGAGGCTTGCTGTAATCCGAGCTTGAGGCGGCGTTACGCGCGTGCAAGCCATTTATTTCATTTCTCATTGGATAATTGCATTTTTCAAAATATCTCAATCATCAAATGTTTTTCTATGCTTGGGCTTACGTAAAGAAAAATTAATTATCATTTAGTTCAAGAGTCAAGAATAAAGCGTGCACTAAAATTTAATTATTCAATTTAACTTTTGAATGTCATAAAAAATTGTATAAAATTATTTTGAAAAATCTTGCACATTGTGTTTTCGTTATCTGTAGCTTTTTACAGAGCTACCTCTATCGGCAAGTATATTAATCGATGTTGGCTTTCTTTCTCATAGAGGAAGCTTCACAAAATTCTACTTTACGTCCTTGTTTTAAATAAAATGACCAACTTTTTGAATTTCTTTACGCACTAAATTTGGGCTCGAAATCTCGAGTTTTGCAAAAGTTGATGCGATACAGCTCAATTTTTAAACGATCCGATATTTCATAAAATCAAAATTCCTTATGTTCCGTTACGTACATCAACCCGATACATCTGTCATGATTGCGTATTATTTTTTCGACATAAAATTCCATAAAATGGAAAAGTTTAAAAGGAAGCTTCCTAAAATGAAAAGAAATTAAAGAGAATTGTAAATTCTTGATCGAGCAGATTTCAAGTACGCGATATTATACTTTGAAAAATGAATCTTTCTACAAACAGTAGTAAAGATTGAGTGGTAGAAAAAAAGTATCGGTCCACTCGTCGAGTAGCCCTGCATTCGATGAACCATTCAATCGTTTCGATAGTCCGAACGCGGAGTAGTTGCTTGTCCGTTGGCTGGGGCGAACGGACTCTTCTAACAATAGAGTCGTCAATCATCGAGAGCTAGCTCGTGGAAAAAGAAAAAAGAAAAATTAAGTACAAAACGTCTATCTTTGACTGTGAAGACGTAACACAAGCGCTCTGGCAATAGTGCTTTTAAATTAGTCGGTAAATTAGAGCGGTAAAAACCAAATAATGGAATTACGCAAACCCTTTTGCTTCATCTTCGAAAAGTGAGTTTCCTTCGCTCGAGAAATTCACCTCTCTTGACGAGTACCCACTGAGATTTTATCCGGACCCGCCGCTGGTAGGTACCCCATTCGTAACTCTAAACGGGTTCTCTCGAACGGCCCTCGGCAAACACATTTTCCTTTCCATTTTCTTCTAGCCCCCATACACTATATACACTACCTTCCTCTACTGTTCTACATAACACACCGAAAAAACATTAAGTAAAATAAAATAAGACAGTATAGATTCTACTGTGGACAATATAATTTCCAATAAGTCCAACTTTTAAATTCTCTTCGCAGTTACTATGTTTCGTCACTGTCATAACTATAAGATTTCAACGTTCCTCCTGGATACTATACCGCGTATTGTAAAAGTATGTCCATGTATCACATCGAAGGACAATTAAACCGCGAAAGATTTTTCGCAGTCACACTAAAACAATCTGACTAATCAAATCAAGTTATTATTATGAAAATATACACATAAAAAAGACGCGTTATATATTACAACGGAGTTTGTACTTTACTTTGTTTTTACCATTCCGACATAATCGTATCATAGAGCTAGGTGTAGATAAATATATATTCTTAATTTATAACAACAACAACATCGTAGAATGAAATTCTATTGCCAGCACATTTAATTAGTTGCTAATATTAATTATTCGATATAACGATTACGATAGTCATTATAATGGCGATACTATAATTCAATTTGGCGATCAAATATCATTATTATATATTTGTCGGTTTGAATCGTTTATCATTGTTTTATATTCCAACAATGCATTCTTTATACCGAATATCGGCACGCGTGTGATACAGTAATGCAGTGGAAAGAGTGACACCGGTTCACATTCTAGCTAACGGAGTCTCTTTCAAATTGAAAAGTGAATAAATAGTGAATCGTAAAAGCCACAACAATGACCGAGTAATTACTTTTCTTATCAATCAATTAAATAAATTATTTACTTGGAGAGCAACAACAATGACGATATCAATGAAAGATCATGCCAATGAGTTTATATATTTGCGCCTTTATGTCGCTGGATTTTTTTCCATCTCGAGATATCATTTAATTAATAAACGATAGGTGAATAAGAACAAGGCTCTCTGGCGGTGGTAATTTTGTAACTGGTAACCCGTTATTTCGTAACCCCCAAGAACCGTTTGATTCTTGCACTTGAGATAGAGATAGACAGCTCCTGGCTCTGACACCGGTCAAGTACATACTCGATGTCAAGCGATCCTTCGTAGCCGCAAAACGATAGACAGAGAGCGAGAGAAAGGGAGCAATGTTCATGTAAAAAAAACGTTCCATCTTGGAACCAAGCTTCAATGAGAGAACATCAATTACACACAAAGCCTTTTTTCAAATGTCTTCTTGAGGGTTTGACCGCTTGTCGATCGTTAAATTGTTGCAGAACATTGGCAATCGATTTTATCAATCATATTTTTTTCGTATCAATAAGAAGTAGTACAACATTATTCGTATTTCACTTGTATCATTTGTTCACAACGAAAACTATTTCAAGCTCGATGAGTTATAACCAGTTTTCTCTCGGAAAAGATTTCCATAGATATTGTATCAGAGATTATCTCGTCGTTGCCAACAACACCGATGGTTAAGTATAATCTTAACGAGAATATAACGACTTTTTTTTCCATAAAACCCTTATACGTCTATAGCTACAGTGAGTTCTCTGAGGGTTAATTAGCCCCTGACATGGAAGAGTCGCGCGAGTCAGGTCAACGAGTGGCTTTGCCACTCACTCTCTTGAAGAATCCAGCACCTATCTCTGTGCTTTTTACTCGGAGGAGAAGACGACGTTGTTGCGCTTCTCCATCATTTTACTTATAGGCCTACGCAATATTACTTGAACTCGGCGACCCAGTTCACCACGCGATGTATTCTCCCAATTCCCCTTATATTCTCCACTATTAATCTTATTATAATAATGATAGCAATTGTGCATCCAACTTGTCGACCATCTCGGCTGTTGTCGGAATTTATAACAGCTCGTAATTTAATCTTTTCACTGCAGCGCCGCGCCCTCTTTTAATTAGTTATTGTCGCCAAAATTTCTATACAAAGAGTGATTTATAAAACCAACTTGTCTCAAAAAGATGTATATTTCTTTGCTACTGAACATCTTTTCTAATAATAAAAATAAAATACACATTTTCGTTGGGTTTGTACACGGAGGCGCATATCGATCGATAACGTCAACAACAACGACAACAACAATAATAATAATGATGATAACAATATGTTAGAACCGACGCAGAGTGGGGAGTGAAGAAGAAGAAGAAGAAGAAGAATTCCGCGCATATAGGGAATAACGCGTTATGTAGCCGAGAGGCGGCCGCCGACCACAATTATATGTCGATCCGATCGGAGCAAATAGCTGCTTGACTGCATTTAGCTTCCCTTTAAAGAGAGACGGATTTGTTATTATCGAGCCAACTGGCGGTGAATGCTGGTCAATCTCGAGGTATAACCGCCGATCTCGATAGTTGCCGATGATGCACACTGACGCGCGTATTTCCAGTGACAACGGTTAACCAGTAACATTTGCTCGGTCACCGATTAAGGGCTCGCGACTTGGTCCAAGTCTGGCTGGCAGCAACACAAGAAACACACAGTACGCGAAGCCATTACCCCGTTAACGATCCTCCCTCTCTCTCCGACTCGCCGGATCACATGGTATGCACAAGGGGGGAGCAGGGGGAGCAGCCGCAGCAGCAGCAGCAGCAGCAGCACACTCGGGTCTCGTCGACTCGAACCGATTGAAATTGAATTCACTTGGAGATTAAAGTTAACTCTCGCTACTAGCGAACAACGATCAATGAGCAGCCAAGCTTGGATATACCAAGTAACGACGACACGTATTTTACACTAATCGTCGAATGCATCTGTGCATATTCTCGTGCATTTGGGATAGTTAGGCGTACTCGGGTATTCATCGACGGAATACCACGATAAGTAATCAGCGATATTACGTCGGTGATTCGAGGCTTATTGCAACAAGAAATACGAGTGTAGCTGCGCGAATACGAATGAAAAAAAATGTTTAAAACGCGTGCGCCAGAGAGTCAATGTAAAGGACGAAACCCGTACAGGCAAGGGAGTGCTTTAAAGAAATTGACGGCGGCCATTGTTATGAAACTCAACGGCAAATGCACTCAGGATTATCCGTGGCGTCGAATGCACTGCCAATTCATATTTGCTTTCCTATTTCCTATTTCCTGCTTATATTTCTATGCTCACAGCAAGGATAATTCAACAACATGAGAAGCTAAGAGTGGACGATTTATCGTTCCTCCGGCAAAAGAGCGAAACCTGCACTTGGACGCGGCGACAGTTAATTCTTCGATAACCAAATAAAACATGTATCCAATTTCTATAACATAACTCGGAAATTGCTTCCGCGTATGAGTAAAAAATGTTAGCGGAACAAATTATGAGCGGTTAAAAACAAAAATAATGCGAAATTTTACGGGTTTGTTTTACGAATCGATATGTAAAAATGTAAAAGCGGTGCAACTGGAATCTTGACGGAAGCTCAATATGACAATTCCCCCCATTGTATATATGCACCAAGAGTGAATTTTGGAAGCATCGTGTGACAATAAGTAACATTTCAATAAAAGAAACGGATTGCACCTTGTGCTTCGAGTTCTCCCGAGCGCGGCGTATCCTTGAAAGGGCTTCAAGTCGATATTTTTCATTACCGGTAGAGAGTCCTTGTTGACATAGAGCCGGAGGATTCCGAGCTCCGACGTACAACGCTGAGAAATGAAGAAGAGGGAGAGGCAGAGGCAGAGGTATAACGGGCTAAGGAGAGCTAAAGGAGAAACGCGAGATGGTGTCATGAGAAGGCAAAGAAGAAAAAGAACAAGTAGCCCTTACGATATTGTCTCACAGCAAAGGTGGTGGAATATCGGTGACTTATGTTTTTACCAGACTGAAAAGACAAAAGGTTGTATAAGAAAAAGGCGCTGCGATGCGGAGATTTGTATAAAGGATACGGCTATAACTGCGACAATACAATGAAGGATGCGATGCGGCCGAGTGGCGCGCGGCTCTCTTCTATACATATATACACACACACCTACCAGATATAACGCTCGTTGTAATTTTGCCGCCTCTGCACTTCCCTATTAATTAACAACGCCCGCTCTCTCGCCCTGAATACTTATGTACGTTGTGTGCGTGTGTGTGCGATGCTGTATTATGAGAAGCGTATAGCACAAACGAGTGCTGGAACGGAGCGCAACTCAGCTCTCCGCGCACTCTCGCCGCATATATATCCGTATATATATATATATATGTATATTTATATTTATATACAGTATACATCAGCCAAGGTCCGTCCTCAAGTTTAAATAGGAGCTTTATTCATCGCAGGCAACTTGTGCCGTCGTCGCCGGCGCTGCTGCTCTTCGCCACTAGCGCTATTTATTATTATGCATTCGAGTTTTATTACACCCTATACTGTTGCGTGTGTATGCACATCTACTCTCCGTTGCGCACGGTTATCGATCCATACTGACACTCCACACGCCAGCAGATGCCTCAAGATTTTTTTCACATTTGCTACTTCTTTATCGCGTTTTTTATTTTTTATTTTTCTTTCTTCGTTATTTTGAATAACGAGATTTTGCCGAATTTTGATTATCCTCTTCGTTGCGCAAACCACTCCAGTAAGATTGGTAGTAAGATTTTTGCTGCTTTATATCCCGCTTGAAAGGAAATTTCCAACGAAATTTTTAGTGACTTAACTTTTTCCAAAAATGTTTTTTTTTTGTCGGTATGTGTGTTTGCTCGGATGGAGAAAATAATAACAACTCGAAAATTCTTGAATGTTTAAGGTTGCGAAAATGAAGCTGTGGTGGAGCTTGATAATGGTGACGGGAGTGGTCCTGTCGATGACTGCAATTACAGCATCTGCGGAATCGGATCTTTGGGAAGAGGACGACAAGGAGGTTCTTGTACGGACCGTACGCGGCACCAAGGAACGCGGTACTACAATAATACTATTCAATAATAACAAACGATAAATATTATTTAGCATTTTTTAGACTTTCATAAGCTTATCACTGGACGAGCCGGTGCGTCGGAATAACGAAATAACAATAATAATAATAGAATGGAAGAAAGAAACATGGGTGATTCTTCTTCGAGATATTCCAGAAAATTGAATTTCCGATTCTCATGTTTACCTATACTTTAAATTCAAGAAATATAGCATGCACTCGTGGCCGGGTTCTCACTCGCATCATTCCGAATAAATATCATCGTTCGATTAGGAAATATCGATAATCGGTAGAATGTGCAATAGTATCCCTTTGTTGTAATTCAATTGATAATATTTGTTAATAAAAAAAATGCCAAGTTCGTCCGCCACCCTCGAGTTGAACGAGTGTTTTATTTTTCCCCACATCCGGCTATCCCAGCGAATAATCCATACGATTCAACATAAATTTTCTTTTTTTAATACTTGGCGTCGAGTCGCTACCGCGACTCTTGATAACCGGTGGTTTTTTCAGAGACCGAAAAACAACATTGAAAGAATGTTACTCTTTGGTGGAATATCATTGACAATAGGTAACGCAAGTTCCAACGCCCAATAACTCCCGAGCATCATTTTATTTATCTTCATTAACGAAAATAAAACAATATACTTGCGTTTAATTTGTTTTTAACGAGAATTTTAAAACTTGAAAATAAATAGAGTAGCAGTTGCGCCCATTCGAGATGTGTAGTCAACATTAATTTTTGTTTTTAATTTGGCGTCGAGTCGCTGCCGCGATTCTCGATAAAATTATTTAAAATAAATGTCAGAGATGACGTTAGTACGCGTGCGCGGTATGTCAATTTAATTATCGTACATGATTGTTTTTTTTTGTCTTCAGCAGCATCCGGTAGCGCGGCATCCTGCAGATATGTGAAAGCTGACTGGTCAGCGTGTGACGCGAGGACTAATACCAGGAGTCGTGTTCTTACGCTAAAGAAGGGCGACAAAACGTGCGAACAAACGAAAACCATTCAAAAGAAATGCAAGAAAGGTATTGGACGTTATCGAGGCGCTTCCTCACTAGTCTCTCTCTCTCTCGCTCGCTATCACTAACCATGAATCGCAAACACATGATAGAATTTTAAAGAAATAATAAATTTATTCGTCGTGTCATTACATGCGTCGCTGGGGGTGCAGCGTGTCGGTACGAAAAGGGAACATTTAGCGGATGCGTCAACCTCTCTATGACCCGAGTCGACACTGTCAAGCCCAACAGTGATCCTTCTTGCGTGCAGACGCGTCGTATCACCAAGAGATGTAAACCCGAAAATAATACCAAGAAGTCTAACAAAGGTGAGATTTTCCTTTTATCCTCCTTATTTGAAAAAATTGGGAAAACAACGCAAAGTCAAAAAAAAAATCTCAAATATAGGAAGCCTGAAAAAAAGAAAGAAAAAAAAAACGAAATCTGAAAACTTGAACAAGTTCGGAAAGCAAATTTTTTTCAAATATTCGAGCAAACTCGGAATTTGAACAACGTGATTATTTTATTACTTACTAGCATTTAGAGTATTTCTTTGTGGGGGTGTGTTTCAACACTCATTACAAATTAAGTTACCACGAGCAACTTGACAATAATAACTTACATTCAAGAATATTTGTGTTTTTAAATGGCTGAGGTATAAAAATATTTTCGAAGGCTCCTCGAATGCGTACGGATAATTTATACACCGACTGACTTTTCTCTCGGCAATATTACATATTCCGAAAGGCATCGAGAAAAACCATATTGAACAAACATTGTTCACTCAACGGCGCACATTCACGCTGCTGCTATTTGCATTAGCGTTTTCGGTTTTTGGAGATTACACGTACTACTATATTACCTCGCCATTTATTCTGTACATAGAATTTTGTTTCCTCACAATAGTACTCTGAGCCGAGTTGCAAATGTACATTGCGTTTCTCAATCTGATGAGGGGTAGCGATGGCAGTAGGTAATCTTTACATTTTGGACCACTCAAGTCCGTAATACTTTTGTAAATTGTACTATATGTATATAGATAACATGGCTCTTGGAAGCCTCTCAAAGGTACTGTCTTTGGCCTACTCTTGCCGAAACGGGTTTCCATCGATAGCCCCGTCTATGGACTTGCGTTATCTATGATGTGCCCTCTAACCTTATCATGTAGCCTCGAGTTCAAATGGGGGTAGAGTCAGTGGTGGCTTGTAGAAACGACTTTTCATCGAGCTTTTCTCTCGATTTCTTTATCTCCACCCTCCTCTGGGCCGTAAAGCAGTGACGATGTTTATATAGTTTTATTCTAGCCTCTCATTCCTTCACTTTGGTATCAGTCTCCATATTAAACCCAATGGAATTTTCGGTTTCGATAAAAATCCTTAACTCAAATGTAGGATTGCTATCTAACGAGTTTTACTTGTCGGATTTTTTTTTCACACGACCCACTTTTTGGAGGACTATCACTTTGGTTCTCGTTCTCTTTACCTCCATTCTGTTTTCATCACAATATACCGTCAATGTATCTAGCTTGCGTCGGAGCTCGATAATATCACGTGCCATGAAAAATTTTCATAATTCATTTTGTCATGGCCATGCGCGATTAAGTACCGGACTCGTCGTCGTCGTCGTCGTCGTCGTCGTCGTCGGGTCTCCTTGAATCATCACCTCAATTTCTTCCGCGATCTGCAGCATTCCCTGGTTCTAATTCCGCCCGGGCTAGGCGGATAAGTTGTCAAAAATTGCTATTACCTATTTGTGTACTCGCGGCTAGTTTAAAGAGTTTATTCCAAAGTTCACAAATACAGCAAAGGTTAGAGAAGGCTACCCGATTTTCCTGTTCAGAATCAAGCGATCGTCATAGCGTGACTTGTTCCCCTTAGATATCTCCTTAAATATCTGGAAGAATGTTATCTTGTTCGCACCATATATACACTCTTTCTCCTATTATCGTTGTCAATAAGTTTAGCTGCATTTGTCATTATGTTATACTGTTGTTACAAAGGGCTTGTTCCGTCCACCGTCGAATAAATAAATACCACATTTTCCAACACAATTCCTCTCCAGCTTACTAGGATTGTCGGATACCTTCTTTCGCGGGCCTTTTCTTTCCCAATACCCCAACATTGTCTATTGGAGAATTTCAATTCTAAATGTAACCATGTATAATCGAAATCCGTTCTTGTATAACATATAACATATTGCTACTGGTTCTATTTGCAGGAGATCGATCAAACAAAAAGACTGGAAAGCAGTAGAAAGCGAAAATTCACGTCAAGTTATTCGTCCATCGCTGAGAACTGACTGCAGAGAGCTAACTCTTTCTCTCTCTCTCTCTCTCTCTCTCTCTAGCTCTCCATTTCTCTCTCCCTCTATCTCTCTCTCTCGTAGGCAACGGACAGTGCAACCAGGATGTTGTCTCCACGGCCGCTAAAAATTCAACAAAATAGTACACCTACATTAACACAGACTTCCGGTGAGGTTTATAGAATCGCACGCAACAACAACAACAACAAAAATTGTATATTAAAATGAGGGCGCAAGCTTGAAAAACGTTCACCCGTTATTGTACAATTTAACATATGACGGACGTCAGTCTTTGTTCAAAAGGTTCGATGTTTCGAGTCTGAGGATCTTCCAATATTCTATGGCCAAATGTTGTTCGATTATTCGCTCAGAGTGCAAGTTAAAATCTGTTTCATGCACCTCGCAGGGGCCGACGATAATTGACTTTTAAATTGTCAGTCGTTCTCGGAGGACAATGAAAAGTGTAAACAGAAAAACAGCAAACAAAAAAAAACGTTAATCGTTATCTAATGGAAGTGCCGCAAAAAAAAAACGTATATAAATTTAAAGAAATACATAATACAAGTCGATGTACATCTGTTTAACGCAGTCAGCGTTTGTGTATTATGTACAAGTACAGTGAAAGCTTTGTTGTTCCACGATAAATCGAGAAAAAATAAAGCAAAACAAAAAATGCGAATGAAAATACGAACGCGGAGATTCAGGCGGTTATAATATACGTAATGACGGAAGATTATGAGCTAAGAAGTATATGAAAACAAAAAAGAGGAAAATATATAGTGAAATATCGAAAGGAATACACAGGTTTAGCGCTGTTACTTTTGGAGAATATGTATAAGCCAATTTCTAATGGTCCGTGAAACATTGAACTTTCATCCAACGAGATAACTACTACAGCGAAAGATTCGCAGATTTTGCGGGTGAGAGTTTCCCTCGATGCATCACCAATGAGCACAAGAATCAAACTGAAATAATCCCATATAACATGAAACGTCGTAGCGATAATGTCGATTGTTACGATAAAGAATGACAATCGGTATTGTGGCGGCACTACCGATAGTACGTGGTGTATTCTGAAAAATATAAATAAGCAAATCAAAGTATCTCACATTTAACGCGAGAGTTACTATTAATCTCGGTTTAATCTGATAATCAAGCTGAATCAAGTCGTAAAATCACGTCACGGTTACAAAAATAGAAAACGAGAATATGAACAACCGAGGGATGGATAATATAGCGGCTCTTGTCAATGAAAATTCTTCTTTTCCAAGGCGTAAAAAGAGCTATGCGCAAAATTAAAAAAAAAAAAAAAAAAATAAAACAGTACGTGGCGTGTAGTATACTTGGGCAATTGACGTACACCACACCATATCATCATCAGGCGTAAAGTAAAGTTTAGATAAATATACGACGTAGAGCAATTATCTATACGTTCTTTGACCCTTTCTTCCGACCTATCGTTAATCGTTTATCGAGCGTCGATAGATTGTATATCTCTCGTGCTTTTCACCCTCTCTTTAACCTAGTAGCGAGTACACTATTGAACATGGATTCTCGATGTATTTACCGCATTGTAACATAGCGTAATAGAGAAAGAAGTAGAAAAAAGTACTTCTAAAGCTGTGTAGCCACTCGCGTTTTATCAGACTTGTCGATAATACTTAGCTCAGAATTCCCTCGGATAATCTTCACGAATCTAGACAATTTAAGCATCGTAATGGCGCAGCATCTCGGAATTTTTGCATTTGAGAAACGTTGTCTAGGCCCCGAATTATCGCATTTACCATTAATAGCCAGTTACTCGAATTTTCACTGTCAACTTTTTACACATGTATACATCAACGTTGATATTCCTGGCAAATGTTATTCGAGGCGGTTTCGTTGATGCGATTCTCGCAGGTGCCGTATCACATAATTTGTGAAAATAAGAAAACAGTATTGAATATTTTAAAAAATCGTTAAAGCCGTGGAGAATTTAATCATGCACAACGACACGAGACTGTCGCGCAATAACGAATTGCCACATAAAAAGATAACAAGGAGAATGGAAGAAGAAAATCGGGGAAAAAAAACAAACAAAAAAAACAAGAAAAGAAGAAATGTACCGAGGGTAACGTTAGAGATTGTGGTCTCACGTGCTCAAAAGCATTTACTTAGCCGCCAACGCAGTTTCTTCTTGGCCCGACCGGATCTCCGATTAACAAGCGAACAACTGTTAATCTTGGAATTAATTAGCCAAGAACATCGCAGTATATATTATAGCAAACTGTGACATGATTTGAAACGATGGATCATCTTGTCCTTCCTTTGATGAATTTACGACAATGTGTCATACGCCGAAAGAGTCGGTGATTTTATTCATCCACTGAGAAATTACTCAAACAAACAAAACCTTGTATAATGTATCTACTTGCGTATCGAAGAATGGTGTATTATCATTACACATGTAATAAAAATGCAATGTTGTCAATAAAAATTATATATAAGACAAGACGGGTATTTGTTACCAATGTTCAAGCGTCGTACAAAAACACAACGCGAGAATATTTCGACGTTGGAGCTAAAGCAACAGTGAAGGGACTTGTCCTTAAAGGTAGTTAATAAGTTAAACTTACGGACACTTGACGTCATATATATCATAGAAACACCATTGCGGCTTTTAATTTTTTCATTTGTTCAATGAAGCGTTGATTTTCCAGGATTATGAAATTTTCTCGAATTCACTCGGGAATATTTTTCATCAAAATATATATATCGGCTTGTTATTATTCGCTCGTGATAAATATAAATTTTTTGCTCAATCACTTTTCCCTATATTGTGTTATTAATCGTTCCAACTGTATAATTAGTTGTCCTGTTGAAAAATAATGAAACACAGTGAAATAATTAAAACGCGATATCGTAACAACACTGTGTGTTTTATTCATAGAAAAATTGACAATACAAGAGACAATCGAGTTTTTCGATATTCAAAAACTTTGATAAAATCGTATAAATATATAAAAATTGGACGGATTTAATCGTAATGGCAGCTCAAGGCGCGCGCGTCACCTAAGACAATTGGGCCTTCGGTAAAGCCCAATTAACCCTTTGGTCAAGCATAAACGGCTTCCATGTCTTAAAGGATATTTGTACTGGTGCATAGGTGGTACTTGTGAAAAGAGAAAATACAAACGTGAATCATTAATTCTTTTGAATTTTCGTTTGTTTGTCATATTAGCTGTATCTTGGTTGGTATAAGCTTTGTCGTAATTCAATCGAACCATTGGACTAAAAATTGGACGGAATTGGTCATTTTTGGAAAATCTACATAATCTACAATGGAAAAAACAATAAAATTATATGACGACAAGATAGCACTGAAATTGAATAGTTATATCGGTATAATGAATTTCAACATTATTTTGTAAAATGTTAAATTTCTCTTTTGTTTCTGATTCTCGAGGGTCATTCTTGAAATTCTTGTTTCATCGGTGACGAATATTGTTTTCTTTTTCGTACCGTTTTTCCGAAGTATGTTGTAATTAATATGCCACATAATGGTCATACGATGAAAAAAACCTAGGCGATCGATTCGGAAATTTCTCTGGCGTATCCACCTTCGTCGACATCATCGTGAAGGTTGCGTCTATAGAATCTTTGCAGTCTTGGCCGGCCACACATTTTTTCACCATACTTGAGAACGATCATTATTACGCCGACTACGAAAAGTGTGAGACATGCGCTCGCTGGCCAGAATACATGGAGAGCCATTGTTTGGCCTTCTGTATCGCCTTCAAATGTAAACTAGCAATCCACTAGTTAGATATCGCTCTCCCGTTTGTGCAATTCCATGTATTCCTGGCGCTGTAATGCCGCTGCTAACTCTGACTCGGGATAGCGAGACTCGATATTTCCAACCTCCGGGCTTGGGTAATACAAATGCGACTCGGGATATTGAACAATCGGTCTTGGTTTCAGCTCTGACAAATCTAGAGGGGGATTCTTGTGCGGTGTCACCACCCACATGGATTGTATCCACCGATTTCCTGAAACAATTGGACGTATTATCGACTGTCCTCCCTCTCGTGCGCTGTTAAATCCATAGACTCACCGGTATGACGATCTTGCCAGTATCTTCGATGTCTGGAACACCAGCAGAAAACAATGTTTAGGATAAATAGAAATCCACCTATTACAGAACAGATGGTGATGGCAACGTAGAATGGAGTAAAATCACCGTACTCGTGTGTCACTAAGTACGTGTTGTTCTTGTATAAATCTCGATCCTCTAGTAC
Source organism: Tromatobia lineatoria (assembly GCA_949699805.1). NCBI lineage: Eukaryota > Metazoa > Arthropoda > Insecta > Hymenoptera > Ichneumonidae > Tromatobia > Tromatobia lineatoria. The sequence goes on from OX453039.1 coordinate 22,453,456, forward strand.
AGACATATTTCAAGTGTGTTTTTTTTTTTCTTTTTCTTTTCGTTTCTTAATTCAATTTTGAGATTCACTTACTTCTGGAAAAGAATAGACACAAGAGACGTTTCAATTTACGTTGTATTGTTATTATGATTATTATTATTACACCTTAGGGTCTAAGAGGTGTGGCAAGACGGGGATTAATCAATTAAAAGATATCTCTTTGGTTTCAAACAATTGTTAAACATTGAGAATCCACGGATTTTCGAAATTTCATTAAAAAGGCGTTTGACGAAATTTCCGTGGGTAAAGGAAACAGAAAGAAGCTACTCTTGGGCGTGTACGCCAGCATTGTGAAATATTCCAATAGGTAACAAGTGGTTTTTCACGTACCGTAACGAGAGAGACCACCTCACAGTCTCAATCTTTGACGCAACTATCGATCCAATCGAGTTTAAAGTTGACGTTGCAAAGCCAAAAACAAGACAATAATTTATGGATTAAAAGTCACTTTGAACGCGTTCCCAAATTGCTCGAGAGTTGTTCGGAATGTTTGGTTGTACTGGGCGAGGCGGCGTCGTCGTTCCTGCGTGGAGGGGATTTTTAATCTACGCTGCTGCTGCTGACGAATACCGTTCGACCACTTTGGACTGCGCGTAAGAGCGCCACCACCGATTGAAAACAACAACTAATGCCACACAAATATTCACGCGCCAATTACGTCTCTATATAATTGACCAAGGACCAAGTTTTACTGTATATCGAGTGGCGGCGAGTTGAACGATCTGGAGCGATCACCCGTCGGCACGGACGTGTGGTATCGTGGTCGCGATCGCGATCGCGTTCAAAACACGCTGTTAAACCCCACGCCAAAGCTAACTCTTGTATCCTTGAGATGGGAGGTAAAGCATCGATGAGCAAATTTCAAACTCTGCGAAGACGCAGTCACTTGCAATTTTTACCTTTATTTTTATTTTCATATTAAAATACAACTCTTGTCTCGTTGAGACAATTCGTTTTTTTTTCTTCTTTTTCCGAATCCATAAAGCAACGCGAGTGCTCGAATTTGAGCGACAGCATTAATTGCGAATTGTATATCGTTGGAAATATCCCTTATAGAGATAATTCTATGAAACCCAATGATAATATCTAATATATAATAAAAATGAGGTGGGAAAAATGAGGCGAGATGGAAAAAGGCGTACGCCGTGTTTGCACCAACTATGCGCGCGATTGCTTTCATATGAGAGACGGCACGGCGTGCCGATGAAGCAACACCTTTTGCACATTTTGTAGTGGCACGATCCAAGTACCGTGGGAGCACACACAACGCCGTTACAATGCCGACACATTCGGAAGCAACTAACGGGACTAACGGTGCCGTTTCGTCATACCACGTACAGTATTTTGAGACCGCGGATCTCGATCGCCTCTGGGTGAATTAAAATTCCACACGTAATATAAGGATATTTTTATTCGTCACTACTAATCTTGTGGGCAACGATTACAAAGCGGGCTAATTTCAAAAGTAACAAGGATCTTACAAATATTCAGCCAACTGTTAGAGTCACGTTCTCGAAAGCGTCGTTGCGGTAACACCGACCGATTCTCGTGATATAGAAAAAATATATTATATTGAACATCTAAGAAGTATACGCGTTCCAACCGATCCTACTATACATTCAATCGGCATCTACATTGACTAATTATACGCATTATACATCAAGTTTGGATACCTCGCGAGGATCCTTGGAATATTCGTGAATTCCTATAGATACATTGAGGTAAGAAGGTTCGACGGATCGTCTATGATGATGATGATGATGATGATGATACTACTATATGACAACCGACTATTTTTCGACCGGAATTTTCTCTATGCGGTCGGTTATTCCATCAGTTTCAATCGAATTTTCAAGCAGGCAACTATGCAATCGCATATAATCGCCGAAATTGTCGACGACAGACAATAATCGATAAATGCACGCTCGGATCCGTAACTACCGAAGGACAAATCTTTTTGTCCTTCGGGACGCAGTTTTTTCCAAGTCAAATTTCTAACTAGAGTGATTTTGTTTTTTGAAAGACGTTTACTAATTCACCGGAAAAACTTGTACATTTTTGTCACTTTGTTTTTGCCTTGATTGACAAATGACGGGTAAATAAATAAATAAATACCATGACGAATGTTTATCGGTAAATTTATGTAGTATCTATGGAAAAATAAAATGAGCAATAATAAATTGTCAATGGCAAAATAGCAATATAAACAGACACGGGGGGAGTGGACAAGTGCGACGTAATTCCAGGACGACGTGACCACTGCTGCGTGTTGATAGCAGCACGTCGTGACGTCACAATTACTCTAAATTCGGTCGCACCTGACTACTCCACCATAGATCCTACGCTCCGTGTTGTTTCTCTACCCGACTACGGGGATTACAGATTTGACTTGGAAAAACCTACCAATAATATGTCGCATACCCTGCGTTAACTGCCAGTTATTTTTCTACAAATTTCTTGTTATTCATTTTTTTCTCCACATTAATTAGTATCTCCTTGATTCAGATTTATCTTTAATCACACTGCTTTAATACCTTTGGACACTTGTACAAATCCTTTTTTAGTTTTCTTTTTTTCTAATCTTGGTACACGATTGACTTTACTGCACAATGTTGACTCACTAAACTGTTGTGTGAAAACAATGACGCATTATGGCGGTTAGTACGTTAAATCAATGTAGGCAATATTACATGGCATAATTTAAATTTTTATCAAAGTTCCGAACCTTAATTTGTTTGCACATTAACGGTTAACTTTTGTCTATGTGCGGGACACTCGTGATAAGCTAAAAAGGAGAGAAATCCGTCTGTAGAGGTAAAAAAAAGTCATCGGTCATTCTTGGTTTCGACATAATTATAACTGGTAAATAAGCATTTTAAAAAATTTGACGGGTTCAATTCAAATTCGAGATGATTTGCACACTCTGAGATTATGACAAATGGAACGCACTGGGGAAGAAAAGAAACGAAAAAAAAAACTGATAATGAATCGGAATGATGAATAAACTACAATCTCGAAACGCCAAGTGTACCAGGAAAATTACATTACTTAATTTACGATTGGAAAACCTGCTGTGGCTCTTTGCCAGTAATACAAATGCTTATAAAGAGGTCTTTGTATATTTTAACAACTAAACAACGGAAAATAATGTCGAACAAAATTGTTTGATGGATATATATTATTAAGAATTAATTGAAGAAAATAGAATCCGTTAAAATGTATGAATTGAGTTGATTTTCTTTTTAGGATTATCAATAAAATTATATATTTTTCTTGGGGTTTCGAAATGTAAATAAACAGCGTTTGCATCAATTCTAAGTCTCATCCCCTTTATCGAAAAATGTGCTTCAAATTATCTAAAAAAAACAACAACTGAGATTCAGCCAATTCGGGGATTTTCCTTATGCACCGACTAATTCAGTTATCCTCGAACATTAGCAACACACACACACACACACACACACACACACAAAAGACTATCTCCAATCCATTGATAATATATTAAGATGAGTAAAATATAAAGGAGTTGCTAATCCTAATGGTTAAAGATATACAACAATAGACGGTAATAGGATGTGGAGAATTACGAATTCAAAAGGTGGATCAAGTCTCGATGATAAGCTTGACATCTCTTGGAGATGGAAGATTTACGCAGCATGGACAGACTGAAACAAAGAAAAAAAAGGTGGATATCCGTGTTTTTTTTTTTTCAATTTTCTCTCTCTCTCTCTCTCTCGCTCTGTGTGTGCGTTTTTTTTGGCGATGAATTGTCTAGTTAATTGAGGGACGACGTACTTTGGCGATATCGACGCCCGTGAGGGTCTTGACGAGTTCGGGAACCCGCGTCACGATGCTCAATACTTCTTCCGTCAACTTCTCTGCCCCTATAGCACCGTTACCGCTCGAAACCATAGTTATTTTTTTTGCTTGAGAAAGAGGTGCAGCTACCTCTGCGGCCACCTGAAATTGTTACGATACGGGATTTATAAAAATGTAAGATTTATAATAAAACGTTGAAATTGCGGTTAGAGAAATAACCTTTGGCAGTGTTTCGAGCATCATGTCGACCATTGCTGCATTTCCATATTCGTTCCAAGCCGCAGCCTTTTTCGCCATCTGGCTAGCTTCCGCTTTGGCTCTGGCTTCGATCGCAAAAGCTTCCGCGTCCCCGCGAATTTTAATCGCCTCAGCTTCCGCCTCAGCCTCCATAATCAGTCGCAGTTTGTTTGCCTCGGCGATTTTTTCGAGCCTTCGCATAGCCACCGAAATTCAGAGTTACGTAATGTCAAATTTTTCTTCTTTCACCGAGAGTGACCCAACGACAAACTTACCTGAACTTTTCGGCATCGGCTGGACGTCTGACAATCGCATCGAGTTCCCTCTCGCGACGCCACATTTCTTGCTCCTGTACCGCTATCTCTTGTCCCCTCTCGACCACTTTTACTTGCATCTGCTCCTCCATTATTCGTTGCTTCGTTTTTGCCGCTTGAAGCTCGAAAGCCATTTCTGCCTCTGCTTTCTGAATAACTCAAACAACAATAATATCATTATTTCACCATAGAATTATTAACAAGTACAAAAGTTTTTCCTCGATTCATCGATAATTATACAGGCATACACATATTCAATATTTATCGATTATTCCAGTTGAATATTTCGGAACAACAACGAAGGTAAACAAATTTCAAGATTTGTAAATAAATGAATGAAAAAATGTACCTTGGTCTGTACTTCAACGTCGTAAGCGGCTTTCTTGAGTTCAAAATCCCGCTGAGCTTTAGCGATATCAGCATCATTGAGAAATCTTGCGGCCATTCTCTGTTCCTCGGCAATGGCTTCTCGAATCTGCGCGTCTCTTCTTGCCTCCGCTTCGCCGATTCTTGCGTCCCTTTTCACCTCGGCTGTACGTGCCATACCGAGAGCTCTCAGATATCCCTACAAAACGATTCCATATAAATAACTTGTCGCACTTGTTGTCTATCAATTCGCGTTATTCAAAACTCTGTGTATGTGCGCGCGCGTGTGTGTGTCTAGTGTGTGTGTGTGTGTGTGTGTGTGTGCGAACGCGCCAAAGCACTACACTACAACGCGTTACAATAGTGCGTTACAATAACGACTGAAATTATGAAATTATGAAATTATGAAATTATGAAATTGTGAAATTATAGAGAGAACGACAACGCAATGCTAGTTATGGTGGTAGACTAATGTTTCTATAGGCACTAGATAATGCTCATTGTAGCGCGTTTGTGCAGAGTGACCGAGTACTTGAGATAAATACCACCACCATTTACGCGATACCACCCTTCGCGATTGCGTAATATCACACTTGGTCAACTTGGAGATTGAAACGTTTCCTTTTCCACAACAGCGACAATTTCACTTTAGATGTGAAATTATAAACAAAGCAACAACAACAAAAATCATGAACAAACGAATATGTAAGAAAATTTGATAAGAGACAACGTAGTTTTGGCAGTGATACGCTTTTCAATTAGAAAAAAGGAAACAATTGAACGTACCTTTGCCCCCTGCAAGGATAAAAAAGAAAAAAACGCATTGAATATTTTACAGTAGATTGGAGGATAAAAAGTAATATGATTTTTCGTAAATTTGAGACACGTTGGTAAAACATTCTTACAAACACGGTTAATTTCGATTTGCGGTGTTTTTTTAATCCTTTTTATCGCCGATGATGCACTCAAAAAAGTTAATTTGTAATTTTGGCGTTGGGTTTCGTTCGGTTGCTTTACCGTGCTAAACGCCTCTAATCGACCGATTGTACTAATGGGTTATCAAGTGCGATACAATTTCGATAATGAATTTTGTCTTTTGAGCTCTTATCGAATAAAGGCGCGTCCTCACGTTGTTGATAATAATAGTGAATAAAAGTCGCGGTGGTTGGCTAATAACCGCTATCGTTGTCTCTCGAGAAAACTCGTGTTCGCGCAACAGTCCTAACGCAACCTTTTAAACTGTAATAATTTGAGCGTCAACGTACTTCCTCGTCGCGGATATCTTTGAGGGTATACGAGACGACGGTAATTCCCATATTGACGAGATCGCTGCTCGCCACCTCAAACACTTCCTTGCTGAACTTTTTCCGGTCTTTGTAAATTTCCTGCAATTTCAATGATTCATTTATTAATTTGTATTTTTCTATACCATATAGGATACAAAACTTACAGCGGCGCAGCAGCAGCAGCAGCAGCAGCAGCAATGACAACAACATGTACAATTAAAAATAAGAGTCGATTGGTACAAACCTCGACAGTCATGCTTCCCATTATGGCTCTCTGATGACCCTCGAGAGTCACCAGAGCGATATTGTGAATTTCATCTTCGTTCTTTCCCAAAAATTGTTCACAAGCTGTGGAAAGCATTTCTTCATTCTGGCCTTGAATTTTAACCTGAAATTTTAAACGGTAAAATAGCAATTATCGCTCAACACTATGAAATTCATATCCGAGACAGTGGAAGAAAGAGAGAAAAAATATAATAATAATTATGTACCTGCGCTATACCAGTGACGGATATTGGAACGCCCTGACAGGTATACACAGTGGGACTTTCCACTTGCAGCGTCATGGTATTCAATGAAATTCTACAACAACAAAGAAATGCACGACAATTCCAAATATCGATAATTACTACGATGTAGAAAAAATAAAAGAAATAGAGCATCTTACTTCTGGACTTGTTGCACGATAGGCCAAACGAATACCCGACCTCCGGGTACGAGCAGAGGTTTCCCATAGCAGCACCCTTTGATAGAAAGTACTCGATTAATCCTATCAATTGAAGTTTATCGCTTGAATGCGCTTAATTGGCTCGACCGTTTGCAGCATCGATTGGTGTCGCAAAAATTTTTGCTACGACTCGATCGATGATATTAAATAGGTAAAATGACAATGGCAAACTTTTAGCGAATCTATCTCCTATCGACAAATAATCTATCTCCTAAAAAAAAAAAATAATAAATAAAAATAAGAAGGGAAAAATAAAATACACGTTGGTAATTAAACACTGTTATGAAGAATTATGTGAATAATTGTTGTGTGAAATAAATGATTATACGGATGAGGCTCATGAGCTCCACACCCACTTTGACGACGTTGATGGAATAAACAACAAAAAAACAACCTTATTCAAAGTTGATTTACCTGAAACGACGAGAGCCTCGTTTGGTCCGCAAGTCACAAATCCACAACTCATAATTGCCACGAAAACACACGAGAAGTAAGGTTTTTCGATTGCTGAGAGAAGCTTCGGAGCGAGCTTCAACAACACGATAGTTAGCAGCCCACTGATTACTCTGATGTTTCACGATAATTGTATACTATATCTAAAAAATATACATATGTATGACAGTGCGTAATGACGTCATGTAAGCGCTACTGGCGTCGGATCACGTAATCGGGCTGGAACGAGAGCACGAGTTATCAAGTTACGACGATGATGCCAACTGAACAAGATTGAAAAAGATGTGCTGCGCACGACGCCTTCTCATTTCTTGTCCATAACGACGTTTATCTTATCTCAAAAGCATATGAAAGACATCTCGTCGTACGTAGGTATGTAGCTGACGCTGTTGCCGGGCCCCAATAAAAGAGGGATTATCGATACCGACTGAAATATTTCGCATGCTCTTAAGAATATACGTAGATTGAGAAAAAAAAAAACCCCCCACTTGGATCAATAATGTTATATTATATGAAAATTGAGACAAACAAATATATGTATACATAATGTAATGGGATTTGTTAAAACTAGGATCTAAAATCGTCGAAATTGTTTCTTGAAGCGCTCGTAGTAATAATCGTCGGTTGCCTTTTCGCCATTATCCTTTCGTTTAGCTTTTACGTCGTCTTTGACAGGGAGCGTGTTCCCACGAGGGCCGCCGGCCATGTTTTTTCCTTTGTGTGCGTCCGGATCATCGATATTAACTGAAATTAAGTTTAGTTTGAGCCAATAATGACGATTTAATGATAACGATGCTCGAAACAAAACGAGAAAACTTACATCTATTGTGCTGGACAAAATTTACAGCCATATTTGTAGGTACAAATTGCGAAGGCCCGTCTTTCTTTCTGTGTCTATCCCACAATAATTTGAGCTTAGCTTCCTCGGTTGCCTCGATATTTCGTATTTTTGCTCTGTCGAAGACAAATTTTTTCAAACATTTATGTAATAATTATTCTTTAGTAAGAGGAAATAAGACACGTACTCTATTCCAAGATCAACTTCCGGTATACCGGAGAGCATTTGATTCGACAACATCTCCTCACTCCTGTGGGTCGAGCTTTGCCTTAGATGTTCCGGCACTGCCTGTAAAGCGGCTTCCTCCGGCGAACAATAACTCAGATCGCCGCCACCGGTACCATCGCCGCCCTTCTTCCTTTCCCTATTTTTGTTCTTCCGCTTTGACAATTCTTCCTCTATATATTTCAACCTAAGCAGTTTTTTCAAACTTTTATTAGTATTTTAACACAAAAGCGTTGCCCCGATTATCGCAATTTCATCTACGCTAAACAACAATCGTTCGGTATAAGATACAAACGGAAAATAATTATAATACTATTTGGCCGTATACCCGCGGAATCCATCGAATTCATTATTTAATAAGCTAATTATTAGATATATAAATTGGTGGTAAAAATCCTCAATAATCATATATACATAATTGAAAAATACAAACATCTCTTCGTCCTCGTCTCGTTTATTTGTCTCTGCGTTAAACTGAGTTCCTATACCAGTATCGTAAGCATCATCCTGCTTGATTTTGTTGTTTTTCAGTGATGCCATATTGACCATTCCTCCGGACTTGACATTAAAGGGATCGGACTAAAGACAAACACGACGATTTCACTTATTGTCGAAAAATATTTTCAACCAAAATATATCAAATCGTCTTACCGTTGACGAACCATCATTTGTCATAATTAGCTTTTCTCCGAGTGCCAGTTCCGCGACATTAACTCCGCTTGGACGTTGTCGAAGTTTTTGCAAAATTTTCAACTCTTCAACTGTGTTCCTTCGATAACAACAAAAATCCTTAATCATGCAAAAAGCACTCAATTATACTATACATACACAATATAATAAATATATATATATTAAATGATACGTACTTGACCGATGCATCTAGCTCACCGTGCTCGCCCTCGTCGCTGTCATCTGAATTTATTTTCCGATTTCGCAATGGCTGCTTTCTTAATTTCTTTTTAAATACTATTTTATTCGTTTTCTCGGTGACTCGTGCATCCTCCATTGCTCGGCTAATGGAAATAATCGACAACGCGTTATTGAAATACGCGCGATCGCGACTTGCTGCTGCTGCTGCTGTTGTTGTTCTTGTCGTTGTAGACTTTTAGGTTATGTATCTTTGCTTGAACGATATAGTGGATATAGCGCGGCGGCGAGCGGCGACTGAAACGTAATACGACCAAAGAATTCTGCTAGCATTAACCTCTCTCGAGTGAATTTGTCATATCTCATTATATCAATAACTCTCATCTTCAAGATAGATAGAGCGAAAAACAGATTCGGCTCTGCGTTATTAGAAACAAAAACAATTTGCTTATAAACGATTAAAATAATGACACAGGTAAACTTTTCGTTTTCAAACGCTCTCAGACATCTATTACTTGTGAATTTAATATATGTGCAATTGCAGATTGGCGAAAAGAGACAAGTACCTTCGCTATTGAGAAGGTGCCTTGCCGTTGATGCCTACTTGACAGATGTCTTTGTCAATACCGTCGAAAAGTCTCACCCACTGCGACAGCTCAAAGTTCATTACAGCGTACTCGAGGTAATTTATGTACCTTATTTATTTATTTCTTTTTTTTCACCAACTTTGTAAATTTAAGAAAATTGATTAAATTATCAACAATCGTCGCAAGATAAGCGGAATATCGCAATTATACGTCTACCTTTGTTCCATTTTTTTTTGTCATTTACAAAAATTGCTAAAGCAATTTGTTTATTTGTAAGATAACAAAACAAATGAGGATTAGAGTAAAAACGAAATTTGAAAGAAATTTATGAAATTTTCAAGCGATTATTAAACAAATGATGTCACAAATTGAACCTAATTTAGATGTATATGTATTATGTACGTTTAGTCTCAAGCGCTTGCACCTTTATGCCAAAATTCTATTAAAATTTTTGGACAACGCAATATAACACAGGCTCTTTGTCGTTAGTACTCCTGTCATGGGATACCATGGTTGGCTGGGTGGCTGGCTTTTATTTGGATCTTGAACAACAAGGATTTGTATCAGATGCAAGTCAATCTAATGATAGGTAAATTAAACCAAACGATAAATGTTATTTCAAAAAGATTCATCGACTATGCAACCGATAATGGTGACAAGAAAATTTCTTTACTCGACAACTCACTATTTCCACATAAACTTTTATGTATTGATATTCAAAGATTGCGTTAGAAACATAATATAATGACGATTCAAGTAATATTATTACTTTTTTCACAGGTTTACTGTTGGACATAGCGATTGTTGCTTTGCTAAAGGCAATCGTGCGAAGACGACGTCCCGCAAAAAATGACGATCCGTTATCGATGGGTCCGGACAAATATTCTTTCCCTTCCGGTCACTCATCACGCGCCGCATTTATTGCATACTTTTTTATACATTTGCAATCAGTTTCTATGCTTTTTGTACTTCCTCTACTGGCTTGGTGTACCGCAGTTTCCGTGTCCCGTATACTCATGAAAAGACATTACCTCCTGGACGTCATTGCGGGTCTGCTACTTGGAATTGTCCAAGGATTCTTTATTGGATTAATCTATCTCGAGCCTGAGACGTGCGCTGCTTTAATATTTTGGCTCACCGATGAAAAACTTGACGGCGGCGAATATCACGTTTGATCGCGATATTTTTATTATCGTCATTTCCTATAACGATCGTGTGCTTATCAATTACACTTTCGACAACATTATTTTACTATCCAAAACGATTGAGCGCTTTTCGTGATTGCCAATAATATTTCATCACTGTGATACTGTAATAATTGACGAAATCCTCGAGTGATTCACCGTTTTTTAAACATTCAATCATGTTCGATATGTCATTGATATTGTAAAGATACTAATAATTACATTATTTTGCTTGATACATTGTAATTTGTTATGTATTTTTGACCCCTCAATACGGACGATACCGTCATTTAAGTGACCAATCATATTGTTTCCGATATATTGTCAAAAAATCATCATCATATCAATGCACCGATAAGCATTTTGGTTTTTTCCCATGTCTTTTTCTCCACTGAAATTTTTTTGGAAATTTAAACAATTTAGAGAGTTTAAAAAATTTTTATTCTCAAGATTCTTAAATAGTAAAGGGACATACGCGCTTCTAATACTAAACGGTGTGACAAACACAACCACACGCACACGGACACACACATACACCTAAGGAGTTATAACAAATTATTATTATTATTATTTATTAAAATGAAGCTGTCGGACATCGCCCTTGAGAGCCAACACAGATACATAAACATAACGAAGAAGCAATACAAAGATACGAAACATAAGTACCAGGTTAAGTACCCGGAATAATAATTCTTTTGGAAAATCAATATGGCAGGATTTTAGTGCTTGTCGAATCATAAAGCTATGCTTATTTTTATGATCATCTGTAACAATTTTTTAACAATTCCAGTGCTTTCAAGTTAAATTTTTGTTGATTTTATTGTCCATTTTCGTGATTTAAGAGGCAGTCATACACCCCTCCCGGCCCGCAGAAATTTCGAAAGCTGTTTTCTCCCGAACGATACGACAGAGAGGGTCCGGATTCTTATAGGATACACAGATGTATCGTATAGAATTGGGCTAAGCTTCTGGCTTTTCATTCGACATAGCCGTTCATTTTTAAGAATTAAAAGAAAAATAGTACGAGAAAGACAGAGCTATAGTAGAGAGAGACAGACCTATAGGCGATTAGCATTGCGCGTCGAAATTTCTGGCGGTGTACCACTGCCTCTTAAAACGGTTGTAAAGTCGAATTTTGTAATAATTTTTAGGTTAATGCCCTTTTATAAGGGTATTCTATCAACAATTTATTGCCAACTCGTAGAGAATTTTTTTTCTTATCTTATGTAATTTTTTGGATATTCATTATTGTCCATTTTTTAAATGTTAAGGCATTTGGAACTTAATTTTTAAGGTTAACGTATGGTTAGAGGCTTTTCCAGGCATTTTTGTCACAGCGAAGTCCTAGAAAAAAAAATTTTGAAGGGACATTTTTTCCGCAGTCATTTTCTGATTTTGGATTTCGGGATTCTTTCATCTCCGAGAGGTCGCCCTACCATTGCCACCATTTTTAAGGCAATTGTGCTCGTAGTCTTTTTTTGGCATAGATTTTTACGAAAATAATTGTTTGCATGTATTTAATCAAATTGAGGACGTATATTTGATTAAAATGTATTTATTTAATAAATTTCTTTTCGCAGTATTAGACATGAAACTATTAGAGTAATTTGTTTCGAAAATTCTATCTTGACGACGCGAGACGCGTAGACCGCCGCGTCACTGGGCGTGCGCGCTCGATCGCGGCGGCTAGGGGGTAGCGGCTCGGCGGCCGGGGCGAGGTGACTCGTGAGACGACTGAGTGCGACGACGCCAGTCAGCGGTCGGAGGTGCGAGAGAGCGCACAGTGCGAGTCCGATAGTGTGTGCGAGCGAGCGCGAGCGAAAAAAACATCCTAGTATATACTACATGGCAAACTTGAAACGATTCCTGTAAATTCCATGGCCAACCTGGAACGGTTCCTTCACAATTCCATGGCCATTTTGGTAATTTAAACAATTTCGAAAATTTTGAAAACATTCGAAAAAAAAAAAAAAAAAATCTGAAAAAAATTCGAAAAAAAAACAAATGTGAAAAAATTCGAAAACAATTCATAAAATTTGGAAATATATTAAAAATTCTAAAATTTAGAAAACTTTTAAAAATTAGAAAATTTAAACAAATTTTAGAAATTAAAAAATTTAGAAAAATTAAACAATGCTTGAACCTTTAGGTTCTTTAGGTTCTTTAGGTTCTTTAGGTTCTTTAGGTTCTTTAGGTTCTTTAGGTTCTTTAGGTTCTTTAGGTTCTTTAGGTTCTTTAGGTTCTTTAGGTTCTTTAGGTTCTTTAGGTTCTTTAGGTTCTTTAGGTTCTTTAGGTTCTTTAGGTTCTTTAGGTTCTTTAGGTTCTTTAGGTTCTTTAGGTTCTTTAGGTTCTTTAGGTTCTTTAGGTTCTTTAGGTTCTTTAGGTTCTTTAGGTTCTTTAGGTTCTTTAGGTTCTTTAGGTTCTTTAGGTTCTTTAGGTTCTTTAGGTTCTTTAGGTTCTTTAGGTTCTTTAGGTTCTTTAGGTTCTTTAGGTTCTTTAGGTTCTTTAGGTTCTTTAGGTTCTTTAGGTTCTTTAGGTTCTTTAGGTTCTTTAGGTTCTTTAGGTTCTTTAGGTTCTTTAGGTTCTTTAGGTTCTTTAGGTTCTTTAGGTTCTTTAGGTTCTTTAGGTTCTTTAGGTTCTTTAGGTTCTTTAGGTTCTTTAGGTTCTTTAGGTTCTTTAGGTTCTTTAGGTTCTTTAGGTTCTTTAGGTTCTTTAGGTTCTTTAGGTTCTTTAGGTTCTTTAGGTTCTTTAGGTTCTTTAGGTTCTTTAGGTTCTTTAGGTTCTTTAGGTTCTTTAGGTTCTTTAGGTTCTTTAGGTTCTTTAGGTTCTTTAGGTTCTTTAGGTTCTTTAGGTTCTTTAGGTTCTTTAGGTTCTTTAGGTTCTTTAGGTTCTTTAGGTTCTTTAGGTTCTTTAGGTTCTTTAGGTTCTTTAGGTTCTTTAGGTTCTTTAGGTTCTTTAGGTTCTTTAGGTTCTTTAGGTTCTTTAGGTTCTTTAGGTTCTTTAGGTTCTTTAGGTTCTTTAGGTTCTTTAGGTTCTTTAGGTTCTTTAGGTTCTTTAGGTTCTTTAGGTTCTTTAGGTTCTTTAGGTTCTTTAGGTTCTTTAGGTTCTTTAGGTTCTTTAGGTTCTTTAGGTTCTTT